>CAHIKZ030003953.1:0-34147 GCA_903632075.3 Acanthosepion pharaonis
TTTATTTTTAAAACCAAATTGCTGAGTTGAATGTGTAGTGCTCCTACGCCGCCTCAATGAATCTTAATGAAAATAATTTCTGACAATTCTTAGATGAGGATTTGTCTTCCCTAAAGCCATTAAAAAAGGGGAAAGGTAAAATATAAAGCACCGAGAGAAAGGAAATATAGTGAAGAACACCACTTTGCGTCCACCGCATTTTAGTGGAAACTGCAATTGATGAGTTGAATGTGAAAAGCTCACGCCGCTCAAATGATTTCTAATGAAAAATAATTTCGAACAAGATTTAGATGAGGGGATTTGCCTTTAATGGGCACATTAAAAAGGGAAAGAGATATACAGCACAGAGAGAAGGGAATATACAGGATCACCCACTTTGCGTCCAATTTATTTTAGTGGAAATCGCAATTGCCGAGTTGAATGCAAAGCCTTACGCCGCCTTCAATGAATTCTAATGAAAAAAATTTCGAACAAATTTTAGATGGGTTTTGGCCTTAATGAAAATAATTTCGAACAAGTTTTAGATGAGGCTTTTGGCCTTTCCTAATGGCACATTACTAAAGGGAAAGGTAAGATAAAGCACAGAGAGAAGGAAATAACATGATCACCCACTTTATGTCCACCGCATTTTTATTGGAAATCGCAATTCGCTGAGTTGAATGCAGTGCCTACGCTGCCAATGAATTTTAATGAAAAGGAAAGGTAAATATAAAGCACAGAGAGAAGGGAAATATACAGTGATCACCCACTTTGCGTCCACTGCATTTTTTATTGAAATCGCAATTCGCTGAGTTGAATGCAGTGCTTCCTACGCTGCCTCAATGAATTCTAATGAAAATAATTTCGAACAAGTTTTAGATGAGGGTTTTGCCTTCCCCTAATGGCACATTAAAGAAGGGAAAGGTAAATATAAAGCACAGAGAGAAGGGAAATATACAGTGATCACCCACTTTGCGTCCACCGCATTTTTTTATTGGAAATCGCAATTGCTGAGTTGAATGCAGTGCTTCCTTTACGCTGCCTCAATGAATTCTAATGAAAATAATTTCGAACAAGTTTTAGATGAGGGTTTTGCCTTTCCTAATGGCACATTAAAGAAGGGAAAGGTAAATATAAAGCACCGAGAGAAGGGAAATATACAGTGATCACCCACTTTGCGTCCACCGCATTTTTATTGAAATCGCAATTCGCTGAGTTGAATGCAGTGCTTCCTACGCTGCCTCAATGAATTCTAATGAAAAATAATTTCGAACAAGTTTTAGATGAGGGTTTTGCCTTTCCCTAATGGCACATTAAAGAAGGGAAAGGTAAATATAAAGCACCGAGAGAAGGGAAATATACAGTGATCACCCACTTTGCGTCCACCGCATTTTTATTGGAAATCGCAATTCGCTGAGTTGAATGCAGTGCTTCCTACGCTGCCTCAATGAATTCTAATGAAAAATAATTTCGAACAAGTTTTAGATGAGTGTTTTGCCTTTCCTAATGGCACATTAGAGAAGGGAAAGGTAAATATAAAGCACAGACAGAAGGGAAATATACAGTGATCAGCCACTTTGCGTCCACCGCATTTTCATTGGAAATCGCAATTTGCTGAGTTGAATGCAGTGCTTCCTACGCTGCCTCAATGAATTCTAATGAAAAATAATTTCGAACAAGTTTTAGATGAGGGTTTTGCCTTTCCCTAATGGCACATTAAAGAAGGGAAAGGTAAATATAAAGCACAGAGAGAAGGGAAATATACAGTGATCACCCACTTTGCGTCCACCGAATTTTTTATTGGAAATCGCAATTCGCTGAGTTGAATGCAGTGCTTCTTACGCTGCCTCAATGAATTCTAATGAAAAATAATTTCGAACAAGTTTTAGATGAGGGTTTTGCCTTCCCTAATGGCACATTAAAGAAGGAAAGGTAAATATAAAGCACAGAGAGAAGGGAAATATACAGTGATCACCCACTTTTGCGTCCACCGCATTTTTATTGGAAATCGCAATTGCTGAGTTGAATGCAGTGCTTCCTACGCTGCCTCAATGAATTCTAATGAAAAATAATTTCGAACAAGTTTTAGATGAGGGTTTTGCCTTTCCCTAATGGCACATTAAAGAAGGGAAAGGTAAATATAAAGCACCGAGAGAAGGGAAATATACAGTGATCACCCACTTTGCGTCCACCGCATTTTTATTGGAAATCGCAATTCGCTGAGTTGAATGCAGTGCTTCCTACGCTGCCTCAATGAATTCTAATGAAAAATAATTTCGAACAAGTTTTAGATGAGGGTTTTGCCTTTCCCTAATGGCACATTAAAGAAGGGAAAGGTAAATATAAAGCACCGAGAGAAGGGAAATATACAGTGATCACCCACTTTGCGTCCACCGCATTTTTATTGAAATCGCAATTCGCTGAGTTGAATGCAGCTTCCTACGCTGCCTCAATGAATTCTAATGAAAAATAATTTCGAACAAGTTTTAGATGAGGGTTTTGCCTTTCCCTAATGGCACATTAAAGAAGGGAAAGGTAAATATAAAGCACCGAGAGAAGGGAAATATACAGTGATCACCCACTTTGCGTCCACCGCATTTTTATTGGAAATCGCAATTCGCTGAGTTGAATGCAGTGCTTCCTACGCTGCCTCAATGAATTCTAATGAAAAATAATTTCGAACAAGTTTTAGATGAGGGTTTTGCCTTTCCCTAATGGCACATTAAAGAAGGGAAAGGTAAATATAAAGCACCGAGAGAAGGGAAATATACAGTGATCACCCACTTTGCGTCCACCGCATTTTTATTGGAAATCGCAATTGCTGAGTTGAATGCAGTGCTTCCTACGCTGCCTCAATGAATTCTAATGAAAAATAATTTCGAACAAGTTTTAGATGAGGGTTTTGCCTTTCCCTAATGGCACATTAAAGAAGGGAAAGGTAAATATAAAGCACCGATGGAGGGAAATATACAGTGATCACCCACTTTGCGTCCACCGCATTTTTATTGGAAATCGCAATTCGCTGAGTTGAATGCAGTGCTTCCTACGCTGCCTCAATGAATTCTAATGAAAAATAATTTCGAACAAGTTTTAGATGAGGGTTTTTCCTTTCCCTAATGGCACATTAAAGAAGGGAAAGGTAAATATAAAGCACCGAGAGAAGGGAAATATACAGTGATCACCCACTTTGCGTCCACCGCATTTTTATTGGAAATCGCAATTCGCTGAGTTGAATGCAGTGCTTCCTACGCTGCCTCAATGAATTCTAATGAAAAATAATTTCGAACAAGTTTTAGATGAGGGTTTTGCCTTTCCCTAATGGCACATTAAAGAAGGGAAAGGTAAATATAAAGCACCGAGAGAAGGGAAATATACAGTGATCACCCACTTTGCGTCCACCGCATTTTTATTGGAAATCGCAATTCGCTGAGTTGAATGCAGTGCTTCTTACGCCGCCTCAATGAATTCTAATGAAAAATAATTTCGAACAAGTTTTAGATGAGGGTTTTGCCTTTCCCTAATGGCACATTAAAGAAGGGAAAGGTAAATATAAAGCACAGAGAGAAGGGAAATATACAGTGATCACCCACTTTGCGTCCACCGCATTTTTATTGGAAATCGCACTGCTGAGTTGAATGCAGTGCTTCCTACGCTGCCTCAATGAATTCTAATGAAAAAATTTCGAACAAGTTTTAGATGAGGGTTTTGCCTTTCCTAATGGCACATTAAAGAAGGGAAAGGTAAATATAAAGCACAGAGAGAAGGGAAATATACAGTGATCACCCACTTTGCGTCCACCGCATTTTTATTGGAAATCGCAATTCGCTGAGTTGAATGCAGTGCTTCCTACGCTGCCTCAATGAATTCTAATGAAAAATAATTTCGAACAAGTTTTAGATGAGGGTTTTGCCTTTCCCTAATGGCACATTAAAGAAGGGAAAGGTAAATATAAAGCACCGAGAGAAGGGAAATATACAGTGATCACCCACTTTGCGTCCACCGCATTTTATTGGAAATCGCAATTGCTGAGTTGAATGCAGTGCTTCCTTACGCTGCCTCAATGAATTCTAATGAAAAATAATTTCGAACAAGTTTTAGATGAGGGTTTTGCCTTTCCTAATGGCACATTAAAGAAGGGAAAGGTAAATATAAAGCACCGAGAGAAGGGAAATATACAGTGATCACCCACTTTGCGTCCACCGCATTTTTTATTGGAAATCGCAATTGCTGAGTTGAATGCAGTGCTTCCTACGCTGCCTCAATGAATTCTAATGAAAATAATTTCGAACAAGTTTTAGATGAGGGTTTTGCCTTCCTAATGGCACATTAAAGAAGGAAAGGTAAATATAAAGCACCGAGAGAAGGGAAATATACAGTGATCACCCACTTTGCGTCCACCGCATTTTTATTGGAAATCGCAATTGCTGAGTTGAATGCAGTGCTTCCTTACGCTGCCTCAATGAATTCTAATGAAAAATAATTTCGAACAAGTTTTAGATGAGGGTTTTGCCTTTCCTAATGGCACATTAAAGAAGGGAAAGGTAAATATAAAGCACCGAGAGAAGGGAAATATACAGTGATCACCCACTTTGCGTCCACCGCATTTTTTTTGAAATCGCAATCGCTGAGTTGAATGCAGTGCTTCCTACGCTGCCTCAATGAATTCTAATGAAAAATAATTTCGAACAAGTTTTAGATGAGGGTTTTGCCTTTCCCTAATGGCACATTAAAGAAGGGAAAGGTAAATATAAAGCACCGAGAGAAGGGAAATATACAGTGATCACCCACTTTGCGTCCACCGCATTTTTATTGGAAATCGCAATTGCTGAGTTGAATGCAGTGCTTCCTACGCTGCCTCAATGAATTCTAATGAAAAATAATTTCGAACAAGTTTTAGATGAGGGTTTTGCCTTTCCCTAATGGCACATTAAAGAAGGAAAGGTAAATATAAAGCACCGAGAGAAGGGAAATATACAGTGATCACCCACTTTGCGTCCACCGCATTTTTTTATTGGAAATCGCAATTCGCTGAGTTGAATGCAGTGCTTCCTACGCTGCCTCAATGAATTCTAATGAAAAATAATTTCGAACAAGTTTTAGAAGAGGGATTTGCTTTCCCTAATGGCACATTAAAGAAGGGAAAGGTAAATATAAAGCACAGAGAGAAGGGAAATATACAGTGATCACCCACTTTGCGTCCACCGCATTTTTATTGGAAATCGCAATTCGCTGAGTTGAATGCAGTGCTTCTTACGCTGCCTCAATGAATTCTAATGAAAAATAATTTCGAACAAGTTTTAGATGAGGGTTTTGCCTTCCCTAATGGCACATTAAAGAAGGGAAAGGTAAATATAAAGCACAGAGAGAAGGAAATATACAGTGATCACCCACTTTGCGTCCACCGCATTTTTATTGGAAATCGCAATTCGCTGAGTTGAATGCAGTGCTTCCTACGCTGCCTCAATGAATTCTAATGAAAAATAATTTCGAACAAGTTTTAGATGAGGGTTTTGCCTTTCCCTAATGGCACATTAAAGAAGGGAAAGGTAAATATAAAGCACAGAGAGAAGGGAAATATACAGTGATCACCCACTTTGCGTCCACCGCATTTTTATTGGAAATCGCAATGCGCTGAGTTGAATGCAGTGCTTCCTACGCTGCCTCAATGAATTCTAATGAAAATAATTTCGAACAAGTTTTAGATGAGGGTTTTGCTTTCCCTAATGGCACATTAAAGAAGGAGGTAAATATAAAGCACAGAGAGAAGGGAAATATACAGTGATCACCCACTTTGCGTCCACCGCATTTTTATTGGAAATCGCAATTGCTGAGTTGAATGAATGCAGTGCTTCCTACGCTGCCTCAATGAATTCTAATGAAAAATAATTTCGAACAAGATTTAGATGAGGGTTTTGCTTTTTCCTAATGGCACATTAAAGAAGGGAAAGGTAAATATAAAGCACCGAGAGAAGGGAAATATACAGTGATCACCCACTTTGCGTCCACCGCATTTTTATTGGAAATCGCAATTCGCTGAGTTGAATGCAGTGCTTCCTACGCTGCCTCAATGAATTCTAATGAAAAATAATTTCGAACAAGTTTTAGATGAGGGTTTTGCCTTCCCTAATGGCACATTAAAGAAGGAAAGGTAAATATAAAGCACAGAGAGAAGGGAAATATACAGTGATCACCCACTTTGCGTCCACCGCATTTTTATTGGAAATCGCAATTGGCTGAGTTGAATGCAGTGCTTCCTACGCTGCCTCAATGAATTCTAATGAAAAATAATTTCGAACAAGTTTTAGATGAGGGTTTTGCCTTCCCTAATGGCACATTAAAGAAGGGAAAGGTAAATATAAAGCACAGAGAGAAGGGAAATATACAGTGATCACCCACTTTGCGTCCACCGCATTTTTATTGGAAATCGCAATTCGCTGAGTTGAATGCAGTGCTTCCTACGCTGCCTCAATGAATTCTAATGAAAAATAATTTCGAACAAGTTTTAGATGAGTGTTTTTTTTTTTCCCTAATGGCACATTAAAGAAGGGAAAGGTAAATATAAAGCACAGAGAGAAGGGAAATATACAGTGATCACCCACTTTGCGTCCACCGCATTTTTATTGGAAATCGCAATTCGCTGAGTTGAATGCAGTGCTTCCTACGCTGCCTCAATGCTAATGAATGAATTTCGAACAAGTTTTAGAAAAGGGTTTTAATAATGGCACATTAAAGAAGGGAAAGGTAAAATAAAGCACCGAGAGAAGGGAAATATACAGTGATCACCCACTTTGCGTCCACTGCATTTTTATTGGAAATCGTAATTGCTGAGTTGAATGCAGTGCTTCCACACGCTGCCTCAATTCGAACAAGTTTTAGATGAGGGTTTTGCCTTTCCTAATGGCACATTAAAGAAGGGAAAGGTAAATATAAAGCACAGAGAGAAGGGAAATATACAGTGATCACCCACTTTGCGTCCACCGCATTTTTATTGGAAATCGCACCTCGCTGAGTTGAATGCAATGCTTCCTACGGTGCCTCAATGAATTCTAATGAAAAATAATTTCGAACAAGTTTTAGATGAGGGTTTTGCCTTTCCCTAATGGCACATTAGAGAAGGGAAAGGTAAATATAAAGCACCGAGAGAAGGGAAATATACAGTGATCACCCACTTTGCGTCCACCGCATTTTTATTGGAAATCGCAATTGCTGAGTTGAATGCAGTGCTTCCTACGCTGCCTCAATGAATTCTAATGAAAAATAATTTCGAACAAGTTTTAGATGAGGGTTTTGCCTTTCCCTAATGGCACATTAAAGAAGGAAAGGTAAATATAAAGCACAGAGAGAAGGGAAATATACAGTGATCACCCACTTTGCGTCCACCGCATTTTTTTATTGGAAATCGCAATTGCTGAGTTGAATGCAGTGCTTCCTACGCTGCCTCAATGAATTCTAATGAAAATAATTTCGAACAAGTTTTAGATGAGGGTTTTGCCTTTTCCCTAATGGCACATTAAAGAAGGGAAAGGTAAATATAAAGCACAGAGAGAGGGAAATATACAGTGATCACCCACTTTGCGTCCACCGCATTTTTATTGGAAATCGCAATTGCTGAGTTGAATGCAGTGCTTCCTACGCTGCCTCAATGAATTCTAATGAAAAATAATTTCGAACAAGTTTTAGATGAGGGTTTTGCTTTTCCCTAATGGCACATTAAAGAAGGGAAAGGTAAATATAAAGCACAGAGAGAAGGGAAATATACAGTGATCACCCACTTTGCGTCCACCGCATTTTTATTTGAAATCGCAATTCGCTGAGTTGAATGCAGTGCTTCCTACGCTGCCTCAATGAATTCTAATGAAAAATAATTTCGAACAAGTTTTAGATGAGGGTTTTGCTTTTCCCTAATGGCACATTAAAGAAGGGAAAGGTAAATATAAAGCACAGAGAGAAGGGAAATATACAGTGATCACCCACTTTGCGTCCACCGCATTTTTATTGGAAATCGCAATTGCTGAGTTGAATGCAGTGCTTCCTACGCTGCCTCAATGAATTCTAATGAAAAATAATTTCGAACAAGTTTTAGATGAGGGTTTTGCCTTTCCTAATGGCACATTAAAGAAGGAAAGGTAAATATAAAGCACCGAGAGAAGGGAAAATGAAGTGATGAAACCCAATTTTGCGTCCACCGCATTTTTATTGGAAATCGCAAGCACCGCTGAGTTGAATGCATTGGAAATCGCTTCCTGAACGCTGCCTCAATGAATTCTAATGAAAAATAATTTCGAACAAGTTTTAGATGAGGGTTTTGCCTTTCCTAATGGCACATTAAAGAAGGGAAAGGTAAATATAAAGCACAGAGAGAAGGGAAATATACAGTGATCACCCACTTTGCGTCCACCGCATTTTTATTGGAAATCGCAATTGCTGAGTTGAATGCAGTGCTTCCTACGCTGCCTCAATGAATTTAATGAAAAATAATTTCGAACAAGTTTTAGATGAGGGTTTTGCCTTTCCCTAATGGCACATTAAAGAAGGGAAAGGTAAATATAAAGCACAGAGAGAAGGGAAATATACAGTGATCACCCACTTTATGTCCACCGCATTTTTATTGGAAATCGCAATTGCTGAGTTGAATGCAGTGCTTCCTACGCTGCCTCAATGAATTCTAATGAAAAAATAATTTCGAACAAGTTTTAGATGAGGGTTTTGCCTTTCCTAATGGCACATTAAAGAAGGGAAAGGTAAATATAAAGCACCGAGAGAAGGGAAATATACAGTGATCACCCACTTTGCGTCCACCGCATTTTTATTGGAAATCGCAATTGCTGAGTTGAATGCAGTGCTTCCTACGCTGCCTCAATGAATTCTAATGAAAAATAATTTCGAACAAGTTTTAGATGAGGGTTTTGCCTTTCCCTAATGGCACATTAAAGAAGGGAAAGGTAAATATAAAGCACAGAGAGAAGGGAAATATACAGTGATCACCCACTTTGCGTCCACCGCATTTTTATTGGAAATCGCAATTCGATGAGTTGAATGCAGAATCTTGCCGCCGCCTCAATGAATTCTAATGAAAATAATTTCAAGTTTTAGATGATATTTTGCCTTCCCTGGGCACACACAAAGAAGGAAAGATAACATAAAGCACCGAGAGAAGGAAGCTACAGATCACCCAATTGCGTCCGGCTGCATTTTTATTTGAAATCGCAATCGACGAGCTGAATGGTCTTACCTGCCTCAATGAATTCTAATGAAAAAATAATTTCGGAAATGTTTTAGATGAGGTTTTGCCCTTTCCCAATGCCATTAAAGAAGGGAAAAGGCAAAATATAAAGTAACTGAGAGATAAAGACAGTGATCATCACCAAAAGTTCACCTCGCATTTTTTATTTGAAATCGCAATTCGCTGAGTTGAATGCAGTGCTCCTACGCTGCCTCAATGAACTAGAATGAAAAAATAATTTCGAACAAGTTTTAGATGAGGGTGCCTTTCCCTAATGGCACATTAAAGAAGGGAAAGGTAAATATAAAGCACAGAGAGAAGGGAAATATACAGTGATCACCCATTTTGCGTCCACCGCATTTTTATTTGAAATCGCAATTCGCTGAGTTGAATGCAGTGCTTCCTACGCTGCCTCAATGAATTCTAATGAAAAATAATTTCGAACAAGTTTTAGATGAGGGTTTTGCCTTTCCCTAATGGCACATTAAAGAAGGGAAAGGAAAATATAAAGCACAGAGAGAAGGGAAATATACAGTGATCACCCACTTTGCGTCCACCGCATTTTTATTTGAAATCGCAATTCGCTGAGTTGAATGCAGTGCTTCCTACGCTGCCTCAATGAATTCTAATGAAAATAATTTCGAACAAGTTTTAGATGAGGGTTTTGCCTTTCCTAATGGCACATTAAAGAAGGGAAAGGTAAATATAAAGCACAGAGAGAAGGGAAATATACAGTGATCACCCACTTTGCGTCCACCGCATTTTTATTTGAAATCGCATTGCTGAGCTGAATGCAGTGCTTCCTTACGCTGCCTCAATGAATTATAATGAAAAAAAAAAAATTTGAACAAGTTTTAGATGAGGGTTTTGCCTTCCCTAATGGCACATTAAAGAAGGGAAAGGTAAATATAAAGCACAGAGAGAAGGGAAATATACAGTGATCACCCACTTTGCGTCCACCGCATTTTTTTTGTGGAAATCGCAATTCGCTGAGTTGAATGCAGTGCTTCCACGCTGCTCAATGAATTCTAATGAAAAATACCCCTGAACAAGTTTTAGATGAGGGTTTTGGCTTTTCCTAATGCCACATTAAAGAAGGGAAAGGTAAATATAAAGCACAGAGAGAAGGGAAATATAGAGTGATCACCCACTTTATGTCCACCGCATTTTTATTTGAAATCGCACCGCTGAGTTGAATGCGCAGTGCTTCCTACGCTGCCTCAATGGATTCTAATGAAAAATAATTTCGAACAAGTTATAGATGAGGGTTTTGACTTTCCCCTAATGCCACATTAAAGAAGGGAAAGGTAAAATATAAAAGCACAGAGAGAAGGGAAATATGGAGTGATCACCCACTTGCGTCCACTGCATTTTTATTTGAAATCGCAATTCGCTGAGTTGAAATGCAGGGCTTCCTACGCTGCCTCAATGAATTCTAATGAAAAAAATAATTTCGAACAAGTTTTAGATGAGGGTTTTGCCTTTTCCTAATGGCACATTAAAGAAGGAAAGGTAAAATATAAAGCACAGAGAGAAGGGAAATATAGAGTGATCACCCACTTTATGTCCACCGCATTTTTTATTTGAAATCGCAATTCGCTGAGTTGAATGCAGTGCCCTACGCTGCCTCAATGAATTCTAATGAAAAATAATTTCGAACAAGTTTTTAGATGAGGGTTTTGCCTTTCCCTAATGGCACATTAAAGAAGGGAAAGGTAAATATAAAGCACAGAGAGAAGGGAAATATAGAGTGATCACCCACTTTGCGTCCACCGCATTTTTATTTGAAATCGCAACCGCTGAGTTGAATGCAGTGCTTCCTTACGCTGCCTCAATGAATTCTAATGAAAATAATTTCGAACAAGTTTTAGATGAGGGTTTTGCCTTTCCCTAATGGCACATTAAAGAAGGGAAAGGTAAATATAAAGCACAGAGAGAAGGGAAATATACAGTGATCACCCACTTTGCGTCCACCGCATTTTTATTTGAAATCGCAATTCGCTGAGTTGAATGCAGTGCCTCCTACTCTGCCTCAATGAATTCTAATGAAAAATAATTTCGAACAAGTTTTAGATGAGGGTTTTGCCTTTCCCTAATGCCACATTAAAGAAGGGAAAGATAAATATAAAGCACAGAGAGAAGGGAAATATACAGTGATCACCCACTTTATGTCCACTGCATTTTTATTTGAAATCGCAATTGCTGAGTTGAATGCAGTGCTTCCTACGCTGCCTCAATGAATTCTAATGAAAATAATTTCGAACAAGTTTTAGATGAGGGTTTTGCCTTTCCCTAATGGCACATTAAAGAAGGAAAGGTAAATATAAAGCACAGAGAGAAGGGAAAATACAGTGATCACCCACTTTGCGTCCACCGCATTTTTATTTGAAATCGCAATTGCTGAGTTGAATGCAGTGCTTCCTACGCTGCCTCAATGAATTCTAATGAAAAATAATTTCGAACAAGTTTTTAGATGAGGGTTTTGCCTTTCCCTAATGCCACATTAAAGAAGGAAAGGTAAATATAAAGCACAGAGAGAAGGGAAATATACAGTGATCTCCCACTTTGCGTCCACCGCATTTTTTATTTGAAATCGCAATTGGGCTGAGTTGAATGCAGTGCTTCCTACGCTGCCTCAATGAATTCTAATGAAAATAATTTCGAAACAAGTTTTAGATGAGGGTTTTGCTTTTCCCTAATGGCACATTAAAGAAGGAAAGGTAAATATAAAGCACAGAGAGAAGGGAAATATACAGTGATCACCCACTTTGCGTCCACCGCATTTTTATTTGAAATCGCAATTCGCTGAGTTGAATGCAGTGCTTCCTACGCTGCCTCAATGAATTCTAATGAAAAATAATTTCGAACAAGTTTTAGATGAGGGTTTTGCTTTTCCCTAATGGCACATTAAAGAAGGGAAAGATAAATATAAAGCACAGAGAGAAGGGAAATGTAGAGTGATCACCCACTTTGCGTCCACCGCGTTTTTATTGGAAATCGCAATTCGCTGAGTTGAATGCAGTGCTTCCTACGCTGCCTCAATGAATTCTAATGAAAAATAATTTCGAACAAGTTTTAGATGAGGGTTTTGCTTTTCCCTAATGGCACATTAAAGAAGGAAAGGTAAATATAAAGCACAGAGAGAAGGGAATATAGAGTGATCACCCACTTTGCGTCCACCGCATTTTTATTTGAAATCGCAATTGCTGAGTTGAATGCAGTGCTTCCTACGCTGCCTCAATGAATTCTAATGAAAAATAATTTCGAACAAAGTTTTAGATGAGGCTTTTGCTTTTCCCTAATGGCACATTAAAGAAGGGAAAGGTAAATATAAAGCACAGAGAGAAGGGAAATATACAGTGATCCCCCACTTTGCGTCCACCGCATTTTTTATTTGAAATCGCAATTCGCTGAGTTGAATGCAGTGCTTCTACGCTGCCTCAATGAATTCTAATGAAAAATAATTTCGAACAAGTTTTAGATGAGGGTTTTGCCTTTCCCTAATGGCACATTAAAGAAGGGAAAGGTAAATATAAAAGCACAGAGAGAAGGAAATATACAGTGATCACCACTTTGCGTCCACCGCATTTTTATTTGAAATCGCAATTCGCTGAGTTGAATGCAGTGCTTCCTACGCTGCCTCAATGAATTTAATGAAAAATAATTTCGAACAAGTTTTAGATGAGGGTTTTGCTTTTTCCCTAATGGCACATTAAAGAAGGGAAAGGTAAATATAAAGCACAGAGAGAAGGGAAATATAGAGTGATCACCCACTTTGCGTCCACCGCATTTTTATTTGAAATCGCAATTCGCTGAGTTGAATGCAGTGATTCCTACGCTGCCTCAATGAATTCTAATGAAAAATAATTTCGAACAAGTTTTAGATGAGGGTTTTGCCTTTTCCCTAATGGCACATTAAAGAAGGGAAAGGTAAATATAAAGCACAGAGAGAAGGGAAATATACAGTGATCACCCACTTTGCGTCCACCGCATTTTTATTTGAAATCGCAATTCGCTGAGTTGAATGCAGTGCTTCCTACGCTGCCTCAATGAATTCTAATGAAAAATAATTTCGAACAAGTTTTAGATGAGGGTTTTGCCTTTCCCTAATGGCACATTAAAGAAGGAAAGGTAAATATAAAGCACAGAGAGAAGGGAAATATACAGTGATCACCCACTTTGCGTCCACCGCATTTTTTATTTGAAATCGCAATTCGCTGAGTTGAATGCAGTGCTTCCTACGCTGCCTCAATGAATTCTAATGAAAAATAATTTCGAACAAGTTTTAGATGAGGGTTTTGCCTTTCCCTAATGGCACATTAAAGAAGGGAAAGGTAAATATAAAGCACAGAGAGAAGGGAAATATAGAGTGATCACCCACTTTGTGTCCACCGCATTTTTATTTGAAATCGCAATTCGCTGAGTTGAATGCAGTGCTTCCTACGCTGCCTCAATGAATTCTAATGAAAAATAATTTCGAACAAGTTTTAGATGAGGGTTTTGCCTTTTTTTTAATGGCACATTAAAGAAGGGAAAAGGTAAATATAAAGCACAGAGAGAAGGGAAATATAGAGTGATCACCCACTTTGCGTCCACCGCATTTTTATTTGAAATCGCAATTCGCTGAGTTGAATGCAGTGCTTCCTACGCTGCCTCAATGAATTCTAATGAAAAATAATTTCGAACAAGTTTTAGATGAGGGTTTTGCCTTTCCCTAATGGCACATTAAAGAAGGGAAAGGTAAATATAAAGCACAGAGAGAAGGGAAATATAGAGTGATCACCCATTTTGCGTCCACCGCATTTTTATTTGAAATCGCAATTCGCTGAGTTGAATGCAGTGCTTCCTACGCTGCCTCAATGAATTCTAATGAAAAATAATTTCGAACAAGTTTTAGATGAGGCTTTTGCCTTTCCCTAATGGCACATTAAAGTAAGGAAAGGTAAATATAAAGCACAGAGAGAAGGGAAATATAGAGTGATCACCCACTTTTGCGTCCACCGCATTTTTATTTGAAATCGCAATTGCTGAGTTGAATGCAGTGCTTCCTACGCTGCCTCAATGAATTCTAATGAAAAAATAATTTCGAACAAGTTTTAGATGAGGGTTTTGCCTTTTCCCTAATGGCACATTAAAGAAGGGAAAGGTAAATATAAAAGCACAGAGAGAAGGGAAATATAGAGTGATCAACCACTTTATGTCCACCGCATTTTTATTTGAAATCGCAATTCGCTGAGTTGAATGCAGTGCTTCCTACGCTGCCTCAATGAATTCTAATGAAAAATAATTTCGAACAAGTTTTAGATGAGGGTTTTGCCTTTCCCTAATGGCACATTAAAGAAGGAAAGGTAAATATAAAACAGAGAGAAGGGAAATATACAGTGATCACCCACTTTGCGTCCACCGCATTTTTTTTGAAATCGCAATTGCTGAGTTGAATGCAGTGCTTCCTACGCTGCCTCAATGAATTTAATGAAAAATAATTTCGAACAAGTTTTTAGATGAGGGTTTTGCCTTTCCCTAATGGCACATTAAAGAAGGAAAGGTAAATATAAAGCACAGAGAGAAGGGAAATATAGAGTGATCACCCACTTTGCGTCCACTGCATTTTTATTTGAAACGCAATTCTCTGAGTTGAATGCAAGTGCTTCCTACGCTGCCTCAATGAATTCTAATGAAAAAAAATTTCTGAACAAGTTTTAGATGAGGGTTTTGCCTTTCCCTAATGGGCACATTAAAGAAGGAAAGGTAAATATAAAGCACAGAGAGAAGGGAAATATAGAGGATCACCCACTTTGCGTCCATTGCATTTTTATTTGAAATCGCACGGGTTGAGTTGAATGCAGTGCTTCCTACGCTGCCTCAATGAATTCTAATGAAAAAAATAATTTCTGAACAAGTTTTAGATGAGGGTTTTGCCTTCCCTAATGGGCATTAAAGAAGGAAAGGTAAATATAAAAGCACAGAGAGAAGGGAAATATACAGTGATCACCCACTTTATGTCCACCGCATTTTTATTTGAAATCGTAATTCGCTGAGTTGAATGCAGTGCCTACGCTGCCTCAATGAATTTTAATGAAAAATAATTTCGAACAAGTTTTAGATGAGGGTTTTGGCTTTTCCTAATGCCACATTAAAGAAGGGAAAGGTAAACATAAAGCACAGAGAGAAGGGAAATATACAGTGATCACCCACTTTGCGTCCACCGCATTTTTATTTGAAATTGCAATTCGCTGAGTTGAATGCAGTAGCCTTTACGCTGCTCAATGAATTTTAATGAAAAAATTTCGAACAAGTTTTAGATGAGGGATTTATTTTCCCTTTAATGGCACATTAAAAGAAGGGAAAAAAATATAAAGAACAGAGAGAAGGGAAATATAGAGTGATCACCCAATTTTGCGTCCACCGCATTTTTATTTGAAATCGCAATTGCTGAGTTGAATGCAGTGCTTCCTACGCTGCCTCAATGAATTTAATGAAAAATAATTGAGAGAAGGGAAACAGGAGATCACCCACTTTTGCGTCCACCGCATTTTATTTGAACTGCAACGTTTTGGGGGCCCTTTTTCTGGTTAAAAATTTTTTTTTTAAAATTTTAAAAATTTTTTTTAAAAAAAAAAATTTTTTTAAAAAAAAGGGGAAAAAAAAAAATTAAAAATTTTTTTTTTTTTTTTTTAAAAGGGCCCCGGGGGGTTTTCCCAAAAAAATTTCCAAAAAAAAAATTTTTTTTTGGGGGGAAAAAAAAAAATAAAAAAGGGAAAAAAAAACAGGAAAAAATTTTCCCCCTTTTGGCCCCCTTTTTTTAAAAAACCTTTAAACCCCCTTTCCCAAAAAATTTTTTTTAAAAAAAAAAATAATTTTTTTTAAAAAAAATTTTTTTAAAACCAAAAAGAGGAAAAATTTAAAAAAAAAGGGGCCCCTTTTCCCCTTTTCCCCCCTTTTTTGGGAAAGAATTCCTTTAGGGGGGGTTTTTTGAAAAAAAAAGAAAAAAGGGGGTTTTTTTAAGGTTTTTTTTTAAAAAAAAAAAAAAAAAAAGGAAAAAAACCCCAAAAAAAAAAACCCCCCCTTTTTATTAAACCCCTTTTTTTAAATTTTTTTTTGCCCTTTTTGAAAAAAAAAAAAAAGGGGTTTTTTTAAGGGGTTTTTTTAAAAAAAAAAAAGGGGGAAAAAAAATTAAAAAAAAATTTTTGGGGAAACCCTTTTTTTTTCCCCCAAAAAATTTTTTCCCCGAAAAAAATTTTAAAAAAAAAATAAAATTTTTTTTTTTTTTTTGGGGGGGGGGAAAAAAAAAAAAAAAATTTTTAAAAAGGAAAAAATTTTAAAACCCTTTTTTTTAATTTTTTTTTTTTTCCCCCCCCCGGCCCCCAAAAAAAATTTAAAAAAGGGGGTTTTTTTTGGGGGGGCCCTTTTTAAAAAAAAAAAAAAAGGGGGGAAAAAAAAAAAAAAAAAAAGGAAAAAATTCCCCCCTTTTCCCCCCTTTTTTTAAAACCCCCGGGGAAAAATTTTTTTCCCCTTAATTTAATTTAAAAAAATTTTTTCCCTTTAAAGGGTTTTTTCCCTTTTTTAAAGGTTAAAAAAAGGAAGGGAAAAAAAAAAAAAAAAAAAAGGAAAAAACCCCTTTTCCCCCCTTTTTTAAAAATTTTTTAAAAATTCCTGGTTTAAACCCCCAAAATTTTTTTTGGGAAAATTTTTTAAAAAATTTTTTTTTTTTTTTAAAAAAACAAAAAAGGGAAAAAAAAAACCCCCTTTTTAGGGGAAAAAAGCAATTTTTGGGGAAAAAAAATTTTTTCCCTTTTTCTTAAAAAAATTTTTAAAAAAATTTTTTTTTTTTTTACCTTTTAAAAAAATTTAAAAAGGGGGAAAAAAAAAAAGGTTTTTTCCCCCCTTTTTTTTTCCAAATTTTTTTTTTTCCCTTCCCAAATTTTTAAAATTTTAAAAATTTTTAAAATTTTTTTTTTTTAAAAAAAAAAAAAAAAAAAAAAAAAAAATTTTTTCCCCCCCTTTTTTTTTTTAAAAAAAAGGGGGGGTTTCCCCTTTTTAAAAAAAAATTTTTAAAAAATTTTTGAAAATTTTTTTTTCCTTTTAAAAAAAAAAAAAAAAAAAAAAAAGGAAAAATTTGTTCCCCCCCTTTTTTAAACCCTTTTTTTTAAAAATTCCTTTTAAAGGGCCCAAACCCCCAAAAAAAAATTTGAAAAATTTTTAAAATTTTTTTTTGGGTTTTAAAAAAAAATTTAAAAAAAAAAAAAAAAAAAGAAAAAATTTTTACCCCTTTTTTTAAAAAATTTTTTTAAAGTTTTGGGGGCCCCCCCCCAATTCCCAAAAAAAAAAAAAACCAAAAAAGGGGGGTTTCCCCCTTTTAAAGGTTAAAAAGGGAAAAAAAAAAAAAGGAAAAAAAATTCCCCCCCCCCCCTTTTTTAAAAAAAAAAAATTTTTTAATTTTAAACCCCCCCTTTTTTAAAAAATTTAAAAAAAAATTTTTAAAATTTTTTTTGCCCTTTTAAAAGGGGGGTTTAAAAAAAAAAAAAAGGGAAAAAAGGGAAAAAATTTTTCCCCCCCCTTTTTTTTTTTAAACCTTTTTTTTTCTTCCCAATGTTTTTAAAAAAAAAAAAAAAAAGGGGTTTTTTCCCCAAAAAAAAAAAAGGGAAAAAAAAAACAAGAAGGGGAAAAAAATTTTTTTTTTCCCCCCCCTTTTTTTTTGAAATCGCAATTCCCTTAATTTTTTCCCCCCCCTTTTTTTAAAAAAAAAAAAAAGGAAAAATTTTTTTTGGGGGTTTTTTTTTAAAAAAAAAAGAAAAAAAAAAAAAAAGGGAAAAGGAAAAAAACCCCCCCCCCCCAATTTTCCAAATTTTTTTTGGGGGGTTTTTTTTTTTTTAAAAATAAAAAAATTTTTTTTGGGGGTTTTTTTTAAAAATTTAAAAAAAATTTTAAAAAAAAAGAAAAATTTTTTAAAACCCCCCTTTTTTTTTAAAACCAAAAGGGGGGTTAAAAACCCCTTTTTCCCCCGAAATTTTTTTGGAAAAAAATTTTTTTTGGGGGGGGCCCCCCTTCCCAAAAAAAAAAAAAAAAGGGGAAAAAAAAAAAAAGGGGTTTTTTTTTTGGGGGGAAAAAAAAATTTTTTTTAAAAAAAAACCGGTTTAAATTTTTCCCCCCATTTTTTAAAAAAAATTTAAAAAAAAGGGGTTTTTTTTCCCCCTTTTTTTAAAAAAAAAAAAAATTTTAAAAAAAAAAATTTTTTTTTTTTTAAAAAAAAAAAATTTTTTGGGAAAAAAAGGTAAAAAATTTTTTTTTTTTTTAAAAAAATTTTTGGGAAAAAGGGGGGTTTTTTTAAAAAAAAAAGGGGAAAAATTTTGCCCCAAAAAAAAAATTTTTTTTGGGGGTTTTTTGGGGGGGCAATTTTTTGGGGTTTTTAAAAAAAAAACCCCCAAAAAAAAATTTTTTTGAAAATTTTTTTTTTTAAAAAAAAGAAGGGGGTTTTTTTTTTTGGGGGAAAAAAAAGGAAAATTTTTCCCCAAAAAATTTTTTTTTAAAAACCTTTTTTTGGGTTTTTTTTAAAAACCCCCCCCTTTTTTTTTTTTTTTAATTTTTTTTTTTGAAAAGGAAAAAGGGGGTTTTTTTTAAAAAAAAAGGGAAAAAATTTTTAAAAGGGGGAAATTTTTTTTAAAAAATTTTTTTGGGGGTTTTTTTTTCCCCCCCGGGTTTTTTTTTCGGAAAAATTTTTTTTTTTTTTTAAAATTTAAAAGGGTTTTTTTAAAAAAAAAAATTTTAAAAAAAAAAATTTCCCCCAAAAAAAATTTTTTTAAAGGGAAAAAAAATTTTTTTTTTTTTTTAAAAAAATTTTTTTTTTTAAAGAATTTTTTTTTGGAAAAAAAAAAGGGTTTTTTTAAAAAATTTTTTAAAAAAGGAAAAAAAACCCCAAAAATTTTTAAAAAAAAATTTCCCCTTTTTCCCCCGGGTTTTTTTTGGTTTTTTAAAAAAAAAAAAAAAAATTTTTTTTTTTAAAAAATTTTTAAAAGGAAAAAATTTTTTTTTAAAAAAAAAAAAACCCCCAAAAAACCCCCAAAAAAAAGAATTCCCCAAAAATTTTTTTTTTAAAAAAACCCCGGGAAAAAAAAAAAAATTTTTTTTTTTTAAAAAATTTTAAAAAGGGGAAAAAATTTTTTTTAAAAGGGAAAAAGGGGGAAAAAAAAAAAAAAATTTTGGGGGCCCTTTTCTTTCCCCCTTTTTTAAAAAAGGGAAAAAAAATTTTTAAATTTTAAAATTTTTTTTCCCCAAAAAAAAAAAGAAAAAAAAATTTTTTTAAAAAAAAATTTAAAAGGGAAAAATTTTTTGGGGAAAAAATTTTTTAAAACCCCCCCTTTTTTTGGGGGGGTTTTAAAAAATTTTTTTTTGGGGTTTTTTTCCCTTAAAAAAAAAAGGGGAAAAATTTTAATTTTTTTTTTAAAAAAAAAAGGGGAAAAAATTTTTGGAAAAAATTTTTTTTCCCCCCCCCCTTTTTGGGGAAAAAAGGAAAAAAAAAAAATTTTTTTGGTTTAAAGAATTTTTTTTTTTCCAAAAGGAAAAAAAAGGGGTTTTAAAGGAAAAAAGGGAAAAAAAAAAATTCCCAAAAAATTTTTTGGGAAACCCCCCTTTGCCCCCTTTTTTTTTTTTTCCCCCGGGAAAAAAAAGGGGTTTTTTTTAAAAAAAATTTTTTTTAAGGAAAAAAAGGGGGTTTTAAAAACCCCAAAAAAAAAAAAAATTTTTAAAAAATTTTTTTTAAAAAAAATTTCCTTTTAAAAAATTTTTTTTTCCAAGGGGAATTTAATTTTTTCCCAAAAATTTAAAGAAAATTTTTTTCCCTTTTTTTTTTAAAAAAAAAAAAAAAAAAAAGGAAAAAAAACCAAAAAAAATTTTTAAAAAACCCCCCCCCCCTTTTTTTTGGGGGGGGGTTTTTCCCCTTTTTTTTCCTTTTAAAAAATTTTTAAAAAAAAAATTTTTTAATTTGTTTTTAAAACCTTTTAAAAAAAAAATTAAAAAAAGGGAAAAAAAAAAAAAAAATTTTTCCCCCCCCTTTTTTAAAAGCAATTTTTTTTTAAATTTTTAAAAGGGGAAAGGTTAATTTCCCCCCAAAAAATTTTAAAAAAAAATTTTTTTTTTTTTTTTTTTGGGGGGGTTAAAAAGGAAATAAAAAAAAAAAAGGGTTTTCCCCCCCCCTTTTTTTTTTCCCCCTTTTGGGGCCCCAAAAAAAAAAAAAATTTAAAAAATTTTTTTGGGGGTTTTTAAAGGGGGGGGTTTTTTTTTTTAAAAAAAAGGAAAAAAAAAAGGAAAAAATTTTTCCCCCCCCCTTTTTTTTCCCCCAAAAATTTTTGGTTTGGGGGGAAAAAAACCCCCCCCCTTTTTTTTTAAAAAAAAAAAAAAAATTTTTTTTTTTTCCCCCCCAAAAAAAAAAAAATTTTTTAAAAAAAAAGGGAAAAAAACCCCCTTTTCCCCCCAAATTTTTTTAAAAAAGGGGGAATTAATGCCCCCCCCTTTTTAAAATAATTTAAAATTTTAAAAGGGTTTCCTTTCCCAAAACCCCAAAAAAAAGGGGGAAAAAAAAACCCGAGAGAAGGAAATATACAGTGATCCCCCTTTCCCCCCCTTTTTTAAAAAATTTGGGGGGGTTTTTTTTTTTTTTAAAAAAAAAATTTTCCAAAAAGGGGGGGTTTTTTTTTTTTTTAAAAAGGAAAGGTAAATATCCCCAAAAGGGAAAAAATTTTTCCCCCCCCCTTTTTTTTTTTAAAAAGGGGGCCCTTTTTTTTTTCCCCCCCCCGGCCCCAAAAAAAATTTAAAAAATTTTTAAAAAGGGTTTTTTTTTTTCCCAAAAAAAAAGGGGAAAAAATTAAAAAAAAAAAAGGGAAAAAAATTTCCCCCCCTTTTTTTTTTTAAAAAAAAAAAAAAACCCCCCCCCAAAAAAAAAAAAAAATTTTAAAAAAAAAGGGGTTTTCCCTTTCCCAAAAAAAAAAGGAAAAAAAAAAAATTAAAAAGGGGGGTTCCCCTTTTCCCCCCTTTTTTTTTTAAATTTTTTTTTTTTGGTTTTTTCCCCCCCCTTTTTTTTTAAAAAAAAAACAAAATTTTTTTTTGGGTTTTTTCCCCCAAAAAAAAAAGGAAAAAAAAAAAAGGGAAAAAAAATTCCCCCCCCTTTTCCCCAATTTTTTTTTTTAAAATTTTCCCTTTTGAAAGCCCCCCCCTTTTTTAAAAAAAAAAAAAAATTTTGGGGGGGTTTCCTTTCCCAAAATTTTTTTAAAGGGGAAAAGGGAAAAAAAAAAAAAAAAATTACCCCCTTTTTTTTCCCCTTTTTTTTTTTCACCCTTGAATTTTTAAACCCCAACCCCAAAAAATTTTTAAAAAATTTTAAAAATTTTTTTTTTTTTTTAAAGGGAAAAAAAAAAAAAAAAAAAAAAAATAAGGGCCCCCTTTTCCCCCTTTTTTTTAAAATTTTTTAAGGGAATTGGACCCCCTCCCCCTTTTTTAAAAAAAAATTTTCCAAAATTTTTTTTTTTTTTAAAAAAAAAAAAAAAAAAAACCCGGGGAAAAAAAAAAAAACCCCCCCTTTGCGTCCACCCTTTTTTTTAAAAAACCGGGGGGGAAATTTTTTTTCCCCCCCCCCAAAATTTTTAAAAAAAAAAATTAAAATTTTTGGGGGGGGTTTCCTTTTCCCCCCCCCAAAAAAAGGGGAAAAAAAAAAAAAAAGGAAAAAAAAAACCCCCCCCCCCCCAATTTTTTTTTAAAACCTTAAATTTTGATTTTCCCGGGTTCCTTTTTAATAAAATTTTAAAAAAAAATTTTAAAAATTTTTAAAATTTTTTTTCCCCCAAAGGAAAAAAAAAAAAAAAAAAAAAAAAAAAATTTTAAAACCCCGGGAAAACCCCTTTTTTAAAATTTTTTTAAACCCCCCTTTTTTAAAAAAAATTTAAAAAATTTTTTTGGGTTTGTTTTTAAATTTTTTAAAAAAACAAAAAAAAAAAAGGGAAAAAAAAAAAAATTTTTTAAAAATTTTTTTTCCCCCCTTTTTTTTGGGGGAAATTTTTGGGGGGGAAAAAAAAAAAAATTTTTTTTTTAATTTGGGTTTTTTTGGGGTTTTTTAAAAAAAAAATAAAAAAGGAAAAAAAATTTTAAAAAAAATTTTTTTTCCCCCTTTTTTTTAAAAAATTGGGGGAAAAAATTTTTTTTCCCCCCCCTTTTCCCAAAAAATTTTAAAAAATTTTTAAAAAAAAAATTTTTTTTCCCCCCAAAAAAAATTAAAAAAAAAAAAAAAAAAAAAAAATTTGGGGCCCCATTTTTTTTTTCCCAAAAATTCGTGGTTTAAAAATTTTTAAAAATTAAAAAAATTTTAAAAAATTTTTGGGGGGGTTTTTTTTTTTCCCCCCCAAAAAAAAAAAAAAAAGGAAAAAAAACAGGGTTTTTTCCCCCTTTTTTTTAAAAAAAAAGGGTTTTTTAAAAAATGCCTTTTGGTTTTAAAAATTTTTTAAAAAAATTTTTTTTTTTTTTTTTCCCCCCAAGGGAAAAAAAAAAATTAAAAAAAAAAAAAAAATTTTCCCCCCCCGCTTTTTTTTAAAATTTTTTGGGGTTTTTCCCGGGTTCCTTTTCAAAAAATTTTAAAAAAAAAAATTTTTTTTTTTTTTTTTTTTTAAAAAAAAAAAAAAAAAAAAAAAAAAAAAGGAAAAAACCCTTTCCTTCCCGCTTTTTTTTAAATTTTAATTTTTTTTCCCCCGGGGCCCCAAAAAAAAAAAAAAATAAAAAATTTAAAAAAAGGGGGGGGGGTTTTTTTTTTAAAAAAAAAAAAAGGAAATAAAAAAACCCCCAAAAAAAAAAAAAAACCCCCCCCCCCCCTTTTTTTTAAACCCCCGGGGGGTTTTTTTCCCCCCCTTTTTTAAAAAAAAAAAAAAATTTTAAAGGGGGGTTTCCTTTTTCCCAAAAAATTTTTTGAAGGGAAAAAAAAAAAAAACCCCAAAAAGGAAAAATAAAATTTTCCCCCCCCTTTTTTTTTTTTTTTCCCCCCCGGGGGGGCCCCCCCAAAAAAAAAAAAAAGAAAAATTTTTTTTTTCCCCCCAAAAAAAGGAAAAAAAAAAAAGGGGAAGAAAAAATTTTTTAAAAAAAAAACCCCCTTTTTTTTTTTTTGGGATTAATTTCCCCCCAAAAAAATTTAAAAAATTTTTTTTTAAAAAGGTTTTTTTCCCCCCCCGGTTTTTAAAAAAAAAAAATTAAAAAAAAAAAAAAAAAACCCTTTTCCCCCTTTTTACCCAAAAAAAACCCCCCTTAATTTTGTTTATTCCCCTGTTTTTAAAAAAAAAAAAAGGGTTTTTTTTTTGGGGGTTTTTCCAAAAAAAAAAAGAAAAAAAAAAAAAAAAAAAAAAAATTTTTCCCCCTTTTGGGAAACCCTTTTTTAAAAAAAAACCCCCAAACCCTGTTCCCAAAATTAATTTAATTTTTAAAAAATTTTTTTTTTAAAAAGGGGGAAAAAAAAAAAAGAAAAAAAAAATTTAAAAAAAAAAATTTTCCCAAAAGGGCCCCAAATTTTTTTAAAACCCCCCTTTTTTAAAAAAAATTTTAAAATTTTGAAAAAATTTTCCCAAAAAAAATTTTTTTAAAAAAAAAGAAGGGGGAAAAAAAAAAAAAAAAAAAAAATTTTTTTAAAAATTTTCCCAAATTTTTTTTTTTTTTCCCCCCCCCAAAATTTTTAAAAAATTTTTAAAAAAATTTTTAAAATTTTTTTTCCTTTAAAAAAAATTTAAAAGGGGGAAAAAAAAAAAAAGGGAAAAATTTTCCCCCCTTTTTTAAAAAATTTTTTAAAAAAATTTTTTTAACCGGTTTTTTCAAAAAAAATAAAATTTTTTTTAAAAAAAAGGGGGGGGTTTTCCCTTTTTAAAAAAAAAGGGAAAAAAAAAAGGAAAAAAAACCCCCCTTTTTTTTTTAAAAAGAAAACCCTTTAAAAAACCCCCCCCCCTTTTTTTTTAAAAAAAAAAAAATTTTGGGGAAAAATTTTTTTTTTTAAAAAAAAAAAAAAAAAAAGAAAAAAGGAAAAAAAAACCCCTTTTCCCCCCTTTTTTTTTTCCAAAAAAATTTGGTTTGGGGGTTTTTCCCCAAAAAAAAAAAAAAAAAAATTTGGGGTTTTTTTGGGGGAAAAAAAAAAATTTTAAAAAAAAAAAAAAACCGGGGGAAAAAAAAAAACCCCCCCCTTTTTTAAACCCTTTTTTTGGGGGGCCCCGGGCCCCCCCTTTTTTTAAAAAAAAAAAGAAAAAAAATTTTTTAAATTTTTTTTTTTTTTAAAAAAAAAAGGGGGAAAAAAAATTTCCCCCAAAAAGGGAAAAATTTTTAAAACCCCCCCCCTTTTTTAAAAAAATTTTTTTAATGAATTTTAAAAATTTTTAAAATTTTAAAAATTTTTCCCCTTTTTTGGGGTTTTTTAAAAATTAAAAAAAAGGAAAAAAAAAAAAAATTGGGCCCCCCCTTTTTCCCCCCCTTTTTTTGGGGGGGGCTTTTTGCCCTTTTTAAAAATTTTTTTTCAAAAAAAAAAATTTTAAAGGGTTTTTTAAAAAAAAAAAAAAAAAAGGAAAAAAAAAAAAAAAAAATTTTTCCCCCTTTTTTAAAAATTTTTTTGGGGTTTTTTAAAAAAACCCCCCCAAAAAAAAAATTTAAAAAATTTTTTAAAAATTTTTAAGGAAGGTTTTTTAAAAAAAAAAAAAAAAAAAAAAAAAATTTAAAAAGGGGGAAAAAAAAACCCCCTTTTTTCCCCCCCCTTTTTTAAAAAAGGGGGTTCTGGTTAATGAATTTTAAAAAAAAATTTTAAAGAAAATTTTTTTCCCTTTTAAAAGGGGGTTTTTTAAAAAAAAAGGGGGAAAAAAAAAAACCCCCCGGAAAATTTTTTTTAAGGGTTTCCCCTTTTTTAAAAAACCCCCCCCCCCTTTTTTTTAAGGGTTTTAAAATTTTTTTTTAAAAAAAAAAAGGGGTTTTTTAAAAAAAAAAGGGGAAAAAAAAAAAACTTTAAAAAAATTTTTTTAAACCCCCCCGGGGGTTTTTTAAAAAAAAAATTAAAAAAAAACCCCCCCCTTTTTTTTAAAAAAATTTTTTTTTAAAAAAAGGGGAAAAAAACCAAAAAAAAAAAAAAAAAAGGGGAAAAATTTTTTTTTAAAAAAATTTTTCCCCCCCTTTTTTGGGGGGGGTTTTTTTTTAAAAATTCCCCCAAAAATTTTTAAAAAATTTTTTAAAAAATTTTTTTAAAAAAAAAAAGGGGGTTTTAAAAAAAAAAAAAAAAGGTTTTCCCCTTTTCCCAAAAAAATTTAAAAACCCCCCCCTTTTTTTTTTTTTTCCCGGGTTTTAAAAAAAAACCCCTTTTTTTTTTTGTTTTTAAAAAAAAAAAGGTTTTTAAAAAACAAAAAAAAAAGGAAAAAAAAAATTTTTTTTTTTAAACCCCCTTTAAATTTTTTTTCCCCAAAAAATTTTTTTTAAAAAAATTTTTTCCCCCCTTTTTTTTTAAAAAAATTTGAAAAATTTTTTAAAAAAATTTCCCAAAAAAAAAAAAATTTTTGGGTTTTTTTTCCCCCCCTTTTTGGGGAAGCATTTTTTAAATTAAAACCCCAAAAAAAATTTGGGTTTTTTTGGGTTTTTTTTTGAAAATAAAGGGGAAAAAATTTTTTCCCCTTTAAAAATTTTTGGTTTAAAAGGGGGAAAAATTTTTTTAAAAAAATTTTTTTTTCCCCCCCCCCCCAAAAAAAAACCCTTAAAAGGGAAATTTTTTCCCCCTTTTAAATTTTTTTTTTAAAAACCAAAAAAAAGGTAAATTTTTTAAAAAAAAAAAAAAAGGGGGGAAAAATTTTTTTTTAAAAAATTTGGGTTAATTTTTCCCCCCCTTTTTTTTAAAAAAAAATTTTTTTTTTAAAAATTTTTGGGGGGCCCTTTTTAAAAAAAAAGGGGGGTTTTTTGGGTTTTTTTAAAAAAAAAATTTTTTTTTTTTTGAAAAAAAATTAATGTCCCCCTTTTCGGCCCCCCCCTTTTTTTTTAAAAAAAACCCAAAAAAAAAAGGGGGGTTCCCTTTTTTTAAAAATTAAAAGGAAAAAAATTTAAAAAAAAAGGGGGGGGCCTTTTAAAATTTTTAAAAAAATTTTTTTTAAAAAAAAAAAAAATTTTTTTTTCCTTTTCCCCCCCTTTTTAATTTAAAAAAAATTTTGGGAAAAAGGGGGGGTTTTTTTCCCTA
This sequence comes from Acanthosepion pharaonis, assembly GCA_903632075.3. Lineage (NCBI taxonomy): Eukaryota > Metazoa > Mollusca > Cephalopoda > Sepiida > Sepiidae > Acanthosepion > Acanthosepion pharaonis. The sequence goes on from CAHIKZ030003953.1 coordinate 26,412, forward strand.
AAAAAAAAAAAAAAATTTTTAAAAAGGGGGGGGTTTTCCCCACCCCGGGAAAAATTTTTTTTTCCAAAGGGGTTTAATTTTTTCCCCCCTTTTTTTTTTTAAAAAAATTTTTTTAAAATTTTTTTTGCCTTTTAAAAAAAGAAAAAAAAAAAATTTTGGGGGGGGAAAAAAAAAATTTTTTGGGGAAAAAAAAAAAAAAATTTTAAATTTTTGGCCCCCCCTTTTTTTTTTTTAAAAAAATTTTTTTAAAAATTTTGGGGGGCCCTTTTTAAAAAAAAAGGGGAAAAAATTTTTTTGGGGGGTTTTAAAAGGCCCCCCGGGGAAAAAAATTTTTAAAAAGGAAAAAAAGGGGAAAATTTTTCCCCCCCCTTTTTTTTAAAGAAAAAAATTTAAAAATTTAAATTTTCCTTTTTTAATGGGCCCAAAAAAAAAAGGGGGGAAAAAAAATTTTAAGGGGGTTTTTTTTTTCCCCCTTTTGGGGAAAAAAAATTTTTAAAAAAGGGGGGAAAAAAATTTTTCCCCACCTTTTCCTCCAAATTTTTTTTTAAAAAAATTTTGGGGGGGGTTTTTCCCCCCCCAAAAAAAAAAGGAAAAAAAAAAAAAAAAGGGGGTTTTTTCCCAAACCTTAAAAAAAGGAAAAAAAAAAAAAATTTTCCCCAAATTTTTCCCCAAAAAAATTTAAAAGTTTTTTGGGGGGGGGTTTTAATCCCAAAAAAAAAAATAAAAAAAAATTTTTTTTTTTTTCCCCCCGGTTTTTAAAAAAAAAAAAAGGGAAAAAGGTTTTCGGTGCCCCCCCCCCTTTTTAAAAAAAATTTTTTTTTTTTAAAGGGGGGGGCCCCCCCAAAAAAAAAAAAAAAAAAAAGGGGGGAAAAATTTTTTTTTTTTCCCAAGGGAATTTTTTTTTGGGGGGGAAATTTGGGTTGGGGGAAAAAAATTTAAACCCCCCCCTTTTAAAAAAAATTTTTTAAAAAAATTTTTTTGGGGGGGGTTTTTTTTTCCCCAAAAAAAAAAAAAAAAAAAAAAATTTTAAAGGGGGTTTTTTTTTTTTGGTTTTTTTGAAAAATTTTTTTTTTTTTTTAAAAAAAAAAAAAATTTTAAAAAATTTTTTAAAAGGGGTTTTGGGGGGCCCCCCCCCTTGGGAAAAAAAAATTTTTAAAAAAAAAAAAATTTTCCCCTTTTCCTTTTAAAAAATTTTTTTTAAAAAAATTTTTTTAAACCCGGGGGAAAAAAAAAAAATTTTTTAAAAAAAAAACCCTTTTTTTAAAAAAAAACCCTTTTAAAAAAAAAAATAAAAAAAAAAAAAAATTTTTTTCCTTTCCCCCCCCAAAAAAAAAGGGGGTTAAAAAAAAACCCGGGGTTTTTTTAAAAAAAAAAAAAATTTTTTAAAAAAAATAAATTTTTTTTTTTTTTTTAAAAAAAAAAAAAAAAAAAAAAAAAATTTTTTAAAGGGTTTCCCTTTTTTTTTAAAAAAAAATTGGAAAAAAAAACCCAAAAGGGGAAAAAAAAATAATTTTGGAAAAATTTTTAAAATTTTTGGGGGTTTTTTTCCCTTTCCCCCCAAAAAAAAAAAAAAAAAAAAAAAAATTTTTGGGGTTTCCCCCCCCCCAAAAAAAAGGGAAAAATTTTTAAAAAAAGGGGGGGAAAATTTTAAAAAATTTTTTAAAAAAATTTTTTTGGGGTTTTTTCCCCCGGGAAAAATTAAAAAAAAAAAAAAAAAATTTTGGGGTTTTTTGCCTTTCCCCAAAAATTTTTAAAAAAAAGGGAAAAAAAAAAAAAGGGTTTAAAAAAAAAATTTTAAAAAATTTTTTTTTCCCAAAAAAAGGGAAAAAATTTAAAAAAAAAAAAATTTAACCCCCCCTTTTGGGGGGTTTTTTTTTTTGGGGGGGGGAAAAAAAAAACCCCCCAAAAAAAAAAAAAAATTTTTTTTTTTAAATTTTTTTTTCCCCCCCCTTTTTTTGGGGGGGTTTTAAAAAAAAATTTTTAAAAATTTTAAAAAATTTTTTTTTTTTTAATTGGAAAAAAAAACCCCCCCCAAAAAAAAAAAAAAAAATTTTTTTTTTTTTTAAAAAAGGGGGGAAAAAAAAAGGCCCCCCTTCCCAAAAAAATTTTGGGAAAAAACCCCCCCGGGGTTTTTTTAAAAAACCCCAAAAAAAGGGGGAAAAAAAAGGAAAAAAAAAAAAAAATTTAAAAATTTTTGGGGGGGTTTTTTTAAAAACCCCTTTTAAAAAAGGGGAAAAAATTTTAAAAAAAAAAAATTTTTAAAAAAACCCCAAAAAAAATTTTTTTTTTAAAAAAAGGGGAATTAAAAAAAAAGGTTTAAAAAACCCCCGGAAAAAAAAAAATTTTTCCCCCCTTTTTAAAAAATTTTCCTTTTTTTAAAAAAGGGGGGGTTTTTCCCCCAAAAAAATAAAAAACCCCCCGGTTTTTTTTTTTTTTTTAAAAAAAAAAGTTAAAGGAAAAAAAAAAATTTTTTTAAAAAAAAATTTCCCCCCCTTTTTTTTTTGCCTTTTCCCCAAAAAAAAAAAAAAAACAAAAAAAAATTTGGTTTTTTTCCCCCTTTTTTTTTTTTAATTTTTGGGAAAAAAAGGGTTTTTTAAAAAAAAATTTTTTTTAAATTTTTTTTTAAAAAAACCTTTTTAAAAAAAAAGGGTAAAAAAAAAAAAAAAAATTTAAAAAACCCCCCCCCTTTTTTTTTTAAAAATTAAAAGGGAAATAAAAAAAAAGGGTTTTAAAAAACCCCGGGAAATTTTTTTAAAAACCTTTTGGGGGAAAAAAAATTTTAAAAACCCCAAAAAAAAAAAAAAAAAAAAACCCCCCCCAAAAAAAAAACCCCCCTTTTTTTGGGGGGGGAAAAAAAAAAAAAAAATTTTTAACCCTTTTGGGGGGTTTTTTTTTCCCCCCAAAAAAAGGGGCCCCCCTTCCCAAAAAATTCTTTAAAAAATTTAAAAAATTTTTAAAATTTTCCTTTTTTTAAAAAAGGGGAAAAAAAAACCAAAAAAAAAATTTAAAAAAAACCCCCCCTTTTTTTAAAAACCCTTAAAAAGGTTTAAAAAAACTTTCCCGGGGAAAAAAAAAGAAAAATTTTTTTAAAAATTTTTTTTTTTCCTTTCCCGGGGAAAAAAGGGGGGGAAAATTAAAAAAAAAAAAAAAAATTTTAACCTTTTTTTTTCCTTTTCCCCTTTTAAAAAAGGGGGTTTTTTTTCCCAAAAAAAAAAAAAAATTTGGTTTTTTTAAAAAAACCCCCCCCCCGGGGGAAAAAAAAACCAAAAAAAATTCCAAAAAAAAATTTGGGGGCCCCTTTTTTTCCCCAAAAAGGGGGGGTTTTCCGGGGAAAAAATTTTTAAAAATTTTTCCCCCCCTTTTTTTTTCCCCCTTTTTTTTTTGGGGGGGGGAAAAAAAAAAAAAAAAATTTAAAATTTTTTTGGGTTTTCCTTTTAAAAAAAAGGGGAAAAAACCCCCCCAAAAAAAAAAAAATTTTGGGTTTTTTTTAAAAAAACCTTTTTTAAAAATTAAAGGGGTTTTTAAAAAAAAAAAATTTAAAAAATTTTGGGGGGTTTTTTTTTTGGGAATTTAAAAAAAGGGGGGGTTTTTAAAAAAAGGTAAAATTAATGAAAATTTTTTTTTTTTTTTCCCCTTTTTTAAATTAAAGAATTAAAAAAAACCCCCGGGAAAAAAAAAATTTTTTTAAATTTTTTTCCCCCAAAAAAAAAAAAAAGGTTTTTTTAAAAAAAAACAAAAAAATTTTTTTTTGGGGAAATTTTTTTTGGGGAAAAAAGGGGTTTTTTAAAAAAAAAAAATTAAAAAAAAAAACCCCCCGGTTTTTTTTTGTTTCCCGGAAAAAAAAAATTTTTTTTTAAAAAAAAAAAAATAATTTTTTTGGGGTTTTTTTTAAAAAAAATTTTTTTTGGGGGGAAAAAAAAAAAAAAGAAAAAAAAATTTTAACCCCCCTTTTTTTTTTTCCCAAACCGTAAAAAGGAAATTTTCCCCCCCCCCGGGAAAATTTTTTCCCCCAAAAAAAAACCCCTTTTTATTTTAAAGTAAAGGTTTTTCCCCCCAAAAAAATTAAAAAAAAAAACCCCCCCGGTTTAAATTTTTTTTTTTTTGGGGGGGGGTTTTTAAAAAAGGGGGGTTTTTGGGAAAAAACCCCCTTTTTTTTTTTTGAAACCCAACCGGGGGGAAAAAAAACCCCCCCCAAAAAGTTTAAAAATTTTTTCCCCCAAAAAAATTTTTTTCCCCAAAAAAAAAAAATTTTTTAAAAAAAAAAAAAAATAAAACCCAAAAATTTTTTGGGTTTTTTCCCAAAAAGGGAATTTGGGGGTTTAAAATTTTTCGGGAAAAAAAAAAGAAAAATTTTTTGGTTTTTTAAATTTTTTTTTAAAAAAAAGGGGGAAGGGGGGGTTTTTCCCCCAAAAAAAAAAAAAAATTTTTTTTTTTTTTTTTTCCCAATTTAAAATTTAAAGGGGGGGAAAAAAAAAAAAAAAAAAAAAAATTTGGGGGCCCCTTTTTTTAAAAAAAAGGGGGGGAAAAAAGGGGGAAAAAAAAAAAAAAAATTTTGGGAAAAAAAAACCCCGGGGTTTTAAAAAAAAAAAAAAAGGGGGAAAAAAAAAGGGTTTTTTTTCCCCCCTTTTTTTAAAAAAGGGGGTTAAAAAAAAAAGGGAAAAAAATTTTAAAAATTTTTAAATTTTTTTTTTTCCTTTTAAAATTTTTTTAAAAAAAAAAAAAAAAAAAAAAATTTAAAAAATTTTGGGGGCCCCCTTTTTTTTGAAAAAAAGGGGGTTTTTAAAAAAAAAAAAAGGGAAAAAAAAATTTTTTTTTTTTAAAAACCCCCCCCTTTTTTTAAAAATTAAAAAAAAAAAAGGGAAAAAAAATTAAAAATTTTTTAAAATTTTTTAAAAAAAAGGGGGCCCCCTTTTTTCCCCCCCAATTTTTTTAAAAAAATTTTCCCCTTTTTTTAAAAATTTTCCCCCTTAAAAAAAAAAAATAAATTTAAAAAAAAAGGGGGGTTTTTTCCCCCTTTTTTAAAAAAGGGGGGGTTAAAACCCTTTTTTTTTCCCCCTTTTTTTTTTTTGGAAATTTTTAAGGGGTTTTTTTTTTGGGGAAAAAAAAAGAAAAAAATTTCCAAAAAAAAAAATTTTTTTTCCCCCCTTTTTTGGGGGTTTTTTTTTTAAAACCCAAAAAGGGGGGCCCCCCTTTTTCCCCCCCAAATTTTTTAAAAAACCCCAAATTTTTTTAAAGGGGGTTTCCCTTTTCCCCAAAGAATTTTAAAAAAAAATTTAAAAAAAAAAGGGGGGGTTTTTTTTTCCCCCCCTTTTTTTTTAAAAAAAAAGGGGGTTTTAAAAACCCCCCCTTTTCCTCCAAAACCAAAAAAAACCCAAAAAAAAAAGGGGGGGGCTTTTTTTAAAAAAAAAAAAAAAAAAAAAAAGGGGGGGGGTTTCCCCCCCCAAAAAAAATTTTTTTTTTAAAGCAAAAAAAAGGGCCCCCCTTTCCCCCCTTTTTTTTAAAAAAAAACCCCTTTTAAAAGGTTTTTTCCCCCAAAAAAAAAAAGGGGAAAAAAATTTAAAAAAAGAAAATTTTGGGTTTCCCCCCCCCCCAAAAAAAAATTTTTTAAAAAAAAACCAAAAGGGGAAATTTTTTCCCCTTTTAAAATTTTTTTAAAAAAAAAAAATTTTTTTGGGGGCCCCTTTTCCCCCAAAAATTTAAAAAAAAAAAAAAAAAAAGGGGGGTTTTTTTTTTTTTAAAAAATTTTTTTTTAAACCCAAAAAAAGGGGGGCCCTTTGGCCCCCTTTTTTAAAAAAAAAAATTTTTTTAAAAGTTTTTGGGGGCCTTTAAAAATTTTAAAAAAAAAAAAATTTTAAAAAAGGGGGGGAAAAAAAAAAAAGGGGGGGTTTTTTTAAAAAAAAATTTTTTAAGGGAATTTTTAAAAAAGGAAAAAAAATTTTTTTTTAAAGGGGTTTTTTTTAAAAAAAAAATTTTTAAAAAAAAAAAACCCCAAAAAAAAAAGGGGGAAAAAAAAAAAAAATTTGGGGGCCCCCCCCCCCCTTTTTTTTTAAAAAAAAAATTTTCCCGGGGGCCCTTTTTAAAAAAAAGGGGAAAAATTTTTTAAAAAAAATTTTTAAAAAAAAGGGGCCCCCCAAAAAAAAAAAAAAAGGGGGCCCCTTTTTTCCCCGCCTTTTTTTAAAGAAAAATTTTTAAAAAAATTTTTTTTGGGGTGCCTTTTTAAAAAAAAGGGGAAAAAATTTTTTAAAAAAAAAAAATTTTTTAAAAAAAAAAAAAAAAAAAAAAACCCCTTTTTTTTCCCCCCCCTTTTAAAAAAAGGGGGGTTTTTCCCCCAAAAAGGGGCCAAAAATTTTTAAAAAAAAACCCCAAAAAAAAAAAGAAAAAAATTTTTTTCCCCGGGGGGGGAAAAAGTTTTTTGGGGGCTTTTTTCCCCCCCCCTTTTTTAAAAAAAAATTTTTTTTTTTTCCCAAAAAAAAAAAAAAATTTTAAAAAAAAATTTTTTTGGGTTCCCCGGGGGGGAAAAAATTTTTTTTTTTTAAAAAATTTTTAAATTTCCCCCTTTTTCCCCCCTTTTTTTAAAAAAAAAAAAAAAAAATTTGGGCCCTTTTTCCCTTTTTAAGGAAAATTTAAAAGGGAAAAAAAAGGGGGTTTTTTTTGGAAAAAAGGGGAAAAAAATTTTTTTTTAAAAAAAAATTTTTTTTCCCCCCCCCCCAATTTTTTAAAAAAAAAGGGGGTTTTTTTTTTCCCCCCGCCCCCAAAATTTTTTTAAAAAAAGGGAAAAAAAAAAAATTTTTTTTAAAAAAAAAAAAAAGGGGGAAAAAAATTTTTTTTAAAAAAAAATTTTTAAATTTTTCCCCCCCTTTTTAAAATTTTTAAAAAAAAAAAAATTTTTTTTGGGGGGCCCTTTTTAAAAAAAAAAAAAAGGGGGGTTTTTTTGGGCCCCCAAAAAGGGGAAAGGAAATTTTTTAAAAAAAAAAAAAATTAAAACCCCCTTTTCCCCCCCGAAATTTTTTAAAAAATTTTAAAATTTTTGGGGGGCCCCCAATTAAAAAAAAGAAAAAAAAAAAAAAAAAAGGGGGGGGGCCCCCCCCCTTTTTTTTTTTTTTTTTAAAAAAGGGGAAAAAAATTTCCCCCCCCCCAATTTAAATTTAAAAAAATTTTTGGGAAAAATTTAGGGCCCCCCTTTTTTTTTTTAAAAAAAAAAGGGAAAAAATTTTTGAAAAAAAAATTTTAAAAAAGGGGGAAAAAATTTTTAAAAAAAATTTTTTTTTTTTCCCCCCCCCTGAAAGAATTTTTGGGAAAAAAATTTTTTTTTTTTTTTAAAAAAAAATTTAAAAAAAAAAAAAAAAAAAAAAAAAAAAAAGGGGGGGGCCCCAAAAAAAAGGAAAAATTTTTTTCCCCCTTTTTTTCCCCCAAAAATTTAAAAAAAAAATTTTTTTTAAAAATTTTTTTTTTAAAAAATTTTTAAAAAAAAGGGGCCCCAAAAAAAAAAAAAAAGGGAAAAACCCCCCAAAAAAATTTTTTGAAACCCCTTTCCTTTAAATTTTTTTTAAACCCCCAAAAAAAAAATTTCCAAAATTTTAAAGAAAATTTTTTTTTTGGTTTTAAAAAGGGGGGTTTTTTAAAAAAAAAAAAAAAAATTAAAAAACCCCAAAAAATTTTAAAAAAACCCTTTTTTTTTTTTGCCCCCCTTTTTTAATTTAAAAAAATTTTTTTTAAAATTTTTGGGGTTTTTTTTT
>CAHIKZ030003954.1:0-48586 GCA_903632075.3 Acanthosepion pharaonis
AGACATAATTAAAAGCAAGCATCTATGACAATTCATGATTGGTAACATGTTTGACATTTTTCTTTAAAATAGAACAGACAACCAATGTGAAAGTACTAGACAAGTGAGAAAATTGTATTTATTCTATTAAAGAACAAACATAAGTACACTTCTCTTTTCTTAACAAAAAAAATGGTGGTGTGGCCAGAATGGCAATTGATAAATGTTTTATTTTTAATATTATACCTTTAGCATTATTATTTGCAATTTTAAATTAAAACAGAAAGCCATTGTTTTAAATATATCAGTCATGATGGGGTCTCCGTGTTAGCACAGTTGAATTGGAAAGGTCAGAGGATTGTTTATATTAGCATACCTGCAAGTTATGAAAAGTCAAAAACAGGGGCAGAAATTAATAGGCATTATTTGAGAGGACAGTTAGTCACAGGTTTACTGGAAAAGAAAAATTAATTAAGTTTTGGATGGCAGAGAGAAATGGAGGTTCTGTCAGGGGTAGGGGAGGTTGTCATCTTATTCATTGGACTGGAGACAGGACATGTTGATTGTACTTTACAAATTCAAAGCCAGTTTATAACTGTATAAATCTATTATTCTTATATAGAAATGTATTATGCAGTTTTCTTAATATTTCCACATTAACAAAAAAAAAACAACAAAAAAAAGAAAATTTAAAACTTTTTTTAAGAAGCCAATCAAACTATCATATCATTTTTATCAATGACAACAAGTTTTACCTGAATAACTATACTACATTAGTTTTAATGAATTTGGTTGAATTTAAAACTATAAGCATCAATCAATCTGTAAGAGGAACAATCTAAACCTGAAAATGATTTATTTTTGTCTTAAACCAATGGGAGGGGTAAAATATCAGCAGCTTCAAAGTAATCAGGCCATAGTTTATATTCTCATCCCTTTCCAATTTTGTGTTTTCTCAGTACCTATGTACACACATATACCTAAGGTTTTACTTAATCTTATTTAAAAACCTAACTCTTTAACACAAAAGGACAAAAATTTCTCTCCTTCAGTCTCCTGGAAAATTTCTAACCTTTTTCAATTTTTTTTACTTCTCAGTAAAATACTGCAAACCAGACCTCGTTCTTAGCCTTTTTCCAGTTTATGAGCACAGATTATAATCCTAGCACTAATAAATTTCAAACATTCAAATAAGAGTTAAACAAAAAGCAATATATACAATTTGGTGTGGAAAGAAATATTATTGAAGGCTAAAGAAAGATGAGTTTTAATATGGTACATTTGGATGAATCAAAATATATTGTGATTCCAAAGTTTTTCTTGTTTTCAATGGTCATATTATTAAGTCTTTAAATGATGACAAAAAGAACCCAGAGACATGACTACACTGTTCTTGATTGTTTATGACCTAATTTGTTGCTACTTTTGCACTAGCCAATGGTTAGAGATGGGGATTCTCATTTGGTATCACGGAAGATATCCATGGGATAACCATTAGAAATTGTCATTCTCATCATTAGACATCTGTTGGAATAAAATTAAAAAAAAAAAAAATTATAAATATCTTTTAAACCCAAATTTATTTAAACACATTAATTTAAATTCAATAACAAGTTTCATGCATTTTTTATTTTTCAATTCATTGCATAATTACGCCCAAAGTGTGGATGTCTCCAAAGTTTTAGCTTTTTTTTTTTCAAATACCTTTTATATTTCAGAATTGATAGAACTACATATGAATCCTACCTGGGATCTTCAGTTGTGTTAAGAAGTAAGAAACTTTAATTTTAGGCAAAAGTATCATTAACTGGAAAGAAAAAAATTAGATTTGATATTCCATTTAACCATCAGAAATGAAAACTTGTTTCCTACCAAAACACATAAATGGCTACTTTTTTACAAGTACAGAAATCTATCTAATTTTGGTTAAAAAATTATTGCATTTACATTTAGTTCAGATGTATTTAGATTTCTTCCAACATAATCATCAATTAGTATTTATTTTTAAATAAATTCCTATATTTGAGCATATTGCCATGAAAGTTCTGAGAAAAAATTAATTTTCATGTGCAACAACTTTGAACAAAGGCAAATGGACATTCATCTAAAAAAATTTTTCAATAATAAAAATTTAAAATCCAAATTAATTTCAATTTTTATTTATCATCTAGTTAAAAAATTTTGTAAAGTTCTAAAGGATGGTAAGCAAAACTTTGCAACATATTGGATAATTCAAGCATCTCCCAATGGGATGGATTTATTGGTGCAAGATCCCCTCTAATGAATAAAAAAATTCATTGGGAATATTTCTTGAAAAAATGGGTTTGATAACTTTTGTAGACAAAATTTGTTTTTTATCTTTTCACTTCCATTCATAGTGAAAAAATATTTTTCCAAAAAACAAAAAAATTTGCATCTCCAACAAAAAAAACCTTCAAACAAATATAATTAATTATTGCAAAACAAAATATATTTCATTAAATGAAGGCCATTTTTCACCATTAATTTAATTTCAGAAGCCAGTCCTTGCCCCATTTATCCATTTATTGGAGGTCCTTTTTTTATCCCGTTGATTCATACAATCAACTGAAAATAATTCGAATCATATTCAATATCTTTTAATAAATAACATTTTATCCATATGAATAATTTCCTGTTTTGTTAAAAAAATTCTTTTTATTGAAAATATTCTTATTTTTGTTGCAAATTTCAAGGCCATTGAAAGCAATAAAATTTTCAAACAAAACAGGCATTTTAAAAATTTGTTTAATAAAATTTTGGATTTTTCAAATATATATCATATATATACTTTATTCCAAATGATTTTACTTTTGTGTCATTTATAATTAATTTTACTCCTTGTTGTTACTATTCAGCCATTTTTTTAATTAACAAACAATTTTTTCACATATATTTGGAAATAAATATATTAAATTTAATTCTTCCTTTTTTTAGATTTTGAATATTTTTTAACCAAAAAATCAAGCATAATTTCAACTTCTTCTAATTTGCAATCTTAAATTCAATAATAATCATTTATGAAAATTTTTAAAGATTTCTTTTAAATCTTCTAACAATGTTTAAAAAATTCAAATGAAGATTTTTCAGTAGTATAAATTAAAATGCAGTGATTAGAATTTTTTCTCCTGTTGCTTTTTTTTCAAAAACTCAATTTTCAAAGATTAATTTTGAAATTTTTATATAGTTAAAATTATAAGGAAATAAAATATCAAAAATTTTTAAATTTTAGAAGATTACTAATTTTTAAAAATTTAAAAAAAAAAAAAAAAATGGAAAGGTCTAATAAAAATGTCAATTATGAACTGAAAAAAAATGTCAAAAAAAATAACTGGAAATGAATTTTAACTTGAATTTAAAGAAAAATTTTAAAGGTTTTCAGTTTTCCTTCATAATTCTTTGTAAATGAGAATTCCACAGTTGTTAAAATTTTATTACAATAGTCTCATTTTACAAAAAATATATCAAAACCAATATATATTGCATATATATAAAAATATCTAAACTGATTTAATATTGTTTTTTATAATTTGAAATATTTTTTTGTTGGCCAAACATTTGAATGGTTTGATTTTTACCAATGTTTTTTTCCAAATTATAGCACATTAAAAATTTCATATTAAAAAAAGACAAGAATATATAAAATATCAATTCTCATTTAAAAAACAAAGAAAAAGTTTTTAACCAGAAGTTTTTTAAATGACCCTTAAAAATCTTTTATTTAAAAAATAAAAAAAAAGAATTTAAATGAAATAAAATATAAATATATATATATATTTAAATATATATAATCAAAATATATATATTCGGATTTTTCAAATAAATTAAGTTTTTAAAAAAACATATTTGTTTGAATTTTGTTTTAAAATTAGCAAAAAATAATATTTAAAATAAAATAAAAAATTTTTGTTTCAAAGGCTTTTTTTTTAATAAAATTTAATATTCAAGAAGAAAAAATTTATAACTATAAATATTATATTTTGGAAACAAAAAATTTAGCCAAAAAAAAAACAATAAATTAATAAAAAAAAAGATTTGGAAGATTGAACTATTTTATTTATCAAATATAAAATATCAAATAGTTTTTATTAAAAAGAAAAAAATTAAAAAAAATACAAATTTAGGGATTTTGAAAACAGGCTTCATTTGAATATACTATATGTAATAATAGGAAATAAAATAATCTATTCATTCAAATAAATTATTTATATATATATAATATTTCAAAAAATAAATTTAATATATATGAAATATATAAACAAATATGCAAACATTCAAAGGATTGAAAATTTGGAATACCCACAAAAATTCAATGTTAAAATTTACCACTGTTTTAAAATCTTCTTTTCATTTATTGTTAAAAAATTAAATTCTGATTTTTATATTTAAAATAATCCAAAATAATGGTTCAATTTATGGAAATTAAAATATTATCTCAAATAAAAACAAAATCTAAACATATTATCATTAAATAATATTTCAGGATTAATCCAAATAAAATAAAATAATTTATTAATTTAAAAAACATTTTTTAATTTATATTTTTAAAAAAAAAAAAATACAGAAAAAATATAAAACTTTTTACATTGAAAAGTTTTTTTTGAAAGAATTAAAATCTAATCTTTCTGGAAATGTTTTCAAAATTGGCAATCAAAAATAACAGAAGGCCATACTTTCATTAAATATACAATTTTCATTTGAATTAAAATTTTATTTGTAACAAATATTATCTTCTTTTAATTTGGAGGGAATAAAATCAAATAATAGCTTTATTCTTTAATAAAAAAATTAAAATTAGAAATTTTAAATCACAAAAAATTGTGGTTATTTGTTGAAGAATAAAATTAGTTAAAATAAAATTTATCAAATTCATGTTTGTCTTTGTGATTCAAATGAAACAACTTTATTAAATGGAAGGTGGGTTTACTATAATAACGTTATTCAATGGTATATTGGAAATAATTTTTGTTGGGAAGAAATATAATATTCAATAAATTAACAAAAATTGTTATTTAACATCCTTTTTTTTTGATTTTGTTTTTTGTTCCAAAAATATTGACATGAAAATTTGATATCTATTGATAAAAATTCTAAAATATTTGAGGACAAAAACTTTTCAAAACAAATTTAACTCCTCAGTAATTCTTTTTAAAACGTTTGATTGCACACCAATGGTTTTGAAAAAAATCATATTGTCTTTTCTTTTTTTTATAAATAATGGATTATATATTAAAATAAAATATTTCTTTTTCGTTGAAAATGCCTAAATGAAAAAGGAAACAAACTATTTTTGTATATATTTTATAATTGTTTTAAATCTAATTTTCAAAATTTTTGGAGAAAATCCTTTATTTATGTCACTCTTAAAATTCAAATAATGAAAATTTTTAAAACCATTTAAGATACTTGATTTTTAAAGACGATGGAAAAATTAAACTATTTGAATGAATGGTTTGAATATTTCAATTTTTAATATACATATATTTACATTTACACAAATATGTCATAAATTAAATACATTTATTCAGAATAAGAATTTGGCAATTTTTATTCCTTGTAATATTAAAAGATAAATAAAGTAATTTATAAAAAGAATAAGTTTAGATGGAGATTATTCAATTTTTAAATTTTTTCAGTTTATAAATAGTTAAATAAAAAACAATCCTATCTACTGCTTTATATAATGGATCCCTTTCAGTATTTTTTCAAATTACATTATATAAAATGAATTTGTCCTTTTGAAAAATTTTCAAAAAAGTGAAACTTATTCAAAATAACGTCATGTTAATAAAGAAATTTTTTTTGACATTTCTTTTTTATTTTCTGAAATTTAATTGAAATAATTTATTTTATTTTTAAATGACAAACTTTATATATATATATAATATACATGTATATATAAATCATATCATATATTATAAATACACAAATATTTGGTTATATAGTTCAATATATATATATATATATATATTATTTTTTTTTTTTTAAAGCATTTCACCCCAAGCAAGGCGGGAAGCCACTAGGACGCAAGGGGTTACAGAAAATATGGAGCAAGATCAGATAGGAGTGATAGAAGAAAGGATGAGGAGAAGGGTAGTGGATAAATCAAGGCAACTGGAGATGTCGATTGACATTACATTTGAATAGCTGGAGATTATAGCTCTCAGGGAAACTGGAATAGGGAAGGGAGTTCCACAGGCGAGAGGTGCGAGACATGAAGCTATTGGAGTAGAAGAGACGGCTACATTTTAGGAGTTTCGACAGTGAAGGGGTGAGAGCGGGATGCCAGCCTCGTAGGGCGCTTGAACTCATGAAGTCTGGGAACCAGCGAATGCAGCTCCTCGGAGCAATTTCCATGAAAGTATTTGTAAACAGACAGAGGGAGGCGACGGCGCGTCTGTGAGAAAGTGACTGTAGACGAGATGCCAGAAGCAGGGCCAATTATATTGCATATCCGCCTCTGGAGCCTATCAAGAACCCCGAGGCAAACAGAAGGGGCTCCAGACCATATATGGCAGCAATACTCCATGCAAGGGCGAATTGTTGATTTGTAGATCTGGAGGATCGATTCCGGGGAGAAAAATTTCCTGGGCGCGGCACAGGGAGCCAACTTTCCTTGCAGTGGACGAAGCAATTGACTCAATGTATTTGTTCCATCTCAGGTCAGCAGTCAACGTGAGACCGAGCATTTTGCAGAGAGTTGCTCTCGAGAAGTTGAGCGTCAGACATTCTAATGGAGGGCAGGAAGGATCTCTGTGGTGATTAATAGAGAGCAGTTTTTGTTTTGAAGCATTAAAGTTGACCAGCCAATTATTGCCCCAGTTCACAACCGATTGGAGGTCCTTTTCGAGACGCACGGCCAGATAGTTTTGTCAGAATTTACTAGATTTTTTTTGAGGCAGGAATAAATTGTATTGTCATCTATTAGATGCCAACTTGGGAATTTATGGCGTCAGGGAAGGTCATTTATGTAGATAAGGAATAGAGGGGGCCTAGGATGGAGCCTTGAGGAACACCTGCGTTCGTGGGATAGGAACTGGAGGAGAATCCATTTTGAGAACGACCTTCAATTCAAGGTTTGACAGGAAATTGGAATTTATACAATTATAAATTAATATAATAACCCTGGAGCTTTTGATCTCAATGATAAAAACCTTTTTCTAATTTGGATAAATATTGAAATATTTTTTGCAGATTCTGAGTGTTTTATTTTGTTTATATAATATTAACCTAAAAGAATTAAAGTTCGATATTTTGAATGCATATACATTGTTGTTGTGAAATACAGTATTGGTTTTTAATTCGTTGAAAAAAAATCCAATCAAATGAACTAATAGGATATATTAAATATGAACAGGGTCTCTAAAATTTTTAATGGATATATCTAATATATTTTTGATGTAAATTCAATAAAAAAATATATACATCAAAAAAATTTTTTATTTGGAATTTTGACAAAGTTGCTTAAATTAAAAATTTATAAAATCTTAAGACAAATATTTTTATAGGTCAATTTTGTTTTTTTATTTTTGCTTTCAAATTTGGAATAAACTATAATTATATAAATAATGTGGAAATTAAATCTCTTCATGGAAGATTTGTTTTAAAAGGAGAAAATCCAAATAAATGGTATAAAATATTTTTTTTTTTTTTTCAGATTCTATATAAATTTCTATAAAATATACAAAATGGGTTATAGGATATATATATACCATAGAATAAATTATGTTATCATTTTATTTTTTTTGTAGAAAATTTTTATAATAATATTTTTTTACATTTTATTAGTTCCAATTTTATGAACTGGCAATATTACTTTCCCTTTTTTTGGTAAGCCTGGATTAATGTATTTTTCCTTAACACGAATATTATTTTATATATATCTAAATATTATTTCTGTTTTATAAAAAATATATGAGTTCCAATAAATCCAATTGAGCACTGATATTATGTATTACAAATTTAATTTTCCTCTTACTTACACCTTTTAATCCAAATTTCATTCAAGATTTTCAGGAAAAATTCATGTAACGAACAAATAGAGATTAGAATATTTATGTTGTTCCATTTACACATTGCAATTTATGATTTTTTCACACAAGGAATATATTATTCATTTTTTTAAATTCTGATTTCTTCAAGGTTTTTAATGCCAACAGGATATCAAATGAGGTTCAAATTAAATTTTGTTATATTTTTATTAATGGATCAAATTTTAACTTGAAAAATAATTTAGCTGTGGATCGAAAAATGGTTTTATAATAAGATTGCATATCTAATATACCTTAGTTTTATGAGTGGTTGTGAAAAGAAATGTAGTATAACTGGTTTTTAATGTTTAAAATTGTTTTTAAATTGTTGAAAAAAATTTTTGTTTTTATTAAATCAGTAAAAAAATATAATTATGAAATTATGTCAATTGATAAACTTGATCTAAACCAATCACTCAAAAAAAGTTTGCCCAAATTTTTTTTGGTAAATTTTTAACTAAATAAAATTTTTTTGTTTTTTTTTGAAACAGTTTCTTTTTAAAAAAGCCTTTTTTATTCAAGGTTGGATTGTAATCGGAAGAACAGAAACAGAAAATTTAAGATCGAATGGGGGGGATTTGATGAGACATATATCAAATATAATGTGATAATGGCATAATTCTTATTTTGAAATAAAAGGTTAATTGTTCCATTGGATTCATCTTTATATGGAATTCGAATTTGTATTATACAATGAGTTTGTGAAAATATTTTTAATTTGGAAAAGAAAATATCCAATTTTTAAGGATTCATCAAATGGTTTTAATCCATATAAATATAATGAATAGAGTAAATTTGTTAGAAAATGATTTTTCATTTTTTTTTTTATATAGATATTAGATTATATCTATAATATTATTTTTTTGACAGAAAGTCTTTTACAATCCAATATAAACTTCATCAAAATTCTGAAGTTTTTCTGCACTCAAAGAATTTAAAATGGACGATTTCAAGAAATATTTACCTTTTAACATTCAGTTTTTAAATATTAAATCATAACATTTAAGTTTTTTTTTTATTAAATTCAGAAATACATAATTAAAATTTTATTTTATTTATTTATTTATTTTTTTTTTTTAATCCATTATATTATCATCAATAGAATTTAAGATTTGCCCCAGCAAAAAATACAAATACAGATAGTTATTTGTCAACTGAAGAGTCCCTATTACTAATGAATTTATCCAATTTTTTTTCATTGATTTTTTGTGTCAATTTTTTGTCATAAACCAATGTAGTCTCTTGTTTTTTTTTTGGAACACATTTCAAAATTCAATTAAAGCCATTACTCCTTACCCACCTTGGAGCCACATGTGGCAAGATGATTAGAGCAGAAAACATTTTGGCCTTTCAATTCCTTCAAATTCACATCTAAACATGTATGTTAATTTCAACGAACTTAACATCTACAGATTATAAAAGGATTTCCTGTCTTAAGTATGGACGCAAAAAAAAGAAGTTGGGGATATTTTTAGATTCTATTTCTCAGTCTATTCACCCATATCTAGACCCACCACTTACAAATTGGCTTTTTGATTTTTTAAAAGTAAAATTTTCAATCTAAAGTTCGTTATTCCACAGGCTTTTCCTTCATTATGAGTTGATCTTGAATGATTGTTCTCCAAATTTGAAGAATTGCTCAAGTAAAAAGCCAATAAAATTGTGTAGAATGAGGATTTTAAAAATAGGTTAGATTTGTTTTTTCCATCAATAATTTGATCTTTCCTCAAGCATCAAAAAAAAAATGAACAATGGCAAACAGGTGTTTCCAAAAAAATTTGACTTTTACCCCAATGCAGAGTATATATATCAGCATAAAAATAACTATGTTATTCGGCAGTTAATACCATTTGAAAACAACTAAATTTATAATTTGATTACAGATGGTTCCAGAAGAATATTTTTAAATGTCCAAAATATAAAGATTTACAAAGAATATAAGGTTTAAATATTTTCAAAATATAACAATTTAAAAAGTTATTGCTTCTTTGTCAAATTGAGTCTGAAAAAAAATTTGGTTAAAATGTCAATCATTATTCAAAAATTTTTTGTTTACTTTTTCTAATTGATTCTTTTCTATGTTTTTTGAATCTCCAACTTTAAGAATTTTAGACACTTTACTGTCTTCAATAAAAACCTTTAAATTTTTTTAAATAAAAAATTATGAAAACTAAAATACCTTTTAAAACAAGAGAAAAATTCTACATATTTACTTGATATATTTAAAAACCACCAATTTCAGTATTTTTAAAGAACTTTATAAAAATGATCATTTAGTTCTTAAATACAGAGAATAATGTAGTTGAACAAACTAATGGCCCTTTGAAGAGCTATATATATATATATATATATATATATATATATATATATATACACACAAACATTAAAGAATCAACCACTATCAAAATAGTATAAAAAAAATCCTGGTTAACTTATTTTGAAAAAAATACAGTGAAAATAATTTATTCCAAAGTTATCCAGCTAAAATTACTTTTTTTTTTTTCTTTTTTTTATATCCAACATCTATTCTAAAGTAGTTTTTTATCAACAGTAGATAGATTTCAAATTATGTTTGATATGTCCAAAATCTTCAACAGAAAATAAAAAATCCTATTTTTAGAATGTGGTATTTGCATTAATTTTGATTGCCATTATTAATTTACAAACATTATTTAAGAAAACAAAATGCTATTCGGAAGAAAATGATATTATAAAATGTTTATTTTAGTAAACACATGAACCCATTCGATGGTAGGGGGCGCAACTCTTTAAAAATAAAATGGAGACCTAACAGATCAATAAACAAACTGAACTTTCTTTTTCCTTATTTCAAGCAGATGATTCAAAATTTAATGTCTTTGAGGTGATTTAAATTGACTATATAGTTTTTATATTTTCGAAAATGTCATTTTAACAAAATGTATATTATATAATTATACTTTTAAACTCCTTTGAAAATACTGTTTTGATTTAAAGTAATTTTTAAATTTTGCATACAAAGGTTTTATTGATTGGGCCAATAAAAAATAAATTTCAGTTTGTGAAAATGTGGATGTTGATGTCCTGTTATATATTGAAAAAAATAGGTAATTCAGGTATAAAAGTTAATTAATCCGAGTACTGGATTTTTATTGTTTAATCTTTACATTAAAAATGAGTTCTTCAAAAAATGCATATATTCAAATAAAACAATTATTTCATTCTGTCAGATCAATTTTGGTTTTAAGATTAACATGAAATTAAGCAAAAATTAGATTTTGTAACTTACTTTGGATCCAACATGGCTTGGATTATTTTCTGGGGATGAGAATCAGCAGACAATCTTTCTTCTTGGCCAGTTAAGCTAAACAAAATATATTTTCAAGATGTTTAGAGCTCCTATAAAACATTTACAATTTTTTGAGGATACATGAAGATCAGATAAATTCTTGATTGATAATTTACAAAAAGATACCTTCTATAAATTTGAGTCATTCCAAAGAGTTGTTCTATGGAACTTAATCTATTTTGGTTGTTTTATTTCCAGAGATCCATTGTACATCATTCATCAGGTGTACAATTCCAAGGAATAAATATATATATATATATATATATATATATATATAGTACAGGTAGTCATGTAGAAAATTAATTTGCTTAGATATACTGATGTACATATTTCTGCCAACATTTTGGTCAAGATATTGAAAATGACTTACAAAGAATAAAGATCAATAGACATTCAAAACAAATATAAAAAACAAAGCTGTGAAGAGTGGACAAAGAAAATACAGTCAACATTCTGCAATTGTATTTTGCAAATAATGTTATCAAAATAACCAAGTCGGTTAAAGAAAGAAAAAATGATTTACCAATACAGATACACACATCTAGTCTTGTACAGTAAGTCAGTATTGAATGCAGTAATACAAACCAGAGTTTAAACTTCTACAAAAATAAATTTTAATTTGAGGATTTTTTTTTTCAAGACTAAAGATTTAAGTGTAAATTTATCTTAAAAAAAAAATAAATACACATACAGAACTTACTTTTCTGTGATTGTTGTAGCCGGCTGATTGTTAACAGTACTGCCTTCTCCACCAGGAACTGATGTACTTGAAGCAGCAGCTGCAGATCCTGCAGTACTTTGGACGGCAGCAGCTGTATTTGCTGCAGAAACTGCTGCATTCTGGACATGTTGACTGGAAGCCTAAAAACAAAAGCAAGCTTTCACAATCAAAATTATAAAACTGTTTTGGACTTATAGAATAAAGTGCCTTTAGAATGCCATTATCTTTACCAAGTGTTAAAGTACTTTCAGTTTTTAAAAAGAGAGGGAAAAAAATAAAAGCTCAGTGCTTTCTACAGTTTTATGACACTTTTATTATATAGTATTCTAAACATGAGAGATGTTATTGAATAAATTTACACTCCTATTTTAAATTAGAAAGACATCATCATACAGCATTCTTGAATAAGAGGAATTGTACAACTGAACAATTTTTCTGTTTTATAGGAGAAACTTCTGCAGATATAATATCTATAAGTATTTAATTATGAGGGAAATTAGAAATTTTAAAATAATATCTCAATTCTCACTTGACAAGTAAGATTTTGGATACTAATGGGAACTAAGTGTTCTCAACAATAAATATTTCAGCAGGTTAATCTTACTTTTCATGATAGATTAAAATATATGGCCAGGTCCTTCAAACAGTTTTTGCCAATTGGTCAGCTTCTGCCCCACATGACAGATTCCCATTTTTAAAGAGGTAAAATCACTACAGCAAGAGACCAATATACTGGGTTCTTTACTCAAGGGTTCACCTGACACTGTCTTTTCATTATGATTTCTGTTTTATGGATCAGATCTTTCTTCAATCAGCAAGGACTGTCCTCATCCTAATCTACATCTCTCCTGCTTCTCAATATCTGGCTCTTATCTAAAATATAGCCCAATTAGTTAAGTCCATGAGCAGAACTCCCTACTTTCCATCCAAGTGGCATTTGATCCAAAAAGTTTTTATTTATTTCCTTACTTCTGAAGAGCAGGGTGTGGTTTAATTTCTATTGTAAGGAAAGGCAACTGGTAGTCATAATACCATATCCAAATAAAAATCATTTACAATCAACTTGATTACATGGAATTCCTAAAACCACTTGAACAGGTACCCACTGTGTCACAATAGGGGGTGGGGAGAAATAGTGTGTAGGAGTTTTATATATTTGTTAAAAATTTATTAATTAGTTATTTAGTCCCAATTTCCAGACATGAATTGTAACAGATTTGGTGGGGGGGGGCAATATTTTTTAATATTGAAATATTTCACTGAATACAAAAAACATAAAAAGAGGGTTAGGTAATTTACCAACCAAATTATTATAAACAAAGGATTGTGCAAATAGCATAAATGATACTGGTGCAGAAAATGGAGTCAGCAATCAAACTGTCATTGCATTTGCTTGCTCATAGGGAAAAAAGCATGAAGGTATCTCTTCTCCACACCAATTATGGGTTAAATAGCAAAGTAAGACTGGGTTCTTTAACCTTGGGTGGCAGACAGTCAAAAAGAAGGACTACTAAATTCAAAACTGTAGAGAAAGCTAACCCACTACTACTCCCAGATAAGAAAAGGAATCTGTAGAGGGCCACGATTGCCTAAAATGAGAATGCTTATTAAAACTTGGTCACTTCCCATTGATAGGTTTTTGAATGTAAGGACTATAGAGATGTGAAAATTTTGTTAATCCATTTAAAATATTAAATTCAAACTGCTACAGAGCGTCAGTAAACAGACTATTGTAAGCTTTTAGTTTTATTTACATCAACAAAATTACAAGATGCAAAGAATAAACTTATTCTTTACATCATTTGTTTTTCTAGTCATCAGTAGGCATTAGCAAATCTAAGTTTAATGGTTTTATTTTTTTTTCAACTGGAGATTTTTTTTTAACTTGCTAAAATTTCAAAATTAGAGAATGTCAATATATTAAGTTATTGATAGTAAATATTTCTTCATAATCCCAACATTATTAGGCATTTTAAAATTTGTTTAAATACTTGCAAATATTCAAACTAAAACAAGTAGACTATTTACATTATTCAGACTATTGTCCTCATCTTTGTCACCATATTTATTACAACGGAGGCCAGAGCATACAATGTTTCAGCCGTTGTATGCTCCAGCCTTCTTCAGGTGGTTGGAATGTCAAATTGAACCCTTTATTTCGCTCACTGGGGTAGACTTGTTCTAGTTCCATGAGCCATTTCTAATGGATGTCAGTTATCAGTTATCTCCTGTTAATTCCCCTTTCAAAGTTCTCCACCGCCTTAACCAGATACTGAACTCACACTCTTTTGTTTTGGAATTTGTTTATTTTCATTCTCTTCTATTTCCATATATTCCAGAGGTTCAAATTTATTTTCATTTGATGTATTTATTCTTGATTTTGAGTTAGATATGGTTGAATGTTTTCTTGTTCTGTTGTTACTTTTTTGTCTTTTTGTTTATTTTTCATTTTCTTGATTTGGGTTTGGGAAGAAGAGGGTTTGCTGGAGTTTTGTTCTATGTTTTCTTTCCGGAGTTTTTTGCCTTCTTCTGGGTTAATTCCTTTTGATTTGGGTTGTTGAGTTTTATTTTGATCTGATTTAAGTTCAGTTAAGAAGGTTTTTAATTCTTCAAGAAAAGCTTTTAATTCCTTATATAAATTTGTTATTTCAGTTGAATCTTTTATTTTATCTTCATTGTTTATTTGCTTTTTGTATCATGGAGGTGTAGGTGTTTTCTTTTGTTATTTTTAACTTCTTTTCATGCTTCTGAGAAAGATATATTTTTTTTGTGTTTTATTATGATTATTTCTTTTTCCTGTTTGTAGATACTACATTGTTTTGAGAGGGCAGAGTGGTTTCACAAACAGTTTTAGCATAGGCTCTCATTTGGACAATTCTCTTCTTTATGTTCTGGTTCTTTTTCACTACATTTTCCACATGTCTGTTTGTTTCGACAGGAATCTCTGTGATGCCCATATTTGTGGCATCTGTAGCACTGAAGAGGGTTTGTATGTATTGTTCCACTTTTTATAATTTCATATCCAATTTTAATTATTGTCAGAATTTGGGGGGAGTTGAAAGTTAGAATGTAGGTATTTAGTTCATATCTCTGCTTCATTTTTCTTTGTGATTCTTTTGACGTTTGTAAACACCTTTGAGTTTGGAGTTCTATTTTATCTCCTCCAGACTTGCACAGGTTTTTTCTCCTTGCTTTTTACTACACCCTTTGAGAAATTTAGGGTTTAGTGTGGATAGGATTTTTATTTTATTTCTTTTGTAATTTTTTTTTGTCTTAGTGTATCTGCATATATCTTTTTTTTTCCACTTCCATTTAGTAATGTTCCATTTTGTAGTTTTTTTTTACATTTTTGGTGTGATTATATTTGATATAGCTTTTTTGGATTTTAAATGGAGATATTTCAGTTAGTGCTTTGTTGCTTATTGCTTCTAGAACAATAAATCGTGGAATTTTTTTCATTATCATTTTCTTTTTCAAAGTCATTATCCACATGTGGTCTCTTGGAAGATTTCTTTTTTTTTCCATTGATTGTTTTTTATTTTGATTCATCTTCCATGCTCCCTACCCACTGTGGAGTCCAGGATTGGGACATGACATGCGGGGGAAAAAGAAAACCTTGCCATGTCGGGGCTACGTGAAAGGTATACTCTCTTTGGGAGGAGTCTTTGAGCACGCGTGTTCCTTTGTTTCTGTTATCCAAGTTTTACGGCTGTGAAGGTTTAGCAGGTATGTCAGATCCTTTTTTTCTCCCAAATTGATTGACCCTCAGCCACCGCCTTCCATCATATATTTAGGGGTAGGTGTTAGTTTCGGATGGGAAGAGGAGTATAAGTTTGGGGTGGATTATATATGATGGGGCTTCGACCTGCTCAACCACCAGGATCCCGTCCCCAGACATTACGGGTCGCCACCCATGGCCAACAAGTGGCCCCATTGAGGGACTTTTACCTTCGACGGGGGGGGGGGGATGAAGTCGGCATATTCTGATGCCCCACCGACCGGGCGGAGAAATAAAGGGTTCAGTTCAACATTCCAACCACCTGAAGAAGACCGGAGCATACAACGGCCAAAACATTGTAATAAATATGGTGACAAAGATGTAGACAATAGTCCGAATAATGTAAATAGTGTACATAATACCTCATCTCTGAAATATAGACAGTTACTAAAATAAGTAGGTGTTCAAAATTATTCCTAATTAACCTTATTAGAAGATTCTTTTTAAAAGATCCAATTAAGACGAACAGAAAAAAATACGACCAAGATAAAAAAAAAAAAAATCTAAGGGAAATAACTCGGAAAATCATACCTTCGTGTTCCGCCGATTCTGCTGGGTACGTTTGATTTTGTTCAAAAATTCAGCAAAACGAATGAAACTGAACAAGTTCCGGTTAGCCTCTTCATAAATATCACACTTTGAAGCAAGGCTGAAAATCCAAAATAAAACTTCAATTATAAAACAAATTCAAAAGAGAAAATATACTTAACTATCAAACATTTTCTCTATTTCACTAGTCTAAAACAAGATGCAAGTTAAGCTTGCACAAGAAAACATGGTCTTTCTACAAAAACGCACTTCTCAAAGATAAACATCTTTTCCAAAAAGCGTTTCATATTACCATCAAATATACACATCAGATCACAAATATCAATTTATTTTTTTTTTAATTTTAAGATGGGATTCAGTTTAAAATGTAAATTCATCTATTAAAGTCAAAAGCAAAAAATATGCTCATACTACATAAAGAATATTCTTATATACAAAATTTCAAATAAATTTAAGTTAAAACAAAAATATTTATATTATTCAAAGTATATTCTTACTTTTTCCTCTGTTAAAATTGTGCTTACAAATATTTCAAAACAGCCTTGAAATATGAATTTAAGCATATTCGTACTTAACTTTTATTTTTTATATTATTATAAAAAATAAAAAGATTTCTTTGTGATCTGTATTTGTTTTACCAAGTCATGACCAATGAACTCAGGCAAGCAAAGGATATGATTTGTTGTTGTTTCCACTTAATTTGACAAAAGACAGCTACTAACTCATATCAATCAGTGTGCAACCTTTTCCCTTTCTATCTTTGATAATAATGTCTGAATGATTTGCTTGTATTATTATCCTCATCATCTGGAGCGTTTATTCATAAGTACTATGAAAAGAAATTTTGAAAGAAAAACAATGCTTATTTCTAGAAGTGCATTTCTTAAGATCACTGATGTTAACAAATAATGGATTTAAAAAATGAGCCAACAAATTTGTTTACTTAAAATTGCAATTGAAAGAATAAAATTTGCAAGTGTACATATGGAATAACACACTAATTCCATCTACATTTTACGCACGCGCGAGTTTTCCTCCCTTCCTTTCACACTCGTGCGTGTGTGCGCGTGGTTTGCACCCCTTCCTCTCTCTCACAGCTAGACGTAGCAGTAATCTGGAGGAAGGAAGGTCGCTTGCTATAGCTTCTACTGATAAAGTCAGCCTAACAGATTTTGAATTTTTTCCCGTGCATTTCCTGGCGTCTCAAAAGAACAGCGTTTGCAAGCCACTTGCTTCCCGATCTTCAACCTAACTAGACGGGCAACTCATTTATTCCGTGCCCTTAACCCATATGCGGGCCGGAATATCTTATTTCAACATGTCGACCTCACGCTTTCCCAAGACTTCTTCTCGTCTTGATGCTACCCGCAGGTCAGACCTTCTCCGTTTTCGGCTAGAAAACGTCGAGACACACGACACAGTTGTGGGCAGAACTTCGTAACAACAAGTGACTTATTTTTTATCCCTCGTCAGTCAACCACAATACAGACAGGGATATCTTATTGACGAATAAATATTCTTCGTCCCTTTTGGCTCGCCATAAGTAATTTCACCAAGACGATGCAACTCACTACAAATAATTCTTTGTCTCTCTTGACTCGCCATAAGTAATTTCACCAAGACGATGCAACCAACTGCAAATAATTCTTTGTCCACATCAATCCGATAAAATTTTCAGCAGTTAATTCAATGTCCTTAACGACTGGTTACATTTCCTTTTTGCCTTTCGACCAAAAACTCTGAGACGACTGAACTTTCTAACTACTTTGAACCTGAACCTAAAAAAAAAAATCACATACACTTACAATGCCAAAATCCACAGTGAGTACTCTTTTTATCTGTGCACACCTACACCTCATGTTAACGAGTCCTTTTTCCAGAACCTTCTTTCATTCTGATGAAACCTTTTTCCCACCTTGTCCATCTTGCTTTCCAGTTTTGGCGCGGAACATTTTCTCTGATCTCGAATGACGAGACAACCTACTTGTTTTCAATTTAATAAAAATTACACGTTTTGCAACCAGATGCCTTTGTCATTCTATTCAGGCTATCTTTTTGATATTTGTAATTTATGCACTTGTTGATTGACCCCTTTTCCTCTCATTGTTCACTCACGCATTTTTTATACATTGTTTGTGGACACGGTAGTTTAGTGTAGCGTCTGGCACAAGGCCACATTTCTATTAAACCAGCTCTGCACGCTACCGGGTCCGCAACATACATCAAAACCTTATAAAATTTTATTATTATTATATTTATTTTATTTTTTTTTTGGTACAAACTCATATGTGTAGTAAAATGAGGAAAAAACTCAATAGCAATAGCTTGTGAGATCAGCATACTAACCAGTTTTCTTATAGAATAAACAATGAAAGACATGCCAAAAGTAATATCTTCTATTTTTCAATAAAATAGATACAGAGAGCACAATAACACTGATGGAATTAGTAAGATTCCCAACTACAATATATTTAGCCAGTGCATCTTTGCATGTTACATTCAGAGCTCTACAGAAGCAAACCATTTTTTTTCTTTTTCTTTTAACACAACTGTTGCAACTGCTGAAATGCATTACCTATTGCCTGTGTTCATATTCACTACATGGTCTCAAAGAAATAATCAATGAGTAATTTTTTCTGCAGGAAGGAATTAAATGATAACTATTATGAATGCATTTTTATGTCAGACCATTTTGCTTTCACAAGGTAAAAACAAAGATAGGTCATTTGCAGGATGATTCAATCTGTCACCACATCAATGCTCATGAACCAACATAAAATAAGAGGTATTACTTTCAAAAGTAACCGTTATATAAAAATATTGAAATAGAAAACGATAAGTGAAAGCACACAAATTTAGATTTAAAATTCTTACATGCTTCAATACAAAACACTTTCATATAACTCAAGTGAACATGTTTAAAAGTAATGAATGAATGGTAAATGAAGGAGTAGTGTATTTTGTTTTAATATCCAGTATCATTACCAACTTCAAAGAGAAGCTCTCTTTATAGAAGCACTGAGATAATACTTGAGAAGAAAAAAACATGGGGGAAAAATTTCATTGAACCAATCCCTATCTTATTACCTAAAGGCAAAATTTACATTTCAATCAGTTTTCTGTCTAGA
The DNA here is from genome assembly GCA_903632075.3 of Acanthosepion pharaonis. Lineage (NCBI taxonomy): Eukaryota > Metazoa > Mollusca > Cephalopoda > Sepiida > Sepiidae > Acanthosepion > Acanthosepion pharaonis. The sequence goes on from CAHIKZ030003954.1 coordinate 19,532, forward strand.
ATAGAACAGTGGTTTTTAATGGTTTTAGAAAATTAAAACTGTAAAAGGAAAATATCACAGTATTAAAGAGAAAAAATCTTCAATATCAGTTGTCAAGTATACAACTAAGTGATATTTTAATGTATCAATAACATTTTCTAGCAAATCATATATATATATATATATGATTAAACAAAATAAATCACTGAATTGTTTTCTTATAAGCGTGAACAGTCATCACATCATTAAGTTTTACTTTTTTTTTGCAGAAAACTATATTAAAAAAAAAAATAAATTTAGAAAAGACATTAAAAATTACCAACCTTTGAGTTTCTGATATTTTCTTAGTAGCATTGTTACAAGGAAGCAAAAAGAATCTGCTGCGCCAATATTTCATGTTCTGAAGAACAAAAAAAAATAATTCATTTTAAAAAATACTTATATCTGAAGATATTTGCTTTGTGATGAAATAAAATCATCCTTCACTTAAATATTTTGTATGCTTTCCCCACAAAAAACAAAATTCCAAAAATCTTTTTTTTTATTTTTTGTTTTTTTTTTATAAAGTCACATCACCAATTTTCCAGCAACTGATGACAAAGCATCAACAAAATTACAATTAATCCCAACAAAATTAAAAGCAAGCATTTACATTTCACACAATTTGCAAATCAATTCAACAGGTGGTACTGTGTGTTGTATAATCAGTGTTTACACTAGTGTGTTTGATGCAGTACCATCAATTTAATAAAAATTTAATATAAGTTTCTAACAGCTAATAATTCAGTAGAGATACAAAATTAGTGTTTATTTACATTATTTATTATTCAAAGTTCATGAAAATAATGAATTTATTATGGTGGTTTGTGGTTATTATCTCAAGTGCCAAATTAACAACAATTACTTTGGCACTATATATGGAAGCTATGTTTGTAATTCTTTTCCATTTCTTATGATCTTTTAGTATGGCAGCACATCCAACTTTATTTTCAATTTTTTGCTCCATCTGTATATACATAAAGGTAGTTTGGGTAGTTATTTTTTATATTAAGCATTTCGGATTGGATTTCTTTTGGATTTCGGATATTTTGTCATGTCAAAAATTACTATAGGTTGATTTATAATCCAGGGGTGTGTGGAAGATATAATTGATTTGCAAATTTGTGTTGTATCTATCTGGTTTTCTTCTATGATCTTTTTTATTCATAAACCAAAAGGTTTGATGGATGTTTCTTTTTGCTGAAAAAATTCTACAAACTGTGATTGGAAAGTAGTACTGAAAGCTGAATTTAGAGGGCTTGATGAGAGTTTTAGGTAATATTGCAGAGAGAGTTTTTCATGTCTTAGTTTAAGAGATCATTCATTAGCCTCTGTATATAGGCTCTCAACAGGAGAGGTGCTATATTCTCCAAGGTCCAGCCTAAGTCCTTGATGGTGTATGGTATTTAGTATGGTATGTTTTTCTGGCTGCTCCATATATAAAGCAGCCATAATCAAGTTTTGATATGATTAGAGAGCGATACAATTTCAATAATGTTTCTTTGCTTCCTCCCCAATCAGTGTGTGCTATGGTTCTGAGTAATTGTATTGTTTTATTACATTTTGTTCTCAAGTATTTAATATGGGAAATGAAGGAGAGTTTGTGGTCAAAAATGACTCCTAGTTGTTTGTATTGATCTACAATTTGGATTTCGGTGTGGTCGAGTTTCAGTACTTGGTCAAAGTGGAGTTTACATAGGTTGCAGAAGTGAACACATTTCGTTTTTTCTTTTGAGAATTTTAGTCCATTCTCTGTGGTCCATTTATTGAGTTTATCAAGGCAGATCTGGAGTTGTCTTTCTATATGGTTCATGTTTTTTGCTCTATAACATATCAGGAAGTCATCCACAAACAAAGCACAGTCTGTTCGGCAATTTATGTTTTTTACAATATCATTTATCTTGATACTAAACAGTGTGACACAATACACTACTTTGAGGTACACCTATTTCTTGTTCTTTTTCTTCAGAGAAGATATTTCCCATCCCAATGTTAAATCTTCTATCTTGTAGGAAGTTTTTTATAAATATAGGCATTCTACCTTCTAGGCCAAGGTTTTTAAGGTCTCTTACTATGCCGTACTTCTACGTTGTCATATGCCTTTTTGAGATCAAAAAGGCTGCCACAAAATGTTCTTTTTTAATAGAAACCTCTCTGATAAATGTTTCCAATCAGATCAGATGATCTATAGGGCTTCTTTGGCTTCTAAAACCAGACTGACATTCCATTATCAATTTATTGCTTTCAAGGTACCAAATCAATCTGGCATTCATAATTATCTCTAGTGTTTTGTACACACAACTGCTAAGAATAATGGGTCTGCAGTTTTTGCATTTGTATTATCATTTAAAGGTTTCAGTATCAGTATAACTGTAGTTTGTTTCCATATTTTAGGGATGTCACCACTTATCCATATATTATTGTAGATTTGTTGGAGGTAATTTATTGAGGTTTCAAGTAGTTCTTTTAAGAATTGATAGTGAATTTTATCTGGTCCAACTGCAGTATTGTGGGTCTTGTTGAGGGATTCCTTTAGTTCTGTTATAGAGAAAAGTTGATTGTAGCTTTCAGTATTTTTGTTTTGAAATTTGATTTTTCCTTTTTCTGCTTTTGTTTTGATGATTTGAAATTTTTTGCTTTGGTTTTTGGCGAATGAATTTTACGAGAAAGTTTTGGCTAGATGATTTGCTATATCTTTCTCATCAGTAATCTTCTGATTATTGTGAATAAGATGTTTGGTGGGAGTATTGCTATTTTTGCCAGTTATTTTTCAAATCATCTCCCATACTTTTTTTGATTGTGTGTTATTTATTTTGGCAACATAATTTTGCCATGTATTTGATGATTTTTGGGGCTTTAGCTCTGCTGCTTTTATAAATGATTAGGTTTTCTCCTGTTGGATTTATTTTAAATTTCTTTAATACAGCTCTGCATAGTCTCACAGCTTTTTGGCATTCCTCATTGAACCATGGCCTATTGTATTTTGAAGTGGTGGAGCTTTTTGGTATATGTCTTTCAGCTATATTTAACAGTTTGTTGGTAAAGTATAGAATGTCTTCCGCTTTGTTTTTATTGGCTTCTGGTTTAGTTCAGTAAGGCATGATGTTTTAAATCCATCCCAAGTTAGCCTTTTTCATATTACAACTCAGAGTTCTTTTATTTAATATATTGGTCTTGTTTTCCAATAGAATTGGAAAGTGGTCACTTCCACATGTGTCATCATGTACTTTCTAGTCATAATCTAGAAACAGATTAGGGTCACATATTGATAGGTCTATTGCAGAGTATGTGCCTGTTGCTGGATGCAGATATGTGTTTGATCTATTATTGTACATGCACAACTGATGTTTATTTAATAGTGACTATTATTTTGCCCTTTTTATCTGTCTTCATACTTCCTGATATTTCATTGTGGCTATTGAAGTCTCCCATTATAATGATGGGTTTTGGCAATTGTTCTATCAAATTATTTAACTCAGATTCTTTGCATTGTTCGCTTGGAGGAATATATAATGAACACACAGTTATTGTTTTGTGGAGGGTTGCTGATATAGCAACTGCTCCCAGATTTGTATCGACTATGATATTCCATTGGATTATATTGTTCATTTAATTTTAAGATTTGTGAGTTGGTTGGTTATTTTTATTTTTTTTTCTCGACATATCAACCTCTTGAGATTTGTGAGATTTTTTTTTATTTTGAGGTTTGCTTGTTTGTGGAGTTTTATTTTCAATCTCCATTTTCTCAAATTTGTTTGATGTGCTTATCAGGGTGTGTTGTGTAATTTTTTTAATAGCATTTTCTTTTTTAATAGCAATATCCTTTATTTTATTTTCAATTATGTTTTTGTTAATATCCAGGGGTTAGATTGGTGATCTTTGTCATTTTTCATTTGTGGATTCAGTCATCTTAGAATTTTCTATGGGCATTTCTACATTGGTATCCGTATTTAATTTTTTCGTTTTCTTTCTGTTGAATACATTCTTTTAAGATTTTCTTGGAATGTTAGCCATTCATCTGTATTCAAATTTATTAATTTTTCTATAAGTTTTTTTATATTTATCTATTGGAGTGATGTCCTGGGATTTTTGATTTGCCTTTTGTACTATATTAGCATAGGCTTTTGTTCCCATATAGCTTTCAACAATTTTTCTGGCTTCTAGGAAAGGTATATTTTTCATGTGCTTTACATACATTATATCCTTTTCTCTCTCGTAGATATCACAGGTCCTTGAAAAGGCAGGGTGTTCTTTGTGGCAGTTAGCGCATTTCACATTACTGCATTCATTCGATGTATGATTTGGATCACATTCACACTTCCCACACACTTGGCGTCCTCTGCAAATGTCTTTGCAGTGTCCAAATTTTTGACATTTGAAGCACCACAGGGGAGCTGGTATAAATTGCTCTACTCTTTCTATAGTATAGCCAATCTTGATTTATTTTAGTATTAAGGTTTTTCAAATGTTAGTGTGTATATATATATATATATATATATATATATATATATGTGTCTCTATAATATCATTGTTTCTTCGAATAGATATTCTCTTATATTCCTTTACACCCTGTTTTCTTGTGTTGCTAACAAAAGTTCGCTGCTTCTTATAACACCATTTGAAGTGTTTAATTTTTCACGTGGATATGCTCTACATTTGATGTTGCGAAATTTATCCATTTTGAGTAAATTTTCTGCATGTTTTTTTGTTTCAACTTCAACTAGCAAGTTACCATTTCAAAGTTTTTTTTACGTTTTTTGGATTCAACCTACTTGATATGATTTTCTCTATCAGGAAAGGTGATAACTTATCCAATTTGATTTCCTTTAACAATTCAATAATAATGAATCTTGGAAAATCTGTTTCAATCTCCTCGTCAGAATTGGATAGCTTTTGAATTTTTTGAAGGAAGAAGCCATGATTAGTATATATTTTTCATTAGTCCTATGCTCCACTACCCACCACGGAGTCCAACTTGTGTTGGGAATGAACCAAGAGGGAAACCCATTCACCTTGGCTGAGAGAGGGATACAATACCAGTATACACGTATCCAGACCAAGATTCTGAGCCTCTGCCAAATTCTGCCTTTTATTACACAACAATCTAACAGGGTCAAAAGGTCTTTTCCTCTTAACACAATTGACCCTCAGCTCCCACCTTCTAACACATATAAGACAAAAGTGTTAGGGGGTTGTTTTGCAAGAGCAGATTGAATAGTACGTTCAGGAAAAAAGATAGATAAATGTGCTAGGGCATGAGGGAACCAGCCAATTGATTGGATCGGGCCTATCCAACTGCCCATCAGACTAAGTAAGGGCCAAAGTGGTGTGTTACAAGCCACTGACCAGTCTGCCACCAGATCAATGACTGCTCAACCACCAGGATTCCCCATCCTAGCGCCATACAGGTCGCCACCCACGGCCAACTGGTGGCCCCATTGGAGGGGGTCTAACCCCTCCACAGAGGTGCAGTCGGCGTATTCTACAGCCCCAGTCAACAGGGTGGGTGATGAGAGTTGATACAAGCACCTGTACTCCCCCACCATATCTACCCAAGTATAGTATGATGTAAGGTTTCATGGCCCTGACAGACCCATTATCTATCATCCGAACTAGCCCTTACTACTATGTGACTAGCTGATTGTAATGGATTGGGTTATTCCATCTGCCCTTCTATCCCAGGTGACTTGTTTTGGAAACTCCTGGTCATTTTATACCAGATCAGGAGTCACTCAGTCCCCAGGCATCACAGGGTCACCACCCATGGCAAACAGGTGACCCCATTGAGGGGAAATTTTCGTTTTTGAAATCAGTTTTTGTGAATGTGCACTTTGTGTTGCTGGTTTTATTATTGCAAAAAACCCATTCTTACACTTTCATAGTATTCAGATACCAGTTTGAGGAAGAGGGAAAACTATTTACCCATAGCTGGGACCCTAATGGTGCCTCCTCATAGGAACATCCATTCATTATGACTGGTGGTAATTCAGGGTCTCAATGGTGGTGATGAAATGTAACCAGTTTGATTTTTTGAGGCATTGAATGTAACAAGCCAGTTTTTTTCCCCACTGGGAAGTTAGTGCTGCTAGATCAGAAGAGAGGTCAGCTGCCAATTTCTGATCATTAAGAATTTTAGAGGTTTACTGTTTATCATTGGCATAGACATTTACAAATGATCTGAATATATTCTTAGTAGGTCATTTATGTAAATCAGGAAGAGGGTTGGTCCAAGAAATGACACCTGAGGAACACCTGTGTTGACCACCAGGGCCTTGGAAGACTGGCCATTAATAACTACCTTCAGAGTAGTTAGGAAGGATTTTATAATTGAGGAAACCCTTCTAGCGATCCCATAACTGGAGAGTTTGTGTAACCTTGTCAAAGGCCTTTGAGATATCTAATGTTATGATCCTCGAGGTGTGTATGTCATCAAGGGCCTCACTAAGTCTGTGTGTAATGGCAGTTAGGACGTCAGCAGTGGATTGGGCTGATCAAAATTCATACTGCTTGTCACACAGGAGGTTGTTCCTCTCTAAGTGCTCAATGACCTTCTTGTTGATTAAAGTCTCAAAAAGCATACTGATGATACTAAGAAGATTGATAGGTCTATACTGGAAAGGGGAGGATAACTCATCCATATTCTTGAAGACTGGGCATCTGGGTTGATATTTTTAAGGACAACCACTGAAATTTTGTCTGGGCCAGTGGCTTTTGTTCGAGTTGAGGCTTTTGCTAAATCTAGAGATTTCTCTTACTGAAATGAATATATTACTGATATTGCACTCAATGAGATATGGGAAGTTGGGGAGGGATAGGCCTTTGTCATCTAATGTTGAGGCAAAGATCAAGGAGAAAAGCTTTGGTGTGTGTTGAGGAAGATATGACCAGAATCTGCAAGATCCTATTTGTTTCTTTTCAACCTTGACAGCTTGCGCATAGCTGCACTTGTTTTCCTAAACTCTCTTACAGCATTGTGGGCAGTTCTGTAAGAAGTAAGGGCCAGACATCACTATGCATTTCGATAGGTATTGTAGTAGCAGATCTGGTGAGCTATAGCTGCAGTACATTCAGGGGTAAACCAGGGCTGACTGTTCAGTTTTTGTTGGAATTTTTGGGGGAGTATGAAACACCCCATTCCAGAAAGGATCCATTTGGAGATTAGGGCAGCAGTTTTGGGAGCAATACATTTGAAAAAAAGTTGGGTGAGGAACTTCTATCATATAGGACCAAAAGTTATCACAGTCTGCCTTCACATAGTGAAAAATCATTATATGAAATGGTAAATCAGGGGATGTCATTGGTTTGGAATCAATCTGGACACTGACTAGGGAATGATCTGATGTGCCTCTGTGGGAGGGGGTAAAACTTTTGCCAAGCACAAGTGGTTAGAAAGAGGTTGAGGAGGTTCACCTGCTGTCCTGTTGCATCCTGGATTCTGGTTGGTTGGTTTGTTGTGTTTTACAGCATATCAATCTCAATGGGTTATTTAATGCTGACAAAGTTTTTATTGCTGGTAATATTTTGCTTTGTCAAAAATGTATTGCTGGTAATAGTTTTTTTCTTCAAAAATTTATTGCTGGTAATAGTTTTTTTCTTCAAAAATTTATTGCTGGTAATAAAACACATTTTTACCCCAGTTTCAGGGTTAATTATTTGCCCATAGCTGGGACCCTAACAAGTGCTACCACCCCAGGTCAGGGTGGACCTGGGAACACAAGCAATTAAGAAATGGTTCCACAAAGACTGCTGATCAGAGGCCTTGCTGCTGGATGTAGTTTATCATCTTGCCCAGGACACGAATGTAGTTTATCATCATTCACAGGACGGCTTGGATTCTGGTGGGTTCTTCAATGATTTGAGTTACTTCATAGGTGATGGAGATGTCTCTGCAATATCTGCCTTTCTCATTGGTTTTGCTTGACTGGAATAACCACTCTGTGGTGAATACTGAAGTCACAGCAGATATGAAAGCTGGCTGAGGGAAATTCAGTGAGGGTATTGTCAATCCTCTTTGATATTCAATCAAAGATTACCAACCCTTCATCCTGAATGCGATACAGAGCAAAGATGAATGCGGTACTATGGATAAGTGCCCCACAGAAGCACATGTACGGAAGATCAGAGTCCTTGTTTTCTGTGTCCCAGCCACAGGGAAACTCCTCTATGATGCAAGAATCAAGACTGGCAATTTAGGTGGTTGTATTTTGTTATAATGGGTGAATAGCCCAGGATTGTGAGCTCTTGTTAGGGGATTGAGGTGTTGATACCCATTTCATACAGAAACAGGAGGTCAGGTTTAGACAGAATAAGATGGAATTCCACTTCTAGAAAGTTGGAATTCAGACCCCCTTACATTGTTTTAGGAGATGGTATATCTGTGGTTTACATTTTCTTTCTTTTTTTTTGAGATTGGGTTTGCTAGTTTTGTTCATTTTAAATTTGATCATTTTCATGTTTGTTTTTGTTGGTTTGGTGGATGACTAGTAGGCAGTGAGACAGACACCCAATGGAGATGCATGCATTTGACTTGTCCGAAGATACTGGTGTAGGAGTACTCATCATCAGGGCATCAAGAGGCCTGACTGGAGACTACTGCATTGGTTTACAAAATGGCAGTACAATAAACCTGATATTATACACTTGCTGATAAGATAGCCTCCTTCAAAGTTACTCAAAGGCTCAGATCCCAGAGTTTGGGCTTAGAATTATGATTACACCTTTTACAGACACAAGGTATGAATTGACAATTGTTTTGCTAATTCATTAAAACCAGCTGAGCAAGGGGCGTTACAGGCAGAGTTCTGAAATAGTTTACAGCTTTACTCGTCATGTTAGATTGTTTTACTAAGGATAGTGAAATGGCAGACAATTTCCTCACAGATAAAGAGGCAACATAAATATGGTTCTGCAGGAGGATGCTGAAAATACCATTGATGGAGCATATGAAAAAACAAGGAAATTTTAAGGAAAATAGAAACAAAAGATTTTTACCTAGAAGCAGAAAGACAACTGAAATTTCTAAGATATATGAGGAATTGATTGATTCATTTGTTTTTTATGACTTAACCCTTTGTGTTATTTAAAACCAAAACATTTTGTATTTTATTATATTTTTTTTTGCAAGTGAACATTATATTAATTTTTTGTGAATAACAATGATTTTCCTGATACTAGTCCTAGTATTTAACCCATAGCTTGGAGGAGGAGATAGAGTCAAACCTTTTCCAAGAGTATTTGCACATAAGCAAATGTAACAAACAATTGGAATATTGAACTAGAGTCTCCAGTTTCTCATTCTGAACCACTATGATATTAGCCACATAATGAGGAAAAAAAGGTTAGAAAATTTGGTCCTCACAGAACATATTGAAGGACAGTGGGGAAACAGCAAGCTTGTGTAAATGCATGAACAGAACAGGAACTGAAAGAGATAGTAAAAAGACTGCTGCTGCTAAGAGCTACACATGATAGGAAGTTATGGAGAGCCATAATCACCCAAATCCTGAAGGGACACAATGCCTAGAAGACTTTTGTTAAAGTCTTTCACTGAGAATAGTGAAATTTTTAGTAAAGTGATTTAACATGCTAAGTATAAGCAGTAAAATATTTCAGAAGTGCATATTAACAATATCTTTTTCTCTACATGCTTTTACTTTCATATATTGAGTGTTGCTGTGAAAAGAAAAGTGAGAGAGTTTATTTTTACCTTACATAAGCTTCCACATTACCTGCAGTGTCATGTTCAGAACAGCTTTGTTTCATTCAATAACAGTCTATATACCTGTTAATGACAATTACTACTCACCTTTTGCAAATTATATTCACCTTCACCGCGGGTACAAATAAAATGGTCCAAGTAGTTCCAGTTATAATTTTCTAATTTCTCATTACTAAAGTCAGTCTCAGACAAATTATAATGGCTGGAATCTGGTGCCTGAAACCTATACCTATATTTGTAGTACATCAGCCGATGTGGGTGTCTGAAAAATGAAAATGAAAATTACTAAAGTATTTTTTTTTCTGTATAAGAGACCCAAGAAATTAACAGTGAATGATTTCTAAATGCAATCTACTCAGCTAAAAAAAAATTTTAAATTTGCATACATTAACAAAAATCTAAAAAATTTTAAGCACAGGATTGAAATCAAATATTTATAAAAGTTCATTGGACTTAAACAATCTCAAAGAAATAATAATTTCTATCTAGAATTTTTTTTTATTTTTATAGAAGATTGATTTTAAATGTTAAACCTACAAAAGATAAGGAACTTTGCAATCACAAACCTATTAAATTGTAAGTGTACAAATAAGAACCTCATCACATATGGTAACACAAATAATACACAAAATGATTTTCTTTGAAAATTATATATACAGTTTGTTAAACACTTAGAGACAAAATATTTTTACATATCTGCAAAATATTTCATCAGCGCCTCCAGAAAAAAAATAGTGTTTTTACTGCCTGCATTTTCATTTACAAATGGTCTTAAATCTAACCTAGTCATCAACAGGATATGACTAAACAAATTCCTTATGACATAACAACTGGTTAAACAAGTTTTATTAATGTATTATTCTGCCTCAATTAGGTTTTGTGGCACAAAGGAACACATCCAAGTTCAATACCAAAGTGTGAAACTTCTTTCCCATAAATGCAATTCTAGTCTTATTTTTATGGCAAATGTTCAGAAGTGTTCCATTGCACCAGTTCTTTACAATTAGGACATATCATGCTACTTCCATGGAGACAAATCACTGTCATTTTCTCCATATGCCAAATGGAAGAAAAAGTTCTACTGTGAAAACTCTCACCACCAGAAGAACTGTGTGGATGGTTCCTGAACACTACAATCTTGACATCTTCAAGTCAAGGGTTAATTTTTATCTATTCTCCTTATTTTCAATCTTTACTTCCTGCAACTGCCTTCATTATAACCATTTTAACAGTAACCATCTATCAGGAGTGGCTCTCAAACTGAGTATTCATTAAACTTTAGTATGTGTGCATATATATATATATATATATATAAATTATATATTTTCAATTAATAAAAAGTGCAAGTGACTTAACTGGTTTTCCAAGTCATGAGTTTCACATTGAAACACCTATTAGTGCCAAATGCTTGATAAATCTATTGAACTTATGAACAGATCTCATATTTATACTCTTTTTTGTGTGCATATATATATATATATATATATATATATATATATATATATATATATATATATATTTAAAGACATTTTTATGTTTAACGTTGTTATTTATAGATACAAGTATTTAAGCAAATGCTCTGTTTATGATAAACAGTATTAAATAACATTTACTGGCCTGAATGTCCGAGAAATTTTCATAGAAAATATTCGTTCTTTGACAGGATTCGAACCTGCATCCTATACGGAACCGTCATTTATGCTGACGTGCCTTACCTCTGGATACAAAGAACCTTTTTCGGTAGACAAGGTTGAATTTACTGCTTATAAACTTCAATCTTCCATGAATATTCAGTACATTCATAACTGCACCTGGCGTATCAAATGTAAATGGCGTGCTATGATATATATATATATATATATATATATATATATATATATATATAATTTTATGTTTGAAGTCTTTTTTATATATATATATATTTATATATATATATATATATATATATTACTCAGTGTATAAAATTTTTCATGTATAGTATGACCCCTGAAATTTCTTACATTAATTTTAACCTCTCCAGAAAAAAATTTTCCTGTGTATAGTGCAACCAGTCACTATAAATGAATGACTTTTCACCTCTTCAAAAAACTAAATTACCTGTGTATAGTTTGACCCTGTATTTTTGGCATAAAATTTTAATCAGAAATACTTGCACTATACTCAAGTATATACAATATATTGCATATTAACATTTTTAGAATTTGTTGTAATATCCAAGTAATGATAATGTTCTTATGAAATTCAAGCCTCATCGACTGTCAGAATCAGTGGATTAGCCAAGAACCACTAGACAGATGTTCATAAATTTGCAGCAATAATAACCAATCGCTTCATCCAGATATGAAATAATGAATAGTGTTTAGATTTTTTTTCATCATTCTAAATGTACTGATAACCATTTGATATGTTAATAATAAAAATATTTAATGCATATAATGACTGAATTAAGCCTTTAGGAATGTAGGAACAAAGATTTAAAAAGAATAATCTATTAGGGTCATATGGACAGCACATGCACTGCAGTCATAGGTGTGTTTAGAGAAAGATAATTTGATGAGTCAATATTTCTTCAGGTTGGCAGACTGGCAGTCACCCAAGATAAAAAGAGTCCATCTTCCCTGCTATTTGATCCATAGCTGGAGGAAGACTGACACCCTTGGAAGGGCACAAATCTATGAAAAGGTAATGGAAACAGTCAGGATTTGAACTCGGCATGCCAATTCCACTTTATGAACAAATAACTACTATGCTACATTTACATCCTAATTGTACAAAAAAAAAACAAATTTGCTCCAGAAGGAAAAAACAAATTTTTTTTGTTTTTTTAACTTACCACCTCAGTAAGAGGAAAGTTATGCTAAAAGCTTTACAGAAACAGTTGCCTCAAATTTATTACATATCTTTAAACATTAGAAACATCATTACATTCCAGTTACTGTTACAAGAAGGCAGTCTTTTTGCAGGGTGTTTGATCAGTGATGGCATCTTGAAACACAGGAATCAATCACCAAAGATTTTGTGATGAACACAATACATCCCTTAGAAAAACATTTTGAAAACTTCAACATACCACTAGATTTCAACAGCAACTTGTTCCCACAGTACTAGAGAATGCAAATTTAATTTTTCTTCTATGCTGTGTCGCTTCAGGAGATGAGCAATCATGGCTTTCTACAACATTCTGTCCTTTGTCGCTCTTAGCATATTTTGTCTTTTTGTTATCTTTTCTAATTCCTGTTATGCCAACCATTTACACAAACTTATTAGGTAGGCTATGTGCATTGCTTTCCTCTGTCCCTCTTGCTTTCAATGTCCCATGAGTGTCAAATTTTTAAGCCCTCTTCATGTGCCCTAAAGATTTTAACAAAATTTTCCTCTTAATACTAAGACATCTTTCACTATTCAAATGCGCTTTTGGATTTCAGTGTCACATTTTCCATCCTATGTTAAAAACACTTCCCAGATATTTAAATTGTTGTATTTGTTTGATTTTGGTATCTCCAATTTGTAATTTGCATGTTGGTTTATTTTGCAGACAACCATGCGTTCTGTCTTCTTGCAATTAATGTTTAGTCCTTTCTTCACTATCTTTTGTAAGAGCTCTTGTAGTTTTCCTTTCTATATCTGCTATCAACACTGTGCCATCACCATATCTAATGTTGTTAAGATTGTGGCTACCAATAACAAATCCTAGCAGCACTTCTAATTTTCTAAGAATTGCATTACTGTATAGGTTGAATAAATCTGGTAAGAAGACACATCATTGTCTTACACGCCTTCCTATTTTTTGTATAATTACTGAATTCATTTTCTATCCATATGCAGTTGGTTTTCTCCCAGTATAAGTTCCAGATGATTCTGAAATCTTTCCCAACTACAATGAGTTTACCTAGCAGTTCAAACAGTTCTTTGTGACAGTTTAATTGAAAATCAAAGAATTACTAGGTCTTTTTCTCATTTAAAAACTGAAGCAAACATTTGAATCTTAAGATATAAAACATACTAATATAACTTTAATAAAAACAATAAGTAGATTGAAACCATCATTTATATGCATGTGTCTAAGAGGTAATCTTACCTGGGCATATACCGAGTCACTTTGACAGTATTGTCAATTCGAGTGAGGCGATGGTAAACACGTCCGATACTCAGGTAACAAACTTCCTGCAATCACAAATTAAATTTCAATAACCAAAGAACAATCAAGAGTTTAAATAGTGAGCTGCAACTATTGCAATCAAACAAAATTAATTTCAAATCATTTGTCTTTTCTACTTAAGTTTTCTTTTAAAATATCATACACAAGAACTTTGTGAGAAAACTATGAGAGGGTGCTAAAAATTTATTTCTCTAAAAATCTATATATTAAGGATATCCTTTTCTTTATATCAGACACAAATGCAATAAAATCTATGAGGAAATGCTAAAAAAACATCATAATAAAGAGAAAAATTGTTTTAACATTATACTTGGAAATATCTAACAGGGATTTTCAAACTGAAGATACTAAGTTTAGAGGGACAAATTTTAACAAAATTTGTTATAAAAAAAAAAAAAAAAAAAAACATTAAAAAATTATATTTTTGAGAATATTGCATAACAACATTTCAATTTAGTGATTATTTAAAACAGATCTGCTTCTCTTTTACAACACCTGACTATTTTAACCCTTTTTATTTTAACATGACTAAAAAAAATAAAAAATAAAAATCAGCTCTCAAAGTTTCACTGTTTGTGGTCAAAGTCTCACTGTGCCTGTGTTATTTGCAATGAAGTAGTCATATATTATAGAGTATACATGTGTCAGGTTACAGTGAGTTGAACACTGAGAGCCGATATTTATGGGGCAGATCGAATGCTAAAGGGTTAAGCAAGAAATTAGGACTTTTGCATTCAGAAGATATTTTAAAATTAGTAGTATGCCAATAACACAGTACTGATAGCAGACATGGAAATGAAATTACAAAATCTCCTAAAGAAAATAGCGACGAAGAGTAAGAATAAAGGAATAAGCATAAACTACAAAAAAACGAAGTGCATGGTAATGTATAAGAGGAAAAGTTAAATAAGATCTGAAGGTCGGGAACACTAGAATCAAACAGACACAGAAGTTTAAATACCTCTTGTGTCTTGATAGAGGACAGTAAGTGCAACACTGAGATCTGTAGGGATATTGGGATGGCCAAGGACACATTCCAAAAGCCAGGCAGAGTACTGCGAGACAGGAGGATATCTTTGGTAACAAAGAAAAGAATACTGAACTGTTACATGACAACTGTCCTTCTTTACGGCAGCAAATGTTGGATGATTTCCTCAAAGATGAAGAAGAGACTCAAGGCAACAGAGATCTGGTTCTACAGAAGGATGCTAAGGATATCATGGACCGAGCATGTGAGCAACGATGAAATCTTAGAGAGGTTGCAAACAAGCAGGAGGCTTATACTTAATATCAGGAAGATATAATGAGGAAGGAGGGTCTGGAGAATCTTATACTCACAGGTCGAATAGAGGGAAAGAGAGACAAGAGAAAACAACGTGTAACATACCTGGTGGACTTAAGTGGATGACAGAACGTGGTCTGGGGGAGGAAGCAGAGAGAAAGAAGTTGTTGAGAGATGCAAGGGATAGAGGGAAGTGAAAAGCCATGATCGCCTACATGAAAGGACATGGCACATAAAAAGAAAAAGATAGGGAAATTTAACACTACTAATTCAAATATGATAGTCACTACTAATTTAAGTGTTTTAAGATATATTTCTATGTGACAGAGCAAGGATCTTAGTAACAATTAAGAATTTTTTTGTGAAGGATACAAGCTTTACAGAATGACACTGAACTGACAGAAGTATTTTAAGTTTCAGGTAATGTTAAATTTATATTAAACTAACTCATACCATAGATTAAGATTTAATGAAAATATTTAAATAATAAAACAAGCATGGAAAATACTACTGAAAAAAATATTGGCAAAAAGGAGGAAGTGGGAGTAAGCATCAATATCTTAGTAATTTTCAAGGAGTTAAAATGAATTGGTGAGGTCAGTCTTATTGAAATCTCTGACTTTACCCTTACCTCTTATGTGAAAATTGACAGCTTGAGTATTCTTCACATATCAATAACATCAGTCTGCTAATTAAACTTCAGCTACAGTAACCAAGTGAAGGCTGTAATAGTCTATGAAGACTATAGAATGCAGAATGCTTGACCAAATTCCATGAGAAATTTGGAACTTACCCCATCTTCATTCTTATTTTGCAGGGACCGATAGAATCCAGCACCACGACAACCTGCAATGAATAAAGAATCAGCAAAACTCTTTGGAAGGATGATTAGCTGGAAACCCTGAAATGAAGAGAAAACAAATAGACCATTAGGCATGATCAAATATAATTAGAGTTTGGTAGAGGTGGGGGACACAAGCTTTATATTTAATGGATTTCATTAAAAAATAAAAATAAAATAAAATTATTATTTACCAAACTTAAATGAGTCTAGAACTCTATAGAAATTGAACTCACAATGATAACTAAGGAATACACCAAGAATTAAAAAAAAACACTTCTAAGATGCTGTGGGCAGTAGCGCAAGTAATGAAAAGAGAGAATAATATAATAAAGATGTTAACTTTCTACACGACCTTATGGAAAGGAAAATCCAATCAATAGAAAGAGCAATATCAGTTGATGTACTTGAGAAATCTACTTTCTAGAATAACTGTTTTAAGAAAAGAATCTTATAAATTTCAAACAACAGTAATACTGAATATTCTATCAATGAGGGGCAAATGTTTCCTGTATGAAAATTTAATTTCACTATTTACATTATTCGGACTGTTATCCACATCTTCAATGTTATATTCACAAGGTTTCAGCCGTTGTATGCTCCAGCCTTCTTCAGGTGATCAGAATTTCAAACCAAACCCTTTATTTCCACATATAGAAGGGAAAGCGAGATCACCACCCACTATGGGATGAGGTTGAAATAACAAGCAGAGAACATAACTTAGAAAATATGAAAACTTAAGGAATCAGCACATATACTAGGCCACAAAAAAAAACGTTGATTGTTCTAGTTCCACCTGCCATGCCTCTTCCAGATGTCACAGTTATTTCCCTTTAACTCAACTCGCCAAGTTTTTTGTTCACCACTGCTGTAGCCTAGTACTGAACTCACAATTATTATTATAATAATATTGTTTTACCAGAGATTATATTGCACTTTTGTGTTGTTATTCATTGCTTTTCTCTAGCACTCCTTATTACTGGTTCCCATATTGCATTTATTTCTATACTTGGTCAGCTCAGGAGATTTTTGTTGCCTAACATGTGTGCTGATTCCTTAAGTTTTTGTATTTTCCAGCGATGTTCTTTGACTATTATTTCAACCTCATCCCACAGGGGGTGGTGATCTCCCTTTTCCCTTCATATTATGGCTTTACAATGTTCTTGCAGTCTTAACTTAAGGGGAAAGCCTGTTTGTCCTTTAGATTTCTTACCACAACTGCATGGGATGGCATATATACAGTCCTTAGTCATGTTCTCCTCTATAGAAGGTCTTATTTGGAAGAGGTGTCTGAAGTGTCAAACTTTTGAAGGTCATCCCAATGTTGTATGGACCACAGATCTTTTGCATTTTCTCCAATAATTCCTTCACATAGGGTAGACAGATTGAAGTTGTTTTCAGAGTGCTGCTATCCTCTTGTACCCAGTTTGTCGGAGATGTTGTCATGTAGCTGGGGTAGTTGTTACATTGCTTATACTGACCATTTCTTGTTCATGTGTCTCTGGCTTGCCACTTACGACTTTTGCTCAATGTCGTAAGCAGCAGACAATCCCTTTCTTTACACTGTATGGGTGGTAGGAGTTGAAGTTGAGATACTGTCTGGTGAATGTAGGCTTGTGGTATACGTATGTCTTGAACCCATGCTCTGTTCGAGATATTAGTACATCCAGGAAGGCGAGTTTGTTGTCATTTTCTTGCTCCATTGTGAACTGTATCAATGATTTTATTGAGTTCACATGGTCCAGTAGTAGCTGGACCTCTTCCTGGTGTAGCCAGAGTATGAAGATGTCATCTACACATTTTTTATTTCTCAATAAAGAAGACAATAGTCTGAACAATCAAAATAACATAAATAAAAAGCATCAAGCGTCTAAAATGCACCTCATAATCTTCCATTTTTATAGGAATGCAAAATTGATATGAATTAAGTAATTTTAAACTTTCTTTTTCAAGAGATAGTTTGAAATGTGCTCGAGTTGGAAATGTAAGCATATTATATCTGTTGATAAATTTCACATGTAACGTTTTGGAACATGAACAACTAAAAGTCAGCATGAACTTTCCAGACATTTTTGCTAAAAAATTTTCAAACAGAACTATAAACTCTGTATATTTTGGTATGTTTCTTGCATTATCAGGTTTTATCTTAGGAGAGTAATTATAACATTAGCTTTATTAAAATGTTAAAGTCTATGAATAGAAAAGTTTTGTGGTAAAAGAAAATTGATATAGATATCTCAGTCCATTGATACTGATAAAACAACAATATTGACAAAACCAAATTTTTTTGAGCAATAAAAAACATTACATAGAACAGTGTGCACATAATTAAGCCATTAAAAAAAAAAAAAAAAAAAAAAAAAAAAAAATTTTTTTCATTTTTTTTTTTTGGTGGGGGGCCACAGCTCAAGGAAGTTTAATACTTTTCAAGTAATTTAATTAACACTTAAAAGGTGCTTACCTGTGAAAGTCTCTGTGATATTAACTCCATAAATAACTGTTCAGTATCTATAGGAGACTTCCGATAGCATTTCTCATCAGCACTGCAGGGTTGGCTGAATATGAAAAAAAAAAAAAAAAAAAAACACACACATAAAAATGTTATGAGGCAACTGCTGTTAAAATAGATCTAGCTGCAAAATGCTTCCATTACAGGGTGAAAAACATTTAACAGAAATGATAAATAGTAAAGACATTAACTTCATCATTAAATACAGCTTGCAACATGTATATTTCAACCTTGCACAAGTTTTGGCTTTGGTATTGTGTCAAATCAATGATCACATGTCTATAATCAAAGAGAGCCTTCAAGTCGGAGAACATCAGCTGCAGTCTGTCTTGGAAAGGGATGGGCTCAGTCATCAACTTTGTCCAAGACGTGCTACAATGGAATAAATACCTAAAGACATGTAGAGGGAGCTGCTAGTCAGGTGCTCAACTCTATAACCACACATGGTCATGAGACTGATGCTAATGGTCTTTGAATGGTACAAGTTTTCATTTCAATATAATTATTAGTGATTCTGCAAGTTGAGAACCCACTTATATCTACTAATTTTAAATTGCCTCGTCTCAATTATAGACATACAGATAGACATACAGAGACAGAAACAGATAGAGAGAGATAGATAGACAGAGAGATAGAGATACAGAGACGGACAGACGCATAGTGATACTGTTATGAACCGTGTGTTTGTTGTCTCATAACTATTAAATGAAATGCCTTGTATGCAGTTTTAATTCATGGTCCGTGGATGAATGTGTGTGTGTGTGTGTGTGTAGCACATGGAGAAACGTGTGATGCGATAAGGAAATTATTGCTACTCATGGTTGGCTTGAAATAACCATTTATTTACACGGAGAACCTTACAACATATATATGTGTATATACAAAATCACAGTCCCAAGTTACTGAGGTGTGTGTCACAACCATTAGGACAGGAGAATATGTCCTTATTCCATGTTCCAAGTCTCTTGAATTTTGCGCGCCTCACCTCTCAATGTCGCATTGATTATGTGACTAGCGTGGTTTGGACAGGGGCAAAAGGGGAGTACTCTGTTTGAAACAGGAAAGAGTTATTTCCCTTGGAATATATTTTTATCCATCCTAACAGATACAGAGAGAGACACATAGTGGTACAGAGACAGACGCATAGAAGTACAGAGACAGATGCACAGACACAGATAGATGTGTGCACACAAAGATAGACAGAGATAAACACACACAGTGACAGACAGATAGACATTTTCAAGATATTGTTAAAATGTCAAGACATACTATTTGTGTTATCAACTAATTAGCACTTAGGGATATTTCCAAACCAGTACAGATATATAACACAACCTGCATGTATTTTCATTATATTGTGTTGGGAAATGTTGTTTAGCTTAGTCTGTACTACAGAGTGTCTGACTGAAATCAAAATCAATGTCTTTATAGTCATTTATTTCCAGTAAAAGGCAATTTCCTATTTTCCCAAAATGGACCTGTAGAGCCAGGCAACAATGGTACATGCATTTGTATTTGCCTTTAGTCAGATGAGAACTAAATGCTTTGGAGGCATATGTACAAAATATTAGACACAACAGGCATGGAAAACTGAAGGTATATTAATATCTAGAATTGTTAACATTATAAATAAATAGCTTAAGTAAAATACCAGTAGAAAGAGGAAAAAAAGTAACACATCTAATCATTACAAAGTTTGTCTTCAAACAAACAATGAACCTATTGTTGAGGAAATTAAGAAAGCTATCAAAAAAATAAGGAATAATAAATTATCATTTGACATCAGGGGCAAACTTTTGAAAATAACTTATTTTTCTCAAAATTCAATAAAAGGTTTCTCTATTTTCTGAAAGATGTCTGGAATCAGAAATGAATCTCCAAAAAGTGGGGTTTATCACACATTAATGCATTATGGAAACAGAAAAGTAGCCCTCAAGACCCTCACACATACAGATGTATCTTAATTGGATATATCATGGTGAAAGTATTAATGAGCATTATATTCACTAGGCTCTCATTGTTTTATGAAAGTCAACTTCTCTCAGCCAATTTTGGTTTTCATTCTGGTTAAGGGATGTAATGATGGCATAGGTCAACAAACATCCTTTTGATTACCTTTCTGAAAGTAAATTGTATGCCTGCTATGTTGACCTTACAACAGCATATGACCACATCAATAGAAAATTCCTCCTCTTATATATTAGAAACTGCTTTGAATCCACTGAATGCATCAATCAAATAGAGGAAATTTATCAATCTACAAAATCTTACTTGTCTGGTGAGGACCCCAATATGAAAACATTTTGAACCTCGTTCATGAATACAAGGAGGAAATAAGAGTCCCAATCTGTTTAATCTTTTCCTAGACTATGCCCTGCATATGTACAAACACAGATTTGAAGAGATGGACACTGATCATTTAAGCATTCTATACCAAATGAATCTACCAATAGAAGACAATGATCCTTCTTTCTCTCTCGAGGTCAATGTACTGACGATGATGGTGAGATGTGTCAATGACATGGGTATTCATAGTTGAGATAAGAATGACCTTGAACAGAAAATCAATATCACCTACCAAGTGTTCCAAGAAATAGGATAAACCTTTCTAAAATGGAGACTATGATTTGGAATTGGAATGAAAGCAGTGACAGCACATACCTTGAATCCATCATAAAAATTCAGGATGTAGAATTAGTAAACACTAAACAATTTTCATTATTTTAAGAATTGGATTTCACTAAAGTTTTCAACTTTTTGTTAAACAACTTTAAACCTATCTTGGGCACACCAAATTGACACATGTCTGTTTTTTCTTTAAAAGGGTACTATTTTGATATGTGTAGGGAGACAACTCGAATTATAACAATTTTGAAAAACACCACTATGAAATTTTTGTTTTGAAAATGCAGAAAAATAAGTGCCCACTGTTGAAATAGTGACATAATTTAAAGAGGTGTGGAATAAAATCTAATCATCACACATGAGAAAGAAATTTATCATTATAAAGAGAAAATATTAAATTTTGTTTATGTACTAATTTTATCAAAATAGCCTTAAAAAAAAAAAAAAAATTAAAAAATAAACAAGATATCAGCAGTTAAAATTGAAGGAAATGTCACTATTTTGACACATTTTTTGAAGTGTAAACTAGAGCAGATTCGCAGACCAGATCCCTAGTGCCTCCTTACGACATCTATATGATCATTTCTTTTTCTCAGTATTCAATAAACAGCAAATTCAAAACAAGTCATCTAACACTGTAAACACACATCCATTTCCACTTTTCTTAGATTATATTAACTGTAATAAATGTCTGACTATATCACTACACCTACAAACCCAGAGCATTGACCCCTGCAGATGTCAGCTGTCTGATCTGGCTGTACTATCCAGCAAGAGAGAAATATTCAGACAGCAAAATAAGTTGTACATGAATGTATGATTTTATATTTATTTTATTCTTTGTAAAACATACATGTTCTTTCTTTGTGCGGTTTGCAATTTTATTATGACACCAACTATAAGTTATCTTGTGCCTGGCATTTTCTGATATATTTTCATCTGTGGGTGCCAACAACTAATTTATTCACAGTGATATTTTTAGTGTGAAAAATAAAAGATCATAAAAGATTTTTTATTGTGTTACTATAAAGTTGGTGTTTTAAGTCAGATTTCATAATCAACCTCTAGCAGAGAAAGTGTTAAATTTAAGGGACTTAAAAATAAAAATAAAAAAAAAAAACAATAAAAAAATAAGAAGTTATTACTTGCTTCTACCCCCCCTTACCACCCACTTTTATTTAACTACCCCATATCACATTCAGGTAGGGGTGATGCTACCAAACTTTGGGAATCACAAGATTAGACAAAACTTTTCAAAAGCCATCAATGATTGTGTTAGCATAAATTTACAAGTCATCATGAGCGAGATTTTAAGTGTACTGGCCTTGTTCAAAATGTTGATCAGGATAAATGATGTGCTCTCCCTTTAAAAATAAAATGTAACGAAAAGGTCTGTTCCACTTAGTTGCAATATAAACTTAGTTTTGGTGGGTGTTGTAGATGGATGTGTCTGAGCATGCATCTGCAACAGGATATATATATATATATACTAATAGACTCCATAGTCTCCCAAAACTGAAAGATGCCTACAAGACATTTTTATTGATAATATTTCATCAGATTACTCACTTCATCCAGTATTCACTGTTGACAATTTCTGGCAAAATGGTGTATTGCGAGACAACAAAATCATCTTCTAAGCTTCGCATGTCAGGAAAAAAATCTGTAGTGATGGGTAAAGAGGCTGGAATGGTCAGTGATTTCCAGTCAACACCTATAAAGAGAGGTCAAGAGAATGGCTAGTGTTATAGGATAATGATGATAAACAGAAAAGAAAATTAGAGTTAGATAAGGACAGATTGGATAAATATTAAACAGTTGTAGGAGATGGTGGTAAGTTATAGAAGCTGTTAAATTTCTTTGTACCCAGTGAGTTGTCATAGAAAATACAATGACAAACAAAACCATATAAGTTTAAAAGGGACATAAATCAGATTTAGTAAATTCAGAATAACTATATTCTTTGGGTACAAGAAATTATTCACTCAAAGCATAACACAACAAAGCCAATCAGAAAATAAAATCCTTCCTATAAAGAAATTAAAAAAATATTAAGGGAAGGGAGTTCATTTATTCCAGAAAATTATTTAAAAAAATGTTATCATAAAACAAACTAATTAAAACAATGATTTTCCAGATACATATATTACTATTTAACCCATAGATAGAGAAAGGAGTTGGATTCATACCTTTCCCAAGGGTACTTGTGCACAAGTGAATATAACAAACCTGACTGGAATTGAAAATCAGCACTCTGATTTCTCTTTCAATTTAGACAAGAATTAAAAAGATTGAAATTTCAAAAGTTGGTTATTTGATATTTAATTTATTCCTGAAATAAAGGCATGAAAAATAATGGAGAAAAGATTCCAAAGTAGAACAAAAAAGAGAGGAAATAAATAATTATTTATTATAATTTATTATTGTTTATAATATGCTAGGCTATGAGGACCTCGTTAGTAGGCCTAGCATAGAAATAAATCAATATGGGAGCCACTAATAAAGAAAGACAAATGACAACAAGTCTTTAACCACAGTAGTAACAGTCAAAACCTGACAGTCAGCAGCATTCTAATCAGCAGTGATGGTTAGATTTAAGTACAGTGTAACCCGGATATAAGAGAGTTGTCGGGACCGGAGAAGAAGTCTCTTATATCCGGGTTTGGTCTATTTTATATACATTAACACAGGCTCTAATTTGGGACCAGAGAAAATCTCTCTTATATCCGGGTTTCTCTTATATCTGGGTTTCTTATATCCGGGTTACACTGTATATAAGTTTACACCAGCAAATTGTCCTACATAAAAAAACATTGGTTTGAGAATTTTGTGACCTTGTTGTTGTGAGTTCACTCCCTGGGTACTTGTTCAGTGAAGCAATAAAATAAACTGATAAAAATAAGAACTAGCTGATATCCTGAGACATGAGCAGTGAAACAAGAACAGTCTACCCCCATAGATTAAATAAAGGTTTTGGTTCGAATTCCTCTAGATTAGAATGTAGATCGATATACACCTGTGGAAAGGTCGGAGGACACAATGGCTGAAACTTTAAATAGATAAATGCATAAAGTCTGCTGTTTTGTTTTTTTTTCTCACCACCCTCCCTGCTCGTACTATTTATTTACATTCAGACTATATTTTATTTTAATATCCTTTTGCATTCTTTCCTTAACCTAAAATTTAAAAAAAAAAAAAAAAAAAAAAATAGCTAGTTAGAAGAACATGTTAACACTACAAACGGTGATATAGAAAGGACTAAATGAAGTGATAAAGTGAACACTGAGATTTTGACATTTTGGAAGTACAATATAAAGGAGTGGCGTTCAAATTATGGACTGTTTTGCGTGAAGAGTTTGGGTCAGACTCACATGTTAAGGAACGGCTTTTACTCTGGCGTGCACGATTTATTTGGGAAATTTTGCTGTGTCTTTAAAATCAGCACGGCAGTTTGTGGTGATATAAGAGGCTTGGGGGCAGGCAGGTCCTTCACCACCCAACAGTGCTATTAGCCAGTCATGAACACATGCACTCTCTCTCTCTCACATGCACACATCTGTTTCAGCAACTTAAAAATGCTAACAGGTTTTCTTTCTTTTCATTTATTCTCTCTCTCTCTAATACATTCTTTTTGAATTTGCATCTCTTCTGTTGTACTTTTCTTTTCCCCCCCCTCTTTTTAAAGCTTTTCCTCTTTATTTTGCTTCAATGATTTGCATATTTTTTTTCTCCTGTCTCCTTTTCATTTTCTTTTTTTTATTTTTAAACTGTCTTCTCTTCCTCCTCTATTATTTACTCTTTCTCAAAATTGTCACTCTTTCTCTTCATTTTTGCCTTCTCTCTTTGTTATTTGTATTTTGCTTTTTTATTATTAGCAAATTTTTATTCTCTTTTTTATTTTTTATTTTTTTTTATCTTTTTCTCTTTGGCATTTTTTTTTTTTTTTTTTTTTTTTTAAATTTGCCTTCTCTTTTATTATTTACTTTTTCTTGGAATTGTCACTTTTTATGTTGATTGATTTTTTTAACTCTCTCTGAGTTATTTGTATTCTGCGTTTTATTATCAGTACATTTTATTCTCTGTTTTGTCACCACCACCACCTCGCCGCTCTTTCTTGTCTATTTTCCTTCCTCCATTCACTATTCTTTCATTCTTTCTCTAAATCTCTCTCGATTGTTTCTTTTCTTTTATGCTTATTTTATTTATTTATTAATATATTCTAACAATTTATCTCTGATTCTATCTATTCTGTTGTCACCCATTCCTTTTCTCTGTATTTTAGAAATAATTTTTTTGTTCACTCACAGAGGACTTAACAGAACCAGAAAAAAATGTCTAGTTTGGACAAAGGATATGGAAATCAAATTACTGAAAATCAATTGCATTGTCTTAAATGCACACACTCTCAAATAAAATGTTTATATATATATATATATATATATATATATATATATATATATATATATTCATTCCCATATCAAAAGAAATCTATTTACCCAAAGATCCCAAATCTTGTATCAATATGGTGACCTAAACTCATACTAATAATGTTACCTAGGCTTGTATGTTTACAATAATATCAATTTTATCTACTTCTGTATTTTCATTATTAGCATGACATTTTATTGCACAGAATTGGAATAAACAAATAGATTTGCTTAAGTCTGTTATCTTAACAGTACCAGCTGCAGAAAACCTTTTTGCTTATGAAATTAATATTCCATATTTGTTAATTTACTCTTAATGAAACAGTCACATCCATTTGACAATTGTTTTATTGCCAATCATACATCATTGACTGGCTTTATCATTTTCATTTCAAATAATTTCATTTATTGTTTGTGATTGCCTTTAGAAAATCTATAGCTTGTTTGTTTAACAGAGGCCAACATTATCTTTTAAATTTAATTTGCAATTCTTGATTCCAATGATGTTCAGAAGTGGTTTTTTTTTTTTTTGTGTGTGTGTGTTTTTATATAGACTGTTGCTATGGAATTACAAAGAACTTTACAAAACGGCAAAAATCACAAACACTTCCAAACAACAAAATGGTTAGCACATATAATTAGAAGGAGAAACATTGACATAATCAAGATGTTAACTTTCCACACTACCTTAAACAAAAGGTTAGAAAGAAAACTCCCATCAGTACTAGAAAGAGCTATAATGATTTACTGCACTTGAGAAACTTATTTTCCTGAAAAAACTCTGTTTTAGTCAATGAATGCTGAATATTTCCTATATAAAACAGCTAATCTCACTGTTACCCCGTTGTTTTTTATTTTATATTTGCAAAAAAATTACATATTTTTCTTGCTTTGTTAATAAAATGTTATGTTTAAGAGCTTTTTTTTCTTTTTTTTTTTTTCAAGAGACATAATTTGAGAATTTCATGTTTATATAAAATTCTATTCCCTTTCTTCATGTAACTTTCAACTCAAATCCCATGACACTAAAATGTACATGTTAAACCAAAAAATACCTTATAATAAACTTATTTAGTCAAATCTGTATTTGTAGTTTTCTAAAAATGTCTTTGTACTTTTATATCCTAAGGTGCCTACCAATGAGCATTGTTTTGCAAAATCATCTTATTGGCAATTTCTTTTGTGAATAGTTTTCTCAAAGTGACCTGCATCCATTGTGTTGACCAAAAAACTGCTTTTAAACTACAAATTGAGTTTGCTTAAATGTGTAATGATACCAAAAAAATGAAGTGCAAAATGGTGTTACTACATTCTCAGGGATGTGTGAAATATCTGGTGAGACATGGAATAACTTGAGACATGTAAAGAGTCCTCAATCTGTTCAGGTTACTAAAAACATTTGTGTATTACCTTGTATAGTCACTTTTAGATGATGGTCTATCATAGGTCACTTTTCATTGACCTCATATTAGACATTTTTATAAAATATTATTTTGAATAGAATTAGGTAGATCCTTAGAAACATCCTTCTCTTCCTAAGAAATTCTTTGTAATATATACATAAGAGTTTAAAAGAGGGCACAAAAGATCTGAGGTTATTTTCTGATCCCCAGTCTGTTACACTATCATTGTTTTCATTTAAAATGAAGGTGAGATAATTTTACACCAGAACAATGGTATTTTTTTGTTTATGGTCAATGAAGAACTTAAACATTCGATACAAAAAACTCAAAAACAAAACTGCTCTCTTTTAATCAGCTAAATTTAAGATGGAGAATGATTTACAAAACCTTCTCTGGCATGAAGTGGAAAATTGAATCAATTGCTGGGTCTGCTGCTAGGAAAGTTGGTTCACTGTGACGTGTTAGACAATTTTTCTTGCCAGATTTTATCTTAAACATTTATAAGTCTGCTATACCTACATGCTTTGAACATTTCACCCACATCTGGTCTGGTGCTTCCGCTATGTATTTAGAGATACTTGATAAAATTCAAAGAAGAATTCACAATGTTATTGGTCCTGAACTGACATTTTGGTTTCAGTCATGTTCCCACTGCTGCAACACATCTTCCCTGTACATTTTTATGAATATTTTCATGGTAATTGTTCTGATGAACTTTCTTTCTATGGTACCTAGACTTTATGAATTTAACCATGCTACTAGACTGGCAATAAGGTCTCCTTATTTTACACTTGAAATGACTATAGATGTGACTATAAGTTCTATACTAACAGTTTCTTCTATCACACTCCTCAATTGTGGAACTCTTTTTCCAACTTGTTGCTTTCAGCCAAGTTTGATCTTCAAAAATTTAAATGCAATGCCAGTCAATACATTCTGTCTTAATTCCTGCTCTTTTCTTATTCTCTCTCTTTATTGTTTTTTTCTTTTCTTATATTTTCTCACTTGGTAACCTTGCATCTTAGTGGCTTTATTACCTTGCTTGGGGTGAAATGATTTTTAAAAAAATATATATAAATTTTATATTTATTTATTTATATATATATATATATATATATAT
Source organism: Acanthosepion pharaonis (assembly GCA_903632075.3). Taxonomy (NCBI): domain Eukaryota; kingdom Metazoa; phylum Mollusca; class Cephalopoda; order Sepiida; family Sepiidae; genus Acanthosepion; species Acanthosepion pharaonis. The sequence continues at coordinate 47,634 of CAHIKZ030003954.1, forward strand.
ATATATATATATATATATATGTTAGGTACCTCCCAAAATTTGCTATTAAAAAATCATTTTATATACATATATATATAAAATATATTTTATTTATATAAATACATATATATATATAAAATTTATTATAAAATTTTAATTATATTTACATTTATATTATATTATAAAATTTTTATATAATATATACATATATATATATCATTAATATTATATTTAAAAAGTAAATTTATTTATTTAAAACATTTTTTTTTTTTTTTATAATAAAAAAAATTAAAAATTTTTATCTAAAAATTAATATAACTTAAAATATATATACATAAAAAATTAAAATATATATACATATATAATTATAATACATATATATACATATTTTCATACATAATATATATATCAAAATATACATATATATATAATACATATATACATATATATATACATACAATTTTAAAAATATTAACATATAATAATTATAATATTTATGTAGTATTTCATGATATTTGCATTAGCATGTTGGGGTGTGTGCATGTGTTGTGGTTTCGTTGTGTGTTGTGTGGTTGTGTGTGTGATGTGTGTGTGCGTTGTGTGTGTGTGTTGTGCTTTGTGGTTGTGCGTTGTGTGTTGCTTTTGTTGGGGATGTGTGGGGGTGTGTGTGTTGTTTTGTGTGGTATGTTTGTGTGCGTTTTGTTGTGTGCATTGGTGTTGTTACATGTGTGTTTTTTGTGCTTGTTGTTGTGCATGTTTATTGTTGTGTGTCTGTTTTGTATTTTTTGTCATATGTTGTTTGTTAAAAGTTTGTTTTTTTAAAAATTTTTTTTTTCATTTTTTTTTTTATTTTGTTTTTCTTTTTTCTTTTCATTTTTTTTTTATTTTTTTTTCATTGTTGTTTTTTTTTTTGTTTTTTTTTTTTTTTGTTTTTGTTTTTTATATTACTTTTAAACATTTTAATATTTTTTTCA
>CAHIKZ030003955.1:0-52743 GCA_903632075.3 Acanthosepion pharaonis
TTACTGTATTCAATAAGTAAAAATCATAAATTGTAAAAGATTACAGAGAAAGGCTACCTACATTTTTTCAACCGATTTCAACAAAACTTCACTTTTTTTTTTGGCAGGTAGTGTTTCTTATTGTCTTTTTTTTTTTCTTTATTTTTCCTTCAGAATGCTTAAAAAATTCCATTTACAAGACAATTGCTTATAATAAAATTCTATTCACCAATCGATAGACTCATAAGGATTGTGAACAATGTTTTGTTTGAATTTGGGTTTGACCAATTAAAAAAAAAAAAAAAAAATAATTAAGACATGCGTGTCTGTCAACCTTAAACAATAATCTTTGTCAATTTTATTTTTCAGTCTTTATGATGGTCGATACTTGATCTATCTCTTACTGTTACATCCCCAGGCAACGCCGGGCTCTACTGCTAGTAACTTATAAATCATATTTTTCCCTTCTGTTTACAACAAGCCAATTGCTTGCATGAAAAAATTCAGCTTTCAGAATAAAAAGATATACTTTTTTGAAACTCAAAGCTATTACAACTATATATGGATAAAATAAAAAGATGTAAATGATATGTCAACTTGATGTATTTAAAAGGTCAAAATTAAACACTTTATTAAAAATTGTAAAAAATATGTTCAATATTGAGTGATAATCTATTATGATTTTTTATAATTTTGATTGGAACCTGTATAGATGTATTATACAGAAATGATTGCATGCATATTGCTAATAAAATGCATTTGGAAAGCATTGTTGTACAGTTCAGTCATTTGTACTTATTAGGTGTGGATGATTAAACTTAACTAATCCTGAGGATTAAAAGAGTCATAATACACTGATATCTGTAATGTGGCCATTCAAATGCAGTTTGAAAAATGTTAAGAATGACCACATAAAATGTTCTACCATTCATCACTTATTTATTATCAATAAATCAGGTTAATGATAAATCACTTTCACAACATGTTTTTACAGATTGTCTTGAAAGTTGATCTTATAATGTTGGCAGATTATTATTATTAACTATTCTGTTCCGGTAGAAAAATAAGTCTTTTAGTAGCCACAGTTTACTTTTGTGCTTAAAATAAGGTTTTGTACTTTCCTTAATATTTTGCTCTGTGATGTGCCATCTTGTCTTTGTTAAGTGAATTACCTCTTTTAACACCATGTTGTTTCCTATTTTTATCTATTCATTCCTATCTGAGGCAGGTAGTGTTTCTAAGATACTGTCTACATGTGATTTTACATCATTTTCTGTAGTGCTGTTTTCATCTTGAATTGGATGTCTTGATAAGGTATCTGAAACTATTAACTTTCTTCTAGGCACATGTTTTGCTTATTATATAATGTGATGAGTGTTTACCATTTATAACATGAATTACAAGTTCGTAACTCTTGTGACAATATTGAGTCATTGTTGCAAAACATCTTTTGCAGTTAAGAATTCCACCTGGAGTTTTGATTATGCCTTTCACCAGTAACACTTTAAAAATACATCCCTCAGTGTGACATTACAGTCTACTCCTGTATCAATTTAAAAGAAAACAGTGGTTTCTCTACATATTGATAGCATAACGGACCATGGTTAATTTGTTCTTGACTTGTATTAATACTTCCCTAAAATTGTACTCCTTTACTACTTGTACCAATTTCTTTTATTGCATATAGTTTTGTCGTCCAATAAACTGCAAAATACTTTGGTTTTTAACATATTTTATATTTATTAAATATTTTTCAATTCGACAGATAATCTTATAGTATGTGTTTTATTACACCTTGAACAAAGGAATCTTTTTCTGTTTGGTTATTGATAATATTTATTTCTTCAAAATGTCTTTTTTGATTCCTTTTTTCTTTACTGCTACAATGTTTATAGCCTGTTTGTTTGTCATTTGTTTTCTAACCTGTTCAAATGTTCTAGCTCCTTCTAATGCTCTCTCCAAAGTGAGGTCTGGCATTAACTGGGGCTTTTCCAAGAGTTCTTTCCTAATCAGGCCAATTACAAATTTGTCCCATATTTTATCCTCTTTATTTGCAAATGCATAGTATTCTGCTAATATATATAGTGTTCTAGTATATATCTCAGTGGTTTCTTCTGGGCTCTGTGTTCTCCAGTGGAATGTCACACTTGTAAATTATATTTCTTTTCAGTATGAAATACATGTCAAATTTTGCTATTACTGATTAGAAATTTTTCTCCTCATCTTTCTTCTTGAATGAGAAAGTGCTATATATTTTCTTTGCTTCACTTTCTATAACATATAATAAAGTATTTAACTGCTTTTCACTTGAGACCTCATCCAATGACTCTGTATCTTAAAAAATGTGCTCTCTCCATATCAGCCATGCTTTTGGTTCTGTGAAATTGAAGCTCTCTGGTGTCTGTGCTAAAGACATTTCTTTTATTTTATAATATTTTTTGTCGGTTTTGCCACTACTTCTGGGACCATGTTTCATCTGTGGGCTAAGACAAAGATTGTTGATAGTAGTAGCACACTAAAGCTGTTACTTAAAGTGAGAAATGTCTCCCAAAATGACAAGATAGGAAGATGTCTTATTCACTTAACATTTTAATAACTGGTCTTTAAAAAGAAATGTGAGTCACCATGTTGTGCAACCCCAATATGCTTTTGGGTGTGCCATAGGTCAGCTGTCTGTTGAATATAGACACATAACCTGGATATATTCAATAACAGGAAATTGTTAGACAGCAGATGTTTCAGAGTTTATTAAAATCAGATCAAGAACAGTTATACAGTCTAAATATATCATAAATTATGGCAGTGTAAAGTCAGAAGAATACTACTGCTTTTAGAAACAAGCCAATATGATGGATATGACTGGTATGATGAATTATTGAAGTTTTGGCACACTTGAAAACTGAACAAATGAGAGCTCATTTGAAAAAGATGAATGAATAATTCTAGAGATGTCATGATGAATTTTTAGTTATAAGGTATGGAACAATTTTAAGCAGTGCTCACCCTAATTTTTTAGATCATGTGAGGAATATAAATTCAGGAATATATTCATTCTATAAGAAGAGCTTCTATTAACATTCACCAATTGTTATTTGGATAAAAGCAACACCTTTTTCATGGAGGATAGAGCTTAACACCATACAAAAAAAAAAAGAAAGAAAAAAATCAAGAGACTATTAAATCCAAAAAGCCAAGTCAATCTCATCACATGAAATCCTATTGACCATATCTATATTATGAAATATTTATATTATAAAATAATGTCAAGCAAATCTACTAAAGATTTTCTTCTTTTTTTTCATTGCAATCTAGTTAATGATAAGCTTTGAAAATAACAAATCTGATAAAATTAATGCCTAAAAGAGTGAAATACTTTAAAATCTGCTAATACTAAATCTACAAAATTTTAATTTGTATAATGTTCTTGAATTTTTGATATTGTGAATAATGTAATTATAGATGCCTTTTGTTGTGCGTGTGTGGCATTAGCAGAGGTTATGGAAATTTCAAGTTTGTTTATAGCAATTAATATAAGGCAAAATATAAGTGAAAATACTTTTATTCGACTTATTTGTACCATTTAACATACTCTTGCAGTGAGAGAATATAATTGTTATTAAGAAGTTTATTGTTTACTTTTATTGCAAAGATAGTTTTATTCAATCAGAATTGAAGTCATCACAAATTATCTAAATTTTCTGAGCTAGATGAAAGATATGGAATAGAAAATAACCTGTAGGATTTTTCTGACTATTTGGAAAAGCTTCTGAAGTATGCTAATGGTTTTGAAAGCTTTACACTGGAAATTCTCGATTGTGTTGTAAATTCATTTATATAATAAATGTGAATGTCACTGTGTCACACTTTTCCACCTGTACTCTTAGATTCCATAACAAAACATATACTATTTTGGAATCAGGCCAACTCCATGAGTAAAGTAAAAACATTCCAGACCTGCAATCCTGAAATTTTGGATTCCAAAGTTTTTATTACAGCAATTGTTTACAGATTCTGCCATCTTAGTTTCTACTGATAAAAACAATTAAAAGGACACAACTCTCTAACTTTCAATAGATCATATTCAAATGAAAAAAATACTGTTCTCAAATTACAGTGTTTCAAAATAAAATTGTTTTTGTTTTCAAATTTACTCCTTAAGGCCGTAGCCCAATATATCATACAATTTTGGAATCAGGTCAACTGCGTGAGCAAATTAAAACATTCTGGTATCGCAATCTGAAATTTTGGATTCCCAAGTTTTCATAACTGCAATTGTTTTCAGCAATTTTTTACACAATTTTTTTGCAACAAATTTTTATAACTTAGAAATAAATTTGGGAATAATCAAAATTAATTGTGAAAACCAGTGAAAGTCACCCATGAAATAAAAATGTTGTATAGAAAGTACATCAAATTGTCTTTAAATTAAGTGGTGGCAGAAAGATTATCATTGAACAGGTAAGCTTAAATATTAACGCAATACTTAAATGCAGTGATCAATTTTGAGTTCTTTTGTAATTTATTGTTGCCTGTCACGTCTACTCCTCCCTACCTAATGTGATAAAGGAGCTAGGTTAAATGCTGCCTTTTAAGCTAGTTTTAAATATTAAAGAAGTGAAAAAATTCTTATTCTAAAATAATTTAAAAAATAACATTTTATCTTTTACTTTTTAGTATGAAGCTATTGTTTGCCCTTTTGTATAATAATTTTTTATGTCTATTTTGATTTGTAGATTTCCTAGAATCTAAACTTGAGCTGTTTTGAGATTGCTTGAGTTTGTTTCTTTCTGTAACATTGTTATAACCAAATAAGGTATTATAAACAAGAAGAAATAGTAGCAAATATGCTGATCAGACCTACTAACTTATTACATCATATCTAACAGACTGTATTTTATATGCTGAATTTCTCAGTGTTGTAGTAATTGTTTTATAGCTATGAAACAGTTTATTTGATTTTCTTTTCATTTTTAACTTCAATTTGGACTTTTTATTTTTATTTCAGAAAAGGAGTAAAGCACAAACACTGTTAGATAAAGTCTATGACCATCTTGAGCTCATAGAAAAGGATTACTTTGGTCTTCAATTCTTAGAAGTTACTCCAACACCTGAAGGAATGGTAAGTATATCTCCATAACTTTTAGTTCTTACTCAATTCAAAATACTTTCATATTATTGTTTTCTATGTTAACTAATTATACTTTATTCTGTAATCCATAAAACTTTTTGAATTACATTGTAATTATCTTCATTTTTTTTTTCAAGCTACTCTTTCATTTTTGAATTAAGAGTAAATTCTATTTCAAGAAATTTGATAGTCTGGTTCAATTATTTTTTGACTGTTCAAATTTATACTGTTTTTATACATATCCTAGTATATCATAATATTGCTTTACATTTTCTGAAGCTGACAATTTTACTAGCAGAAATTTATTAAGCAAATCTTATTTCAGAAAAATAAATCTTTGATTTTGAAACTTAAACTTCAGAAAATTTACTCAACAGCAAACATCAATGAAATTGTTTATTGTAACTTAAGATATTTAATAAACTGAAGCTAGTTTACAAAGTTGATTGAAATTACCAAGTTGAAAAAAATACCTACAGGAGAAAATACCAATTTTTCAGAACAATATATTGCATCAGAGTTTATAGTGATTTTTAAGTGATTTTCAAAGACATTATTTAAATATTTGTACATAGTTATTCAACCATATATGTGCTGTGTGTTCCATTACATTTCACCATCTTTGAAGCAGCTTCATGATTCTATTCTCCTAGAACTTGGCATCCTTTTGGATGATAAACTCTTCTGGCTTTCAGAGAATTGAAGTTATTCCCATTAAGAAAATTTTGAAAGGATCAAAATAGGTGGTAATCTGAAGGTGCAAGATCAGATGAGTATGGTGGGTGTAACAGGACATCGCAGCCAAACTGTACCAGAAGTTTTTCATCAGTTGCTGCATTTAATCAATCTACATGGGAACAGCACAATCTAAATTCAGCATCAGATTTTGCAGAAAGAGCACGTAATACACAACGCCTTTCCAATTCTTTGGATGCAGAATAGGCTTTAGAATGGTTAACAATGGCTCGTTTCATTTTTCCTAGGACCTTTTTCATTTTACATTATTGTAAATGATTAATTTTTCATCAACTGCAATTGTTCTTTTTAGAAATGTTTTTTTTGTATTTGAGCAGAGAATTTCAGATGCAAATGCAGCCCATTAAATTTGAGGCACACATTGTGGTGAATTATAATAGCCAAGTATTTTCAAATGTCTTACAGCACTCATACAAATGGAGTATTTCTGCAATATCTTGTGTCATATGACCTGGATTATTTTTATAATTAGCATTTTGATTTGGTCATCATCAATGATTGCAGGACTACCAGAACATTCTCAGTTTACAGATAAAAATTTCCACTTTTAAATGTAGTAAATCACTTACGAACAGTGCTCTCAGGTATAATCTCTATAAATGATATATCTTTTTTGCTGTTTGTATAGTGTATTTTTCTTTCTGGAAATAAGAGCATCAAATAATGAAATTGCATTCCATTTTCATTCATTTCACTTTTCATTTAAAATTCACAATTATTGCATGAATTGCACAAAAAGCTGCATCGCACTGTTACCTTTCAAAATGCATATGTGTCATATATTTCAGTCATATGTGAAACAAAGTTATGTGTTCAAATGTTACCTATTGAAAAATGCTATGAACTTTTGTTCCAAGTCAATAAATTTAAAAACTAAAGATCAGAGCTCATTTCCTGAAAACAAATTCTTACTATACAACCACATCATGGCTTAAGAGACTAAATGATATCCCATAACCTAAATCTAATAAATTCTTTTCAAATACCAAAATTTAGAATCCTAGAAAATTTACAAAAATAAATAAAACAAGTAAAGGTCAGGACTATAAATAATATAAAACATTCAACAAAAACCAACAGAACTGAGAAGTATTGGTTTCCCCTTCCCACATGTCCCATAAACTCCCTTATATAGAGCCTGCATAAGGAGTAGTGACAAATGACCTGAAGATTGCTTGAGGCATGAAACCGACAATCACCATACAGTGTTAATATGTCTTCACTTATATATAATATCTATAGTCAACTATAAGAAAAAGAATTGGGAGACCAAATTAAACACTGATTAGTGTGGGCATGTAGCCAAGTGATTAGCATTCTGACTATGAAACCTGTATTCAAGTCACACCATGTTGGATTTGTCAGGGAGGTGACTTTTTGATGATATTGGCCTGGATAGAAATGATCCCAGCATATGTAGAAACTCTGGGAAATGTCTGTAAACTAGACTTGTGAATGAAATTGAGTAGACTTAACTTTTCAGAAATTGTCAATAGTTGTGCTAGCACAAAGTCAAAAGTCATTGTGACCAAGAGTTTGAGTATACTGATTTTGTTCAAACAGTTGATCATGGCAGATTATGCACTTTCAACAAGAAACTGGAACTAAGATGTGCTCAGCATAATTGCAGTATCAACAAGAGGTTGGCTCTCTGGGTGATGAACAAAAACAAATATGCCTGTGCAGGCATCTGCAACAGGGATTACCTAGCCACCCTAACAGGCAGGTATACTCTGATATGAGTGGTCAGCCATATTCTAATTAGTACTCTCTTTTTGACTAATTAGTAATAATGTTTCATCAATTATACCCCTGGCCTTCTTCAGGGATCTGGCATAATTATTAACCTTTCAGTAATTTTGAACCAAATCCTTTATTCAATCCATGGGAGTAAATTGTTCTCATTCTACCACTCATACGACAGGAAATCTTGTATCAGTCTTAATTTGTCCTTGTGATGTGACTTGTATTTTGCATGCTTCTTCATAAGTGGCAATCCAGACACAGGAGATGATCAGCATTAGAAACACACTTTAAAGTAACATTGCAAATTAAATTTAAATTTCTGCATTACTTTGATTTTATTAGGTCATACTGTTATTAAATGAAAACTATATTTACTAATCAAAAATTGAAAAGCTTAATACAAATCATTATCCACCAAAATTTTTAAAATAATTGAAATTTTTTTTTTTACGTATATAAAATATATTATGTAATGTACCCATTTCTGAACCATACACAACATTTTTAGAAAATAATTTACTATAGTAAATTTAAAATAAACATTCCTAAAATTAAATGATGGAGAATATTTTCTGACATCTTTACTGATTACTTTATTTGTTTACTTAATTATATAAAAAAGGCATCCACATCATTTTCTTAAATTATTTTTTATAGAAAGAGCAACAATCAATCTGTTGTCACTTTGCAAAACATGTAAACATGGCTACTTTTAAAAACACAGCTACCATTTGCTTAAAAAATTCATTTAAGGAGCATTTTAAACTTAAAGTAAATAATATTTGTTTCAAATCAGATAAATTATACTTTAAATCAGCTAATATTCCTCAAATAAAGCTTCAGAAAAGTATATTTTATTTTTGGATGTTTTTTAATAAAGAGAATTATATTGCAATAAAAGTGGGAAATTTGAAGTGGGAAGTTTTGGCCTTGTAACATTTTATATAACTTTATAAACGTGGTAATATGTAGATTAACCAATTAACATAGCTGGAATACACAGGCTATATAACTATTCTGATTAGGAGAAGGAAAACTACTATGCATGAGCATTTAGTAGTAACATGAAGGGCTTCGGACTTCACAACAATAAATAATTAGAAAAACTTTCTATTCAGTTTCTTCTTTTTAGCCAGAATTGATGAATGTTATCTACTCTTTATTTTATTTATTATAACATATCATTATCATATCACCTGCTAGGTTCAAAACAAGTATTTCTGTTGTTTTTAAAAAATATTCAAAAGGTTTTGGGTACTCATTTTACATGAACATGAAGAAAATGAGCATTTATCTATACAAATACTAAATCCACAAAATGTATTTGGGTAAATATTTTTCTTAATGCAACATGTGCTTTTTAATACTTTTATTTATAACAATTATCTACTTATGTCACAATAGATTTAAAACTGCCAACATTGTATTCATAATGTGTCAGAAAATTGCCAATGTACATTTAATAACAAAAGGCTATAGTGATATAATTGTGTTCATTGTTAACAAAAAGTTAAGCATCTGATTAGTCAATTTTAAATTGTGATCACCATTTAACTTGATAAACACCAATATCAAATATTTATTATGAATATATATTAACCCATTTAATGTAATAGGAAACTCTTTATGCAAAAGTAATGTACAAAATGCTGAAAAGCTTTGGCATAACTCTGTTTCCCAAAATCTAACCAAATGAGCAGACATCAAATATTTTTATTTTTAGAAGGGTTTCTTGATTGGGTTAAGAGTTTTTCAGAACTCCTTTGTATTATTAATTTTTCTCACAATTGTCACTAGAATGGTTCAAGAAGAAAAATTTATAGGTTAAATTAACCAATTTCTTAAAGTAATCCAGTTTATCATCCATATTCTATAAAAAGTGCAAATTTCTTTTGACAAAATTGACTTTGTCTCAGTATACAAATAATTTAGCAAACAAGCTGAGATCCTTTGAAAAGATAAATTTTCTTGATATGTCAATAGAATTTTTTTCTCTAAAGATTTAATGTAATATTTTTAAGTCTGTCAATGTTGAAAAGAATTTTAGAGCTGCTTTTTGAAGCTCTTTTTAACTACTTGGGAGATTTTTGTTTTCAATTGATTTTGATCAGTTTCCAAGTTTCATCTGATAGGATTTTTATATTTGATCTTGTGTTCAGGTGAAATTTTATGGGAAAGGTAAAAAAAAAAAAAGGAAAACACAGTGAAAAGTTTATTTGATAATTAGAAAGCCTTATTATTTACAACCATTTCATTACAGTATATATGTTCTGTTCATTCCTTTTTTAATTAATTTTCTCAACTTATTTACTTTTTTATGATTCATAATATCAAGATAGACTCAAACCATACAGCAAAATATGTTTTTGATAGCTCATTGAAATTTTATCTGATGGTACAAAATCTTGTGCATTTCTGCTGGCTCAAATCTGAAAGGTCTTGTGAGACCAGAAAAATACTTCACGAAGCCTCTAGATGTGAGATTTGGAATGGTTAAAATCTCAACAATAACTGTAAATACAACTAGATAACAAGTAGGAAATCCTGGCAAAATAACTAAATAGCACGAAAGCTTCTACCTTAGGAAACCAGAAGTTTGACAAGTAATTTATTGGTACTTCAAACCACAGGACACCTTAATGGGAATATTAGCTGTTTCCTAATGGTACAAACAAGACATTTGGTATCAGTTGAAATTTATAAAATCTTTCTATTCAGGAAAATAAATTTCTCAAGTTTTTTAAAAAGATTTTTAAGCATTTTCCCTCAAGCAAAGCAGGAGTGCAACTAGTATGCAGGAGATTACAGAGAGTGAAAGTGAAAGAAAAGACTGGGAATAGGGTGGATTGAGAAAAAGATAAACGGGATTCAAAAAGATAGAAGATTGTGATTGACATTGCATTTAAATTTTTGAAGATTGTAGCTATTAGCAAGTAATGGAAAGGAATTCCACAGGTGGAAATTGCGAGAAAAGTAACTTTGTAGTAGAACTGGTGGTTACATTTAACTATTTCAACAGTAAAAGGGTGGGACCTAGATGCCAATTTAGTAGCATGCTTAAATTCATGTAGTCAAGGCATCGGGGGGAAAAAGCTTGTCAGAGCAGTAGCCATGAAAATATTTGTAGAAAAGACAGAGGGAAACCACATCACATCTAGGTGCCAATCAGGTAGCATGCTTAAATTCATGTAGTCAGGGCACTAGAGAATGTCACTACTAGTTTCTTGCATGTAAAAGATCCAGACATTAAAACATAGATAAGGTTCTTTGCAGCTATTGCTAGAATAAAGAAACTACAGGACAACAAAATAAATGGAGATGAAAACAAAATCAGAGATTTATTTCTGGCAACAGCTGGTTGTGAATTATTAGGAAGATTTCATTGATGATTTATCTAATAGAGGTGGAAGAATTGACATTTAACTAAATCAAAGAGATTATTATAAGGAATATTCAACCAAGGAAAAAGTTGTTCATTGCCAAAGTTTTTGTCATTACAATAAGAATGCAAGGGACTCATTTCTGCACTGGTTATGAGACACCAGCAGAACTTGTGAATTTCAACGTTTAGGAGAAAAAGGAATTGATTCAAATAAGACTAATAGAAGGTATGTGCAATACTTCGCATAGATTGAAAATGTTAAAACAGTTGCAATTAAACCAAATGTATCAAATTTAAACAACAGAAAGATTATGGACACATACATGATAAAATAAACAACACTAAAATGCAAATATAACTATGAGTATGAACCAAAGAGAGAAGAATAAGAAAGAAAATACCTGTGCTTAAGATATAACACATGTCTAATTCATGCTATGAATTCAGTTAGTCCTGAACATGGAATCTTAATAGTTTATAAAGCAATTGTTAAATTGAAAGAAAAATGTAATCCCTCATATTTTGAATCTTGTAGACTTCCAATTTACTTATCACCCATGATAGTTGCAAAACTATGTAAAATGGTTGAACAAGGTATTTTGGAACATGTTTCCCCATCACCTATAGTAGTTCCGAGAAAGCCAAATGGTGATCTTGGATTCTGTGGTGGCTATAAAAAAAGTGTAAACCATAAGATTTGTTTGGATTTTTATCCTATCACAAACATTGAGAATATATTACATTCGTTAGCAGGAATTAAATGCTTTACAAAAATTCATCTAAAAAGCACATACCATCAAATTGAAATTGATGATAAATTTAAGGAAATCACTAAACCAGACTGCCTCTTATACCTTATTGGATGAAAACAGCAAGTGCCATCCTTCAGAAAATAATAGAAAACATTCTAAGAGGGGCACATAAAAATCTGATAATATATCATGATGATATATGTTTGCGTGCAACCAATGAAGAAGAGTTGAGACAAAAAAACAACCAGGTATTAGATAGACTAAGGATATCTGGAATGATTATTAATGAAGATAAATGTGTATTTAATTGTGAAGAAATCTTGGATACCAAATTTCAAAAGATGTAATTTTACCAAACCCAAGTTTGATGCAGAAAATATTACAGGTGTCACTTCCTACCAATAAAAAAAATTAGAATCCTTTTGGGTCTAGCAAGCTTTTATAGTAAATACTATATTCAGAATTAATTGAAGTGTTTGCATGAAAAATTTAAGTGAACTAATATACAACAAACAGCATTTGATAATTTGAAAAATGCTTTTGCAAAACCAAAACCCTTTTTCAAGATTTTTTAACCCCCCCCCCCCCCCAATGTTACTATGGATGTTAGTAAAAATTCCATATCAGCAATCTTAGCTCAGGAAGGACACCCAGTTATGTATTTTTCTAGAGCATTAACATCATCTGAATCTAATTACTCAAATAGAGAAAAAGAGGCTCTAGCTATAGTTTGCAGCATTAATAGGTTTCAACAATTTTTTATAAGCAGGAAATTCTTGTTGAAGTCTGATCATATGACCCTAGAATTCATTTTAACCCAAGGAAAGAATTGCCAAAAGTTAGATGTTCCAGAATATTAAGAAGGATCATAAAGATTTTGATTTTGGTATCGAATATGTAAAAAGGAAATACTATTCTGCATGTAGATACATTTCCAGATTGCATTTTAGAAGGAAACAAAAAGACAGAAAATATGGAAGATGAATTTTTGCACTGGATAGCAATTGACATACTACCAATAAACTGACTTGCCTCTGAAACATTACAGGATCCAATATTAAGTAAAACTGCATCTAGAATAAAAACTAGTAAATGGAATAATTGTTCAAAAGCTGAAAGACCATACAAAGAAATTAGACATAAGTTAACTGTAGAAAATGGTATTGTATGTAATGGAGATTTAGTAGTACTACCTGAAAAATGTAGAAAAGTTATAATAAAAAGTATACATGATGATGTGTATTGTACAATTACAGTTACACAGAAGCATTTGAAATTAGAATCATGGCAGTCAGGATATTCATGTTATGACACTGAAAATGCCCAAAATCTGGTGAAATAAAACTTTTTCGCCATAATAAAGTACACACATGGCTTTGGTCTCATGTTCATATGAACCATTCACACATTAATGGTGTGGGATTGTGCTCTGTTTCAGTTGATTCCTTTCCTGGTTGGCCTGAATTTGTTTGCATTCATGATAGGAAAACTAGTAAATTAAGACAAATATTACACGTAATATTTGCTAGGAATGGAGTACCAAAAGCATTAATATCAGATAATGCCCTAGAATTTTGTGACTAAAGTCTGTGTTCTTAATTAAGGAAAATTGGATGTATCCCATATAAAACCCCACCATATCAGCAATCAAATGGAATTGTAGAAAGAATGTTACAGACTATAAAAATGGGATTGAGAGCATTTTCTCCTCAACAAGATGAGATTGATAGTTTCTTACCCAGAAGATTATTACATAGTTACAGAAATATACCACATGCTAACAGATTAAAAAGTTTGTCTGCATTAATAGGGAGACAGATTAGGGCACCATTAACCATGTCATGCTCCATTAATGAAAAAATGTGGTATAAGAAAAATAGATAATCTGTACCAGAAAGGGTGAATTTTATAATGCAGAAAGGACACAATATAGCATTAATATTTCAGAACAGTAATAATATTCTTACCCATGCAGAGCAAATATCTAAACAAGCTTACAAAGGAGAAATGGAAATTCAGCAAGTCCTTATAAACCAACAGGAAATTGAGCCAGAAAGCAAGTTCAGTTTAGGAAAAGACTGATGATGAGTCAATGGAAAACCAGCACAGTTTGGATGATTCAAGCATCAGTTGTAAAGAATGAGACTTCACCAACAAAAGAGACAGATCTAGTTCCCCTATAGAAAAAAATACACACAAATATAGAGAGATGGAGAGAAGGAAATCAAAATAGAGGAAGAAGCATGAGATCAACAAATAGAATAAAGCCTATTTGCCTCAGGGAAATGTAGTAGTGGTTGGTTAGTGCTGTCACTAATTAACATATGTATATGTGTAGACACTATGTATAGGTTCACTACATAAGCTAGTGGCAGTGGTACTTGAACTATAGAACCAACACTGACTTTATACAACTGCAATCCCTACTTGAAATATCATAACAAGTTTGGGGCTTTGCATGGCAGCCATATGAAAGTCTTGATCTATTTAAGCATGGTTAGTTGATTTTGTAGCAAGTTGTGGTATTGGACAAAACTACCTCTAATAAAAGCTATATTCAATTTCCTTGTCTCCTATACTAAATTTGTTATAACTGATCTATACACTGAGGTATTTGAAGTATTAAGTATTTTTTAATATTACATCCTGAATTTTTACAATGAATTCTGTCTGTGCTATTGCTGCTTTCATTCCAATTCTAGATCATAGTTTCTGCTTTGTATTAGTTTATCTTAAATCTTATTTTTTGGAATCTTGGAACAATTGAATGTTGATTTTTTTTTTTTTTTTTGTTCAAGAACATTCTTATTCCTATTAATACCTATGTCATCAGCATAACTCTCTTCATCATCAATACACTGGCCTGGGGAGGGAAAACAGGAACACTGTTTTGTATCAGTAGATTCATTTGGACATGGTATGTTATACTTAAATAATTTGTGATTGTATATAACTATAATTTGAGAAGAGATTAAATAGATTAGGGCTCTCATTTCCTCCTTATCATATTCCTGATGAGGTTTAAAATGATTTTTTGGGTCTTCACCTGACATGTATAACTTTGTGGACAGTTTCTCAGTCAGATATTCAGTGGAGTCAGAGCTTGGAAGATTGTTTTCTAATGGATGAGATAATGAATAGATATGGTCATATGTTGTTGTGAGGTCTACATAGCTGGTACATAAGTTTCTTTTAGAGAGGTATGCAATTTTCTGCTGTTGTTGCATGGCATATATGCCATCATTAAACCCTTTACCAAAAATTACTAATGATTTCTTTCAAGATGAAAATGAAAATTTTAATGTTAAACATGTAGGAATAAAAGTTTATTTTTAAAATTTCCCGTTTGATTAAATTATTTTTAATTAGCACATTTTAAAAGGAATATAATATAAAGTTGGAAGTAGATGGATAACTTAAAATAAATTTGATTTTATTAAAAAATGCTATAAATGTTAACCAGTATGATGATCACTAAGAGAAAAGTTTGCTAATATCTATTAGTTTGTAGGCAACAATGTATAATCAAGAGGTTTTTTTTGTTTTGCATATCTTTATGAAAATATTGCTCTGTTCTTTGAAATAATGATTTTTTTAAAAAGGTTTTTTAAAATGTTTCATGATTAAATGCATTCAGTTTTTAGAAGATATTTTTGGTCTTGGATCATCTAAGGTATTACTAGGACATATATAGAAATACTTAGAATACTAATAAATATGAAATTCCAGAAAAGTTGGATGGAAGTGATCATTGAAATTTTTTTAAGTTACATTTTCTTTTTCAATTTTAGACAAATCTTTCATAATAGTATAGTAATATTTCTAGTGCTGCTATGATAGTGAAGTTTTATTGTTTCCATTGTTAAAATCAAGTCTTCCATCTGCATAATATTACAGTCTTTAAGATAAGCTTTGTATATTTATTATAATTATTTCAGTGACTCTATTTGGAATTAAATCTATATCTGTTGCTTCTTAATAATATAAATTTTCTCCTAAAACAAGAAGAATCACTAGAACTAGATGTAATTAATATTATATTACTGGATTTTAACTGTTATTGATTGGACTCTATAGTTTTGTGAAAGATTTTTATCCAAGTACTCCCTCATCCACTCCAACTATTGTAATTTGCTACTCACAAGAACTTTTATTAAGGTATCTGACAACAGGACTATACAAAGAGAGCTGGATTCTTTGTAATAGACACATCAATAGCTTGTTTCAACTTGGAAGTAATTATTTTCCTTTTTAGCCGCATTATTGGTAGGTGCTATCCTAAACTAAAATAAATTGCATATCTGTTTAAAAGCAGTAACTAATTTATAATTGACAAACATTAACAAATCAGTAACTTATGGACATTGCAACTTCTTGTTATCCTAATTTTTCTCAATCTGTATATAACATTTTTATTTTACAAAATTCAAAATGTTTAAAGACATCCAATTTTAAAAAATGAACTCTTTAAACTATAAAATTTTTCCTTCCACGTTTAAACATTTCAAACTATATTAGTGTGTGATCTAATAAATTCTCATGTACAATATGCAGTATTAGCTTTATTTTTACTCTGTCATTTTAATAAATATTAATTTGACATTCATTTCAGCAAATATTTAGAAAAAAATTGCATATTTAAAATGTTTTCTCCATTTACTGAACTCATATTAAACTTCTAAATAATCATTTTCTTGTTTTTATTTCAGCGATGGGTTGATCCTTTAAAAACTATCAAGAAACAATGTCGAGGTCAGAATATTTAAATTTTCCCCTTATTATTATATAAAATTTTTCTTTTTATCTGCTTAATTATTTCTCATGCTTCTTCATTTCTTCTCATTTTTAATGTTCTTTATTTTTCTGTTTTCTCTTCTAAATCTTGCAATTTTACACAAATACCTTGCAAGTAATGAATTGTCCTCTTATATGAATTCACTTGATTTACTTATATGGTCATACTTACTTATATGGTTTTACAAAATGAAAAATTTAGATTCATTGCTCATTCATTAATCCATTTTTTTTTCAATTTCTTTCTTTCCAATCTTTTTTTATTGGAAGTACAGTTAAGTTTGATATCTTGTTCAGGAATACAATTACCTTTTATTTACAATTTACTCATTTTATTTATTATCTAAATTTATTTTTACTTGTAATAATAATTACATTTTTTCCCTATCTTTTTAGGCCCAACATATGAATTCTATTTCCGTGTGAAGTTTTATGTATCTGACCCAAGCAAACTTAGTGAGGAGTATACAAGGTAGTTACACTTCTGCTTCATTTAAACTTTCAGTAAAAAAAAATGGGTTTGTTAATTTAGATTTTTTTTAATAATAACTACCTCTTTTCAGTTTTCTAAAGTGCAAGATTTGATTTTTGTAAGCATTATATATTTTCAGCTTGATTATTGGATTACTCACAACTGCAGAAAAGATTTTTATTATTATAGTATATGCTGAACATTGTGTATAAGTATTAGAAATGAATATAAAAGTGGATTATCAAAATACAAAAATTAAGACTCTAATGTATTTTTAATATTAATTACTAAAAAGGAAACATCCTTTATTTGTTTATTTATTTATGACATGAGACAATTTTTTCATCTTGTTACATTTCTCATTTACCATTCTGCCTTGATCCTTTATACCAGCAATACAGAGAGTCTCATTTTAACATATCTTCTCTCTTTTACTTTCCACCTCATCAGTACTAATTTTTTGTTTCCTTTTGTTCTCTTTCAAACCACATGCAGTATATAACAAAATGTTCAATAAATTAATAAAAGTTTGTTGAACTGTTATTGATTTATTGAACTGTGGTTATCTATTGAGCACTTTTTAGTAGTTCTTCTAGCCTAAAAATACATTAAATCCTTGTAATTTTAACATATCTTTTATTAGTTGTATTATTATTAATATAATAATTTATAATGTATAAATTATGAGAGAGTGCTGGAAAGTTATTGGCTTGGCCCACTTCCAAACACATGACCAAATGATCAAAGATCAAGTGTGCTTTTTTCTTCTTTTTTTTTTTTAAGTGTTTTTTGATTGGACTAAAAATGTTCAGCATTCCCTTGTAGAAATGATTTGGGATTATAATAATTTTTAAAAAATCTAAAGGTGTTATTGCAGGGAACCAAAAGTAAACTGAATCTGTTTTCGCCATTCAGTATCATAGTGTAACAAAATAAAAGTGGCTATTTTGAACCACAAACATTAAAACATCATAACTTGGCTCAAATACAACTTTATAAATCAAAGTAAGCACAATTAGAATTAACATAATGTTGACATCAATCCAGCAGTGAATTTATTCTCTCATGATAAAAACAAGGGTTACAGGAGTTGATGAACTGCTTAAAAGCATTTTCAACTTGTTCCACATTGCTAGCACATATAGGCTATGATTTGTTGATGACCAAGCATCACCATTTAGTTAGGCATGTCATTATCATTTTGGTCATGGATCATAGCCAATCAATGGCTGTGGTTAAAATATATAAGACATATGATTTTTAGTTTCAGGAGGTAGGTCAGTTGTTGCTGACAGTTGGGAGCACTATTCATATTTGCAACTGTTTGGGTTTTCTACACATTGGATATGTTGTGAGATTGTTTTATTCAAACAGCCAATTATTTAAGAGAACACATCTTACTTACACTAGTCACACTCTAGTCAAGGATTTTTTTTGGTATTGGTCTGCTTATTTTCAACACAACAATTCCACAAGTGGTTGGAAGATCTTTAGAGAAATGTTGAGCCACACCATCTTGATAGTTATCCACAACCCCTACAATCATGCCTTGTTTTGAATTCTGATAATTCATGTTTCCTTGTATTGAGCTGCCTAGCCAGAATACACACTGACTCACCAGATGTCAGAACACAATTGGTATAAGTCTGAGCATTTTGATGATGTCTAGGTAAGGTGTCACCATCTACTATTTCCTTTCCATACTATTATCTCATAACTTTCAGCATATCAGTGTATTAACTAATCTCCATTGGATACAATCACAGTATTTGAAGAAAATTCAGACTAAAAATTGCTTAAATTTTTTTCAATAAGTAATTATCATTATTATATACTGATTTACTTTGACAAATGTCTTCATCTTGATGTTTATAATGCTATTTTGGCTGTTGTGTCCAGATATCTGCTGTAGCTGGTAACCTTCTCAGGAATTTTGAGAATTTTAAATATTGAACTCATAGAGGTTGAAAGGTAAGAACAGACACAGAGCATGGACATAACAGATTTTGAACTATGGTTTAAAATGAAGTAATTTTAAATATTTTCCTGCACAGTATTGTACATTCAAGATACTTAGATATGATAGCCCCAACTGAGAATGCAGCCTAACATACAAGCTGATGAATTGAGATATAAACTGAGACAGGCACTAGTGAAAGCCAAACCTCCACATTAAACATTACAAGAAAAGAGAAAATGGTTATCAGAACACTGTAGAGTGATACCAGTATCATCATATGATAAAAAAAGCAAGGGTAACACATCAGAAAAGTTGAAATACTTAGAATAATTGGAAAAACTATTTAGGGATAATAGCTATTGCAGTTTAAAGATGGCTTCAATACTGAAAAGTGAGAGAAAGTTGTCACAGATCCTAAACAAGAATAGGGTTTACTTCATGAATACAAACAACTGACTCAATGTAAGTTGCTGAGGCTCTGTACATAACCCATTGAGCAAAGTCTTTGTTGATATTGTTAACCTAAAAATGAGTAGTCTCTGTTCCATGTATAGAAGTCTGCTCTGTTTCTGGAAGCAATTAAATATGGTCCCATTCATCCAGTGGTTAGTTTGGACATTGTAAGCTTGTTCACTTAAGTTTCCATGGATAAGTCTATATCTGTGATTTTAAATAAACTGAAATTGAACTTCTTTCTCTTGGAGAACATTCCAACAGATAGCCTAATGGAGAAATTGACATTTTAAGAAGAAACAACATATTCACAATTGGATTTGTGCATAATTATTGACAGGAAGGGGGCTTGTGTTTGATGTTACTTTTGGCTAGGGTAAATGTATATGTGGAATACTTTGAAGAAACAGCTTTAGGAACACTACCACTAAAGCCAACTATGTGACTGAGATACACAGATGATACCTTCATACTCTGACCTCACCAGAATTATTAGTGAACCATGTGAATTAAGACATCTTCAATATGGTTCACATTGATAAATTGACTTTCTGGCATGTATTAATAAGTAATGAGTGTGGGTTTAGGACATTAGGATGGAAAAAAGTAATTATCAACCTCTGTGGAAAGAAGTCAGAATATTGGAGAACATTACTGGATGACAAAGGAATAGAAAGTATCACTGCACATGCTAGACTCTAACCTCCTCAGTAGGCCAAGCATAGAAATGAACATCATATTTAGAAAGAAAAAATGCTGTCATCATATAATTATATTTCAGGTAGTGTAAAGTTATACTCTGATTTAGTTGAAGAGGCAGGCAAGCAGTATCATGTTTAAGGCTTCAAGTTTCCATTACTTAATTGTTCTATGGAATGCATGGTCCAGAAGATAAAAGCATTGGTTAAGTGGATCTACTTGCCTGGGTCAGGTTGGGGCAAAAAGTCATATGGTTCAGTAGAAGAGCCAATATCACAAACACAAATATATATGAAATATCCTCTGGCATAGACAGCAGAATAATGAGAACAATTTATCCATCTTCATTTAATAAATGGTTCACTTCCAAATTCCAGGCTATCAAGTACAACAAACACCCGAAGAAGGCTGGAGGGTACAGTGGCTAAAACGTTATAATTATTATAACAAGGTGAAGACATGAGTATAGAAAAATTAATTTAAAGCATATTAATTTCATTAAATATTTTTTAAAATTTATGATAATTTCATTTTTCAATTTGATTTTTCGGGACTGTAATAGTGTTTAATAGGATGGTGATGAATAAAGTCTTGAGAGAAAGCACTGATTAGATTTTGGTTGAAAAAGACAAGGATATATGTGTTTTGGTTCAGTTGTTCTGATCGCAGAAGGCAAACTAGCCAGAAACACTGATGGATGAGAAGAGGAAATCAAAATAATGATAAAGAAAAGAAAAAAACTATTTGTTTAGGTAGCAGCCCAGAATTGATCAGTCAATTGAAGGAAACGGTATTCAGCATTAGTTTGGCTGTCAGCAGCCAAGATTCCACAGTCATTTCACTAAGCAGGTGATAAGTCTGGCAAATTTAGCAACATGGCAAAATATAACATGATTATCCTATATGATATACAAAAATCAGTTCATTCAGATTAAAATAAGAAATTTAAAATAAAAAAATTTTCTTACTCTTTTATATTTGTTAGTAACAGAAGTAAATGTAATGATAATAGTAAAGGATAGAGAAGTCTATTAATAGTTAGCACTTAATGGCTCATAATTTTTTAAATTATTTTAATAAAATTTTTTATATGTCCCGGAAAGGGATATATTTGTTCGAAGTAGCAAAGTGGTTTTGGACTACTGTAACTGGTAGGCAATAAACCTAGGCAATAGGTGAAGACTATAGGTGTACCAATAGGCGTCGTCCTGTACCTCTACATCAATCTATTTATGGCTGACACCAGCCAATCATATTACAGTGAAGGGGAACCCAGGTGTATGCATATTCATTACATCTATTTTATAATTGATTTTAGTATGCATGCCATTATTGAAATGCTAATAATATAAATTCTTTGTCTTAGTACATATTTTCCTTAATCTTTTCTCATTAGACAGTTTTATGATATTTCTTTTTCTTTCAGTCTGGATGTGTACTTATAAAACATGGAGATGTATATTGGATGAAAACTAGATGAAAACATGGAAATAATCATTTATTTTTATAAAGGAAAATTATTGCATATTTTACTCCCACCTACTTAAAAAGTAAAGAAAAACTAAATTAATTATGTCTATCAAAATCTAATTTCTTAAACTGAAATATTTAGAATTTTCTGTTTGACCAATTGTAGTGATTTAAAAATGAGATATTATATCAAGAAAGTGTAATTTGATAAAAAACAATTTATTATCAAGGGTGTAATAAGGCCAAAAAGAAAGAAGAATAAAATAAAAGAAAGCTTTATGTCAGAATTATATATGTCTGATATATTGGGAATCTACTATAAAACCAAAACATCATCCTCATGTATCTTTTAATAGTTGACTTTAATAGTTATATACATGTATCTTACAGGATGTGTTTTGTATTTTAAAAAAACTAGCTAGCAAGTTATTATTTTTTAAGTATAATTTAACTTTCTAATCATAGAAAATTTATTTTAAGGCTTATCTATATTATTTACAACAGAGGAAATTTAGACAATTTAATCTCTTTCATGCCTTTGATCTTGTCATCATATTTTAGATGATCCCTTATATTGCCTCCCTCACTAGATTCTCTATTTTTTTAAAAATTAATCTAAGCAGCAACACTTATAATATCAGTTATTACATTTTTTCTTTCTTTATCATACATACAGCTTTTTCAATATATTTTATGAATATAAAAATATATAAAATAATATATGTTCATTTCAAACTTTAACTTTTGTCAAAAGTTTCTAAGCATCTTATTTGCTACCACCAACAAGCACTGGATTGATGTAGATCTATTCAGATTTATCATATGTTTTATTTTAAAGAAATAACAACTGTAGTGACATAGGCAAAATGGACTTGCCCTATTTTACATAGAGTTGAGCGACTACTATAAGTCAGTCCTCACTCAGTACAGAGGTGGGACGTCTATGTCACAGACTAGAAGACATCACAATATGGCATCACTGATAGGATTTCTAACACTGTTAGATGAGCCAGACTTTGTGCAAACATAGCTTCAATGTTTTGCTATCCTTCCTCAAATGCCTGTTATTTTGTAAAACTTCTGTGAACATTGAACCTTTTATTTCAGCCACTAGGGTGTATTATTCTCATTCCTAGACTTGTTACATCTGGTATTCTTATAGAGTTTTAGAACTTGTAGTTGTTATTTCTTCTTTATGATAATAAAAAATGTATCTTTTGAAATCAACACTCATTTTGATATTATTCCCATCATGGTAGTAAAATATAAAAACAGCCGTGGACTCATGGGATTAGATGTTTTCAAAGTGGATACAACCAAATTAATTAACAACAGTGTGAAGTTAGAAAGTAATGACATGAAGATGTTAAAAGGATAAAAAGTGGGCGTTCGGTTAAAAGAAAATAGTCACACCTCTTACTTTGAGTCTTGCAGATTTTGCCCATTCATATGCTACCTTTAGTAGTTGTTAAACTAAAAACAATAGTGGAACAGGAAATTTTAGAGTATGCTACCTGGTGGTAGTAATTAGGCCTCACTCATTATTTTTTTTTTTTGCAAAAACCAGATGGAGATTTAAGGATATGTGCAGATTACAAAATAAGAGTAAACCACAAAATATGGCCCAAACACGTTCCCTGTTCCTAACATTGAAACTGCTGTTCATGAGTTGTTGCGAATTAAATATTTTGCTAAATTTGACCTCAAATCTGGCTATAACCAGATAAACTTGATGAAAAATTTAAAGAGGTCACTATGATTAACTCTCCAATAGGCTTACTGAGATGTAAATGCTATTTTTCAAGGAGCCATTGAAAATGTACTAGCTGATGTTAAGAATATGATTATCTACCAAGATAATCATATTCTTAACATCTCTTTAGCTCTTCTCTACTGCTACCAGTAGAGAAGAGCTAAAACAAAAAACAGATTATGTTTTAAACAAATTAAAAAATACTGGGATGACCATAGACAAGGATAAATGTGTGTTAAATTGTGACACAATAACATATCTGGAATATCAGATTTTCAAAAAGGGAGTTGTCCAGACACAAATTTGATAAAGAAAATAGCAGAGGTATCTACACCAATGTAGGAAAATAGGGAAATAAAAAACTGTTTGCGAGACCAAGATACATTCATGGCCTAAAGAAAAACAGCCATAGGCCCATGTTCATATGGATCATGCACATGTTAAAAGCATAGGACTATTTTTCATTTTGTTCAACTCATTCTCTGGATATGAAGTAGTTTGAGTTCAGGATAGGAAGGCAGCTATAGTAAAGCAAATATTACAAGTAATATTTTCCAGAAATGGGGTATGAAAAATGTGAGTCTTTGATAATGCATCAGTATTTTGTGATGAAACTTTGTGTTCGTGATTAAAACAAATTGGATGCCTCCCTTATAAAACACCACCATACCATCCACAAGTGAATGGAATGGCAAAAGTGCAGATGGTGAAAATTAGGCTGAAGGCATTTTTCCCATACAGGGACACCATACATAGTTACCTACCAAAACTATTATTGAGTTATAGAACTACTCCACATGCTGGTAGAATGCAAAGTCTGTCTGCATTGATAGGAAGACAAATTAGATTGTCTATAACAATGACTATTTAATAAATGAAAAAAATGTGGTACAAAAAAGACAGAGAATCAAGTCCTGAAAAAGCTAACTTTATTACACAAAAAGGTCATGATATGGCTATAATAGCAACAAATGGACAGAATTCATTGGCTCATTCTGATTAAATAATAACTAGAATTGACGATTAAGAAGGAAGAGGAGGCACCTTGAATAGAGGAAGGCATGAGTGCTTCTGATGGAGAAAGTGTACGTAGTAGTAAAGAAACTATGGAGGATAGTTTGCATGAACCCAACATGGAGTTGGAAGACCTAGATCTCTAATAAAAAGAACCAGGTACACACCTCAAGAGAGAGATAAAATCTTGTACTATTGTTTGAAGAAGTCATAGATCAATGAAGGGTATAAAACCTCTTTGTTTCCAGAAGATATAGTGATATAAGTAAAATGAACTTGCTATAAGTCAGTTGTCACTTGGTACAAAAGTGGAACATCAATGTCACAGACTAGAAGACATCATAACTTTTGTGAAAAATTTCTACAATTATTTTAAATAAAAAAGAATTACATAAAAGAGTAAGAGATTAAGTTTTTAGATTTTTTGTTGATTACAACATTGAACAAATAATTTTTATATGAGATTTTTTATTATTATTATGGTAACCTTAAATACTAGGTATAGCTTGATTTTCATATCTTAAGTAATTTATGCCTCTTGTTTTACTAAGAACTACTGTATTCAAGTATGATAATTCATTTTGTTGGTAATTATTACTTATTGAAGTGAGTAAAATATTTTGAAAATAGTCTAAATTTTCATTAGTTCTAAACTTAAACTCTCATATCATTTATGTATTGAAAAATGGTCTCCACTTTGCCTCAAATGTAATATTAGAAATACAGAAATATATCCTGATTATATATCAGAACATATTTATAATGTTACTTTTGAGGCAAAGTGGGAATCATTTTTCAATGCATAAACAGTATAAGACAAAGATATTGGAAAAAGATAATACATTTTATATATATTTTCTCAACTTTACTCAAGATATTGATTTTTTTTATATTGCAGATACCATTTTTTCCTTCAGTTGAAAAAAGATCTTGTGGAAGGCCGTTTGGTTTGTCCCCATTCTACTTCAGCATTGTTATCTAGTTATGCTATTCAGTGTGAGTATTATTGAAGTTATTTGTGTCTTTGACATAATCTGAAGGTAACTATTTTATTAAATTTTAATCAAAGACATTTTTCTCTCTTATTACAAGCAACTATTTGATACACAGCTAGGAGTTGCTCAAAGCAATTCTCCTCTGTTGTTTACAAGGAATCAAAAGCTGATTACTTTGAATAGAACTTTAGTTTGAAGTTTTTTTTATTATCTTAAATAACATTTTTATTAAATAATGTAACATTCCTAATATAAACTGATAACTTAAATAGTCTATGCATAATATTAGCTTGAGAAATTTCTACATAAGAAATTTAAGCTATTAATTTATGAGTTTAAAAATATTCTATTTTAGTTTATTATAAAATTTTGTGTCATAATTTTGAATATATGTAATTTTTCATGCCTATTTTTTGTACAAGGTGATATGTGCATATCATCAGTGAAAGAATTAAGTTCAATAAAACCTCACCATGCACATAATAACAAAAGATGGCATTTTTTTTGTTAAAAAGGATCAGCATCCTCTATAATTTTCCTTTTCCATATGCTATTTTTTTTTGTGATGTCCATAAAATATTTTTTGTAATTGAATTTTAAACATTTATGAAATATATATTTTCATTATTCCATTTCTATTTAGCTGAATTGGGTGACTACAATACTGATGAACACAAAGGAGATTACTTATCTGAATTCCGCTTCATCCCAAGCCAAACAGCGGAATTTGAACGCCAAGTGATAGAATATCACAAACAGCACAGGTAACATGCCAAATATTTCATTTTCAATACCTGATGATTATATTTTTAATATAAATTGCTAACTTAAACCACATATCTATAATATTGATAAATAACTATTATTTAGAATAAAACAGAAAATTTGTATAAAGTCTTGACATAATCTAGGTTTTGAGTGATAAGGTACTCTGGAAAGATGAAATTACTTTGAGACAAAATAGAGAAAAACTAGTATTTTGAGATTTGATTTGATAATAAAATAGAAAAAAATTGGAATTGTTTAGAATTTTGATATATTATTATAATGAATCACCTGCTTGTGGTGGATTGTTGGTCTTCCCAACTTGTCACACAGAATCTCTTTGGATCTGATACTTCATTTTAATATATATATATATATATATATATATATATCATACTTTTTCATGAAAGCCAAAGGTATGAAAAATATATTGAAAATTTAAAATTTTTTTTTGATATATTGAATTTTTATATATATATATATATATATATATATATATATATAGGATTAATGTGAGTAAAATTTGTCTCTTAGCTGATTAATGTTACCTTCAGCATCCTGACTCCAGAGTTTCATAGACAGATCTGCTTGTTCACTCTTCAACGGGTATCAGCAATTCACTGCTTATATTTTTTTCAACTTTTTTCTTTTTATACACATTTAGCACTGGTGTAAATTTTCTTCTGTATTCTCTGTGTTTGTGTGTGCACTTGTCCACATATAAAATATATTAAACTGAAATAGATTTAATAGATGTCTTCGATTTTCTATCTCTCTTATTAGTTCTCAATAAGTTTTTTTTTATTGAAATCATTTACAAAATGTTAAATCACAGATTAACTAATAACATATTTGTTCTTACTCATTTTCCTGTTCAAGAACATAACATGATTAAAATTGTGTAATGATATAAAAATAATCATCAAGCTGCTTGTAGTTGTGTTATTAAAAGAATTTAATCTTAAATTTTGAGATAGGTGTTGTTACTATTGCAAATTAATCCTTCCTTGTCATTGTTGCCTTTATCATCATATTTCATCCACTTCATTTTCCAGTTTTTCCTCAGATGCCTGTTATTTTGTAAAACTTCTGTGAACATTGAATAACACCTTTTATTTCAGTCACTAGGGTGTATTATTCTTATTCCTAGACTTGTCACATCTGATATTCATATAGAGTTTTAGAGCTTGTGGTTGTTAATTCTTCTTTATGATAATAAGAAAATCTACATTTCTACTCTACTAGATTCAAGGTTTGATGTAATATATTAAACAATGTGGCTTGACTAAAGAGGATCATGGCTAGTGTAACCAAAGACATGTCTCTTATACACAAATATAATGTATATTGCTACTCAGATGACTATATGCATCATCTGGTGCTGATGTGGTTTTGGCAATGGAAAAGTGTATAGAAATAAGACCACTGAAGCATTTAGAGAGTATTTTGCAGAGAACATTTATGTGCAAGTTTTTTTACATACTTTTCAAGCATCCAGCAGCTTGGTACAATATATACTGCAGTCCACAGTATTGGCAGAAATAAGATGATTTGCAATAAGAAAACATTGTCCTTTATTCAACCTGGTCTCTCACAGTTGTGTTATTCTACTACTATGACTACAATAGATAATCATTAACAATCTGTGTAAGCTGATATAATTAAATTGGTACTATGACCACTAAACCTGTGTATATTGCATTTAGTGTGTTACCATCAAACCAGCATAAAGCCTTGCATATATTATTTCCAGGCATCCAGATAACCTTTACTAGCACTTTTATCCACTAGGCCATATCCCATAGAACATTAATGTGGCAAATTTTTGGAGCCTATTTCTCCCTAAACTGTGACTTTCATATAGTGTTTATATGTATGCTTGACCTACAGATTAAGTAGCATCTGCACTAATTTTTAACTTTACTTTCTTTCTCTTCTTTAACAGATTATGATGATGGTACTTTAAGAAATATTGAATGTTTTATAGTAGAACACTCCTAAAAAATATATATTTTATGAAAATTTTTACAAATGTTACCTTTTTGTTTTATTTATTTTTACATGTTTAGAAGTAATATGCTATACATTGTCTAACACAGTGGGTACTAACTACTTTCTTTCTTGTTTTTCTGAAACACATGCAATCCAAATTCAAAAAGTTTAAGAGTTAAGACCTCTTTAGGTTGCTTTATTGGGTCATACCATAACCAGATTTGTTTTTGCTTTTATATTTCTGTGCTGACAAAACAGTATTATCATTCAAACTAAAACCAGTGAATTTTTGGTAAACTCTGGAAAATTTTTTCAACAAATTGTTTCATACCAACATTATAAGTTGAGTATATTCTGTATTCTCATAATATTTTTAGCTAAAATATTTTTAATAGTGTGTTTTCAACTTATTTCTAAATGTTTACATAAATTATAGTATTGGGTTTTTCCTTTTTTTCATCTTTTTACAAGAATAAAATCTCTACTGTTATTATTTTACAGAGGCCAGACTCCAGCTGAGGCTGAATACTGTTTTTTGGAAAGGGCAAAGCGGTTAGAAATGTATGGTGTGGATCTTCATAATGCTAGGGTAACTTGTCCCCAATTCTTTTGTTTTCTTTGTCTATCCTTTTCCCCTATAATCATTAGCAAATATTTTTTATAGCCAAAATTTATAATAGAGTACTTCAAGTTTTTTAGTATTTGGGACTTGTTCTGCTAAAAGCTCTGAATTATGCTGCATATACTTTAAAAGGTCAAAGAGAAAATGTTAGCAATATAACTAGTGTTAGTTTCCATACTTCAACAATATACCAAAAGTATGGTAGATATGGCACTCATAAATAAAAATTGTTAAAACAATTGAATGCCAAAGCTTTTGAAAATGTCACAGATATCAAATTTTATGAAAGCCCATTGTATTTTCAAGCATTAATATTTTTTGAAATACAATATTAATACTTTAAATTTTTTTTATAATCTACTGTTATAAGTTATTTGCTTTTTTTCATATGCTTTCTTTTGTGATAGTCTCAAAAAAATATGCACTAATAAAGTCTCTAATTTTTTATTTTATAAGGGCTAGACTAAGCAAAATAAATACATTTTTTTAACTTTTCATTTACTTTAGAGTTTATAAAAACTGTTTTTATATATTTTTTCAATTTTTTGCTAAGAATACTTGTGCACTCATTAAACCATAAAACAGATTAGTACTTATAATAAAACAAAAAGAAAAAGAATGTTATTGTATATAAAGATGTCATTAAACTTTGTAATTATTGTCAAAATTCAAGATGAACACCAATTGCAATTATAATCCTATAACATATTTATATTCTGTATCTCAAAATATTGCTTTTTCATTTAGACCATGAAAATTTAAGAACAATTAAAAATTTTCTGAATATTTTGCATATAACCTTGCTTTTAAATATACCAATTCTTTGATCTTATTTTTTATATAAAAGAAAATTGGGCAAACATGGATAAATGTGCCAGCAATAAGATGTAGTGTTAAAATTATGTTTTTTTCCCATGACAATGCTTTTCTAACTATATTCCCTCTTCGGCAATGTTTATTGTTTTAAAATGATGATTACAATTGAAATAAAACCTAAACATATGATGAAAGTGAATTTATACACTTTTTTGTTCTTGAGAATTTATAACAATAATATTAAACACTATTTATTTATTAGATTGTTTATTTACAGGAGTAATTTACATTTTAAAAACTAATACAATTAGAAATGATGCAATGCAATATTTATAATTTAGCAATTTAAAAAGAAATAAATGTGAAAGCTATTTTTTTCATAAATTTATAAACATTTACTAAATTATTAAAATAAAATTTATCATTCTATAAAGTTTGAATCAATTGTCAATTAGACAATGTTTTGCCAACCATTCCAATAAATAATATATTAAATAAATAAATAGGGTAAATAAACAATCAAAAAATAAATAGTGTTTATTATTTTTATTGTTAATTCTCAAGAAGGAAGAAAATATATAAATTCACTTTCATAAGTTTAAGTTTTATTCCAATTCTAATCATTGCATTTGAAACAATAAACATTGCTGTGGAGTGAATGTATTTAAAAAACAGTGTCATGGGGGGAAAAAAAATGTCCTTCTGACACTCCGTCTTATTGTGGGTATGTTTATCCATGTTTATCAAGAAATGTTTTTTTAACCCAGATGACATTAATAAATCCATGTAGGGAAGAAAATTATTTCATTTTATTTCTGGCATGAAATTGGATAAAGTTAGCTAATTACTCCTTGGATCATTCAGAATTAGAGTTGAACTTTCTATGATTCAACTTTCTATATTTGTGCTAATATTTCAATGTGCATCATCTTGCAACATAATGATCTATTTAAGCAGGGACATCATTTTTGTGATTTCTATTTTTCTATTTTGTATTTCTTTTAAAGAATATTTCCTCAGTATTAATGAAACAAAACAGCAAATTTTGACAATATAAGCTGAAATTATATAAAGCTATCTATCTACTTAGAATAACTTAAATTTTAATAAAAGTGATGCCACTGTTCAAGTGTCTGATGGGATATAATTTAATTGATAAATTGCTAATTTCATTTTCTCCCCTGGAAAATATGAGTTCAAACATTGGGCTAGGTAGTACAGGAGTACATGGATTATACTTGGACGTTCCCTAAGAAGAAAGCAAAGTATGGGAACATTATACTAATTTAGATGAAATAAATAGTTTTATTCAAAATTCTCTCTAGGTTATTGAATGCAACATATGGGGAAGGTTTAAGAAGTGAAAATTTTGTGATGTAGACAATTAAAATGAAGATATTAATTTTAAAATTCATTGGAAAATAAGAATAACTTTACCAAAGTAGTAACCAATACTTAATCTGTGTAGAACATTTATTCCTTTCTATTTAAGATTCATTTTTTATCATGCAATAGTTATATTGCCTTTAATTTACTGAGTAAATGAGAAATCAAATTAACAGACAAGAGTCAGTTTTAGTTATTATATCTTGTATTTCTTGCACAGACAGAAATTAATATTTGAGTACCTTAAATATATATTTAATGCATTTTCAAATGTTAATTCTAATGTTCAGTTGATGGCATGACTTTTAGTATAATTTGAATTGGGTTTGTATATCTGAAGAACATGAAACAATACAACCTTCAGTCATTGTTTTTTGTTCAGGCATCTTTATAGTTTCTTGTCATTCATGGTAATGTTAAAATTAGCCATTTCCATATAGGGAACATTCATGCTCGTAGATGATTTTGCAGTTGTCTGCTCATCACCATATATGTCAAATACAGAGAGACAAACTCAAAACTGTCTGAACAGAATTGCAAAATGGACCAAGGAAAATAGTTTCCAATTTTCAAAAACCAAAACTGTAAGCATGCATTTTTGTAATAAGTAATCCCTACATCTAGATCCTCAACTAAAAGCAAATGACACTGAGATTCCAACTATCCAACAACCTCAGGCTTATTTTTGATATTTTATAGCCCATATTGATTACCTAAGGCAGAAATGCCTAAAAACCCTAAATTAATTAAAGGTCATATCAATGATAGATTGGAGAGCCAACCAAAAGGTAAAACTTCAGTTATATAGAATTTTTATCCAGAAAAAAAAAAAACTGAACACAAAAAAAATGTATAATAAAAAAGTTAATTGCATGGGTATCCTATCTAAAGAAGTTGCTACCTATCCAAAAGCAAGGACTAAGACTATACCTGAATGCTTAGCATACATCTCTTATATATAGTCTGTATGTAGAGGCTAGCAAACTTTCCCCGTTTCTTAGATAGGAAAATCTCTCTTCAAATGCAATTAAACTCAAAATAACCCAATAACCCAACCAATGGAAAAATATTAAATAATCAAAATTTTCACTTTTATACAAGCAAGGCATCTGCAATTCCTCCTTTTGGTTCCCATAATAAAGAAGCCATAACACAAATAAATCAAAACCCTGACAATATAGCAAATATACCACCCTAGATGGCCACTGAACCTGAAGTAGATCTCACATTGAGAGAATTTAAAAAATAATCAGCACATGAAAGTGAATACCAAAATAGATTTGGAGACAAATACTTTTGCTATCGAACAATCTATACAAATGGATCCAAAGTTTTGAATAACACAGGATCATCTGCTACAGGTGGTTGTAACAAAAGACAAATGAGATTGCCTGACGATACTTCCATTTTAATAAACATAAGGATGGCCTTTGATCTTAAAAGAGCTTGGTAGAGCAGCAGTTTGTGATATATATATATATATATATAAAAAAGAGAGAGAGAGAGAGAGACTCCCTATCCTCTCTGGTTGCTCTGAAAGGAAAAGAAACTAATCACTATGTAGACATTCTTTAGACTTATAACAAACTGGTAAAATTACAAAACTCATATTTTTGAAATGAATAGCGTTTCTTATTTTGGCTTTAAAGAGTAATGAGAAAGATCCATATTTGATCTGTAACAAAAAAAAAATGTAATTATATAAATATATAATATATATAAAAATATTGTATAGATTTTAAAATAAAAATTAACAACTTTATAAAAATCAAATGACAAGCAATATGGGACACATTCCCAGATAACAAACTTTATGAACACCAACCAAGTAACAGACAAGAAAATACAAAATTACTAAAGGGGAAGAAAAAAAGGACATTTTTCAAACCAAGGTTTGTTTTGTGGTTTATCTTCTTTTTAATATATACTCTTTTGCACTCATTGCAATCATAGATTGACAGTTAGGTACATTCTGATTGAATGTAAAAGTTATCAGCTTAAACATAGTAAATACTACAATGTCACAAATATAAAAACATTGTTTTAAAGATGTTGCCCCTGACCAGATAATAGGATTTCTAAAAGAAATAGGAATTTTTAAATACTTTTAAAAATTGTTTATATATGGGTTATAAGTAGGACTGGTTTAAACAGATTCAAATTGACAGATTAAGCAATCTATTTAAAACAAATTTAAAACTGAGCCTCTCCAATTATTGGAAAAAGGGAAAAAAGAAAAGTGTATATAATATATCTATTCAACTGGTTGGCATAAAAAGACCTACTATAGTCGACATGCCATTAAACAAAATCTAACCAAATCAAGCCTTATCTTTGGTGTTGTTATCACAATATTTTGGCCATTTTATCCTCCAGTTTTTTTCGGGGATTTGTCAATCTCATTAACCTTCAGGGAATTTTAACTGAACCCTTTATTTAATCTAAGGAGTAGATTATTTTTGTTACAATATCCATATCTAGAGATGCCGTGTTCTTATTTATTACTTCTCAGTTATTGCTTGACTTGTTTCCACTGAGACTAAATGTACTACCTAGCCTAGAAATTGAACTCACAATTACTGTGTCACAACCCAATGCTTTAATCCCCTAGGTTATCATCCTATGGAACCAAATATAAGTAATATAAATTTATCATCATAATATAGATGACTTTTTCTAAAGTAATATGTTTTACCATGGAGATTTGTGATTATATAATGCCATTAATGTAGGTATTTAACTTACTTAGCATTCATATATATATGTGTGTGTTTGTTACATATATAAGACAATTTGGAAAATGTTTACTTTGATATGTTTTACCAATGACTCAAGATCAGAAAAAGAATTTTATTTCACAATAGAAAAATGTACATTAGTGAAATAAAACATGATAAACATTAAGGGTTTGAATACTTGATTTTTACTTTAACTGCATTAAATCATTATAGACATTAGAATTTAATTATTTCAATTCAGTTATTTAATAAATATAAAATAAATAAAAATAAAATTATAAATGAAATTAAATAAAATTATGATACAGCTGAATTAAAAGTCAAGCATTCAGTTGCTTAATATGAATTACATACATTTTATTCTTGTGAAATAAAATTATTTTTCTGATAACACTGGATCATTAGCAAAACATGTCAAAGAATAAATTTTTCAAATTGTCTTATATATTTCCCATTCTGAAGATTACCTGTACTATATATATATATATATATATATATATATATATATATATATATATATATAGCAACTACTCTGACCACCACACAACCAATGCAAACACAAAACAGACCAAATAAATACACCAACAGACAACCACCAGCACCACAACCAACAATAACAACACCACTACCATCAACGATAGCTAGAACCTCAAAGCAAACACACACACAAAACAAACCACTAACTTACGCGGACATCCTTAGGGTGCCGTACAAATATACACAAACCAAAACACAGCAGCCCTTCTACAGAACACATCACCCCATTAGACATCCCAGACCACCCAGACTAGCCCCTAGAAGACTATCAACAGCAAACACACTCAACCTTCAAAAAAACGGAATAAGCCCCCAACCAGGACACCTGGATGGGGGTATAGCATCCCTAATAGGAGATATGATGCAAGCTTTCGAGCTTTTACAAAAGAACTTCATCATGTTTGCAAATTCAAACTTGACCCATACGGGCGAGTTATAAATTTAAGTGACAATAAATTTTTACTGAACACATTCAGGGTATTAAATAAAGGACTAAGCTTTTGCCCTAGTCCTCTAAGGTTTGATAAAGACACCTTGGCAAAGGATCTGAAATCCTTCTTCAGAAGAATATGGTTATAAGCCCACTACAGGGACAATGATCACACACCTTCCATACTTGATACATTAAAAGAGAAGGATACTACCTACACCCCACAAAACACAGACATTACTATACAGACATTTGAAATAGCCGTAGCAAATGACATAAAGAAAACAATAGCACGTAAGCTGCCACGTGACAATATTACTGAAGGGGAATGTATAGACACGCTGACACATAGAGATGACCTAATCATAACACAGGCTGACAAAGGGGGTGCGACAGTGATCTGGGGAATCGAAGAATACATTAAAGAGGCCAACAATC
Organism: Acanthosepion pharaonis; assembly: GCA_903632075.3. Classification (NCBI taxonomy): domain Eukaryota; kingdom Metazoa; phylum Mollusca; class Cephalopoda; order Sepiida; family Sepiidae; genus Acanthosepion; species Acanthosepion pharaonis. Next base: position 35,078 of record CAHIKZ030003955.1, read on the forward strand.
AGCTAGCCGACAAAGAAACCTATAAAAGCTTACCTACAGATCCCCTCCCCGAATACCAAAAAGAATTAACTAGCTCACTAAACATAATGCTTTGCAACAATCTCATCGACAAGGAAACATGCACAACACTTACACCCACAAACATTACATCTGCTCGTTTCTATCTTCTTCCTAAAATACACAAAAGCAACAACCTAGGAAGGCCAGTCATTTCATTGTTCAACTGCCACACGACAAAAATTTCCAAATACGTAGACCATTACATACAACACCTAGCTAAGGAAGTAAAATCCTACATCAGAGACACAACAGATCTACTAAACAAAATCACATACAAACAGTTCCAGAGAATGCTATTCTAGTGACTATGGATGTAAGGTCACTCGATTCAAACATTAAAAACATCGAAGGGCTAATCGCCCTTCAGGAAAATAAAAAAGAAGAAAACAAGACCCCCCACAGAAGTTATCATAAAACTCATGGAGCATGTCCTTACATTGAATACTTTCAACTTCAATGGAGCACACTACCTTCAAATAAGAGGTTGTGCCATGGGCACTGTTGCAACTCCATCATATGCTACAATATTCATGGGAAAATTTGAGGAGACCCATATCTATCCAATCATTGGTAGCGACTGCGTATTCTATGCAAGATATATTGATGATATATTCTTTGAATACATGGGTAGTGATGACAAACTTATTGTTGAGATGTTGTGAGTTTCCCGCGTGTCGGTGTATGAATCAAGACAAACACAGTTGTAGAGGAAAATACTGGTATATTCATAAAAGCAATTAACAAATAGAGTGATTATTAGATTGAAAAGGTTGGTAATAATTAAAAGAAAATAATATCCAAAGTCTATAGTCCAACGATATGTACCGGAAAACTTATCTGGAATGCTGAGATATTCAGCCACCCACCCTTATCATTCATTTTGAACAAGGCTTTTTTTTAATGTGGGCATTCCTGAAAAAAATAATCAGAAATAAAAAAGCCCATTTGAAAAAGAAAAATGGGTTCAGGGAATTTAAGGGAAATAATCAAAGATTAGCATCATTGGCAACGGGTATGAGACAGAGCTTGAAAAGTCTCTAAAAGTTTCTGGAGTTCTGAGAAAAAAAATCTCCCATGCTGACTTATAGAAGATAAACCAGTAATTCATCTATTTAAATTAAAAAATAAAACCTGAAAATTGTTTTTTTTTTAAAAGGTAGTTTCATTTTGGGGAAAAAAAAAATTAAAATTCATGATAATCTATTTTAAATAAAGATCACCTAAACGTTTCATTGCAAATTTGTTGCCAAAATTTCAGAAAAGATATTTTAAGGTCAACGGAATCAAACAATTGAAAAATTGTTTTCTTGTGGAATTACTTGATAAAGGTCGGTAATTTTAATAATTTTACCAATGTGTCTATTTGTTTTAAATTTGTTTCAAATGTATAATCAAAAACCATATAATGGAAAAAAATATTTTTTTATGACCCTTGAACAATGATGTTGCATTATTTGTAAATTTTTGAAAAAATTTTCATTTCACCTTAAATTTTTCGCCTGGGGTTCATAGCAACTGTTGAGTGAACCTTATTTATTGATTATCAATCAAATCAAAAGAGATTTGACCTTTCTTAATTAATTAGTTCCGCAGGTGATTCAAATGATATCAGATTTATTAAAAATTTAAAAATTTCCTTTTTTCTTGATGCCTTTCTAAAAGCTTTATTTCTTTCTTTTAGGTAAGAGCTCTTTTCAGTAAATAGATCTTCTCTTTGGATAGTCCGTTATTATATTTGGAGAATCGGAGGAATTCTTGATCAACTTGAGAAATTTTAACTAGAAAATATTTTGTGAATTCAAAATTGTCATTAACAACAGTATAAAACACCCCAAACCTTGCAAAAAATTGAGAGGAATTTGTTTATTGAATTTTGAAATGTTATAGTTTCATTTGAAAAAATGTGGCCATTTACTAAAATTGAAAACAACCAAATAATGCCATCCGTACAATTGGACCATAAAATCAATGTGAATCATTTGACCATGGCCTGTCGGTTTTTCAAATTCATCTGTAAAATTTGTGGTGATTTTGATTAAATGCAGCCTTCACATTTGTAAACAGAAGCGATGTCGTTGTCCAGGTCTGGCCAGTAGACGATTTGTCTGTGATGTCTTCATCATATTTATGCCGGGTGACCATATTGAAAATCTTTTCAGTATTCTTTTTTGAAAAATGGTTTAGGGATTAATGTGATTTCACTATATATATATATATATATATATATATATATATAGAATGTATTTTATATAATTTTTTTCATCTTTTATATCCTAAATTTTTTTTTTTACTTCTATTATATATTTTTTTGCTTTTTTTTTGATGTCTAAAAAGATACTGGTAAACTGGTATTTTTTTTTTATTTTTTCAACCTCATCCTCTGCTCTGAGGGTAACTATAACAGTTTCCTTTAATTTTTCTGTTGTTTCAATTAAATATGTCTCTTTAGCCCATCTCATGATTAATTTTGTGGGTGGAAAAATAGATTGTATTCTGAAATAAAAATTTATAAAAGCTGCTTCCCTAACCTAAGCAATTATTCCAAAAATAAGTTTGAAGACCCTTTTTTAAGTTATATCTTTGTATTCATTTAATGGTTGTCTAAAATCGTGAAAACCATCCATGAATAAAGTTGGAATTTTGTTAATTCAAGATAATCACCAATGCCTCTTTCTCAATTTGAGCAAAAAATTGCTCAGCAAATAGAAAAGCTTCTATTGCATGTAATCTAAGTAAATCATTTTCCAATTCTTCCATGTATAATCAATAAGATATCCAAGTTTTCTAAAAGGCTTCAGGTCAGTTCATTTTTTTTCAAAAGGAAATGAAAATTACCTTTGGATCAAAATGTACAAGAAATAGTTCAAGTTTAATTTTAATTTTTTATATTTTGAATGCTTAGATTATTTCAAATATTTCCAAATTATGTTTAGGTTTAGTTTTTAGTTTATCGTTATCTGTCTTTATAATGAAGGTTTTTTTAAAGTCCTGGAAACATGAAACCAATAAATAAAACTTTCTTTGACATTTAATATAATGATAATATACATTTTTTTATAATTGAAAATGGGAAGTTTTTTAAATTTTTTTCTCAAATTTATTCACTATATGATGGAGACATTTTTTCCTCTGGGTAGGAGAAAATGAGAGAAAGAATAAAAAAAAATCAAGAACATAAAGTATTTAAAGTAAACAAAACTTTGTAAATGGTTTTTGTGTTCATCATGTGGACAAGCAGCAATTTTTAAAGAATATGTCTGCATGCATGAGATATAAAATAATAAACCCGGATTAAAATTGTATCCATAATAAAGATTGGAATATTGAAACTTTTTACTTGATCTAAACCCTGAGTAGGTTAAAAAATTTACATTTTTAAACAAGCCTTTATGTGTTTTAATATTAGAATAAAAATTCTTGAATAAAAAGTTTGGGTATTAGCATGTATCATTTTTAAAATTTTTAATCATTTTTAATATCTCATTCAATACTTTCCAAAACACTTCTTGGGATTTGATATTACTGAGCAAACCTTGAATTTTCGTTTGTCCGGTTGAAAATTGTCTGTTGTACTCTTAAAGAGGTTCGCCCAACTTTGAATGTCTACTGGGACTCAAGGAGCACCTCAGACCTGTATTATAATTTATATGATCTATCAATTGAAGATGCTAAAAAAAATGTTCTTGTTCAATTTTTCTACCACGGCAAAAAAGGGATGCTTCTCCTTTTTTTAAAATTCTTTACAATATTTTTTTCAGCTGTATTTTTTGCTGATGCCTATCTGGTGCAACGTCCAAGTCCTTCAGTTTCCAGCCTCGGGAGTTCAAAAGCATCTACACAGCTTTATGCTTGTAAATTTTTTATACAATCCCTTTCCTTTCATTAAAAATAAAAAAAGAACTAATACTCTATTACCATAGGTTAAAAAATTTTTTGATTGTCAGTCCCAAACAGGTTGTTTGTGTCTTTCATTACCAAACATTTATCATTTTATCGAATTATTGTTGAAAGTTATATTTATTCCATTCAGATTCAAATTTTATATTTTTTGAAAGTTACCATCCTGGATATTTTGTTGGATTTTATCCAACGTTGGTTTTCCTAGATTTTTCCAATTGTTTAATATTGAAATGTCAGATCCTGAATCTAGTTGCATTTTTTACATTCTTGTTACAACATTTTCTTTGAAGGTATTTTTCGAATATTCAGGTCTTGATCTTGCCTGAACAATAGTAAAAAAAACTCAACATTCTGTTTAATTTTATACTCTTTGACATTGTTATAATAATTGTCACATTTTTTAAAAATTTCTGCAAGTTTTTTTTTATATGGGCTAATGGAATTGTACCAGTGCCACTATAAATCATCCATATAATGCATTTCGGAGGTTTTTTTTTTTATAGCCTCTGCAAAACATTTCTTGTACAGGAGGACACTTTTTCCGGCAATGGAGAACTGAAATTTAGTCTTCCTATATACTTTCTTCACAATTTTTATTGTTTTAAATTTTTTTTTTCTGAATCTTGCTTAAAACTTAAACATATGATGTATTTTTTTGTAGTGTCATTTTGTTCATTTTTTAATTTTTGTTAAAAAAATTGAATACTATTTTTTCATAAGGTTTTTTGAATATTAGCAACACTTAATTTTTGTTTACGATAATTCGGAAAAACTTGTAAAATGCAATACATCATTTATCCATTTAAAAAATATGAAATAATTTTAATCTTTTTCCTAAATTTTTTGGATATTCTAGGCATTAAAAATTTTTGTGAAATAATGAAAATCTGGGATTATTTACCATTTTATAATGTTTCAATCAATTGACAATTTTAAATGTTTTGTCTATTTGGGTAATATAATAAATAAACTTGTTTTGTTGGGGATGAACGTTTTTTGTAGCAATAATTTATTTTTTTTTCATCTGTCCAGATTCTAAAATCAACTTTTCATAAAAATGTGATATCTATGAGAGATTGTTTCTTTTCCTATTTTATGGAATAAATATTTAAAACTTTTAACTAGTTGACCATATTTGTGTTTTGGGAAAAATATTTTTTCATTGAAAACATTTTATAGATGTTTGGATAGTTGTTAGCACCACTTTAAATTTTTCAAGGCATGAACCTAAATGTTTTTCATTTTCTTGTTTTGTATTTTTGTAGTTCCAGAAATCCTTTTGATTCATTTTCTGCATTTTGGCTGGATGAAATTTTAAGTTGAGAACAAAATTTTTTATTTTCTCTTGCATGAAAACGTTCTGTATCTTGCTGTCTTTGCATCTGATACTTAATGAGGCCAATATAGTTGATTGAAATTGCTCCATGATTATGTATCAGAAAAAAAAAATTTTATGTTTTTTTTTTTTTTTTTTGAGGGGCCAAAAATTCAAATTTTCTGGCACACACAATTTTTATTTTTTTTTTTGGTTAAAAATTGTTATTATCACCACTTACCAACATAATCAATAAGTGCCACTCTAGGTTCAACTGGTTTTCGTTTTTGTCGATAAATAAATACAATCCTCTCAATTGTAAATGCTTGAACTCTTTTAAAATTTTTTTTTATGATATGAAATCGGTTATTATTTTTGTTAAATTCAACCATCTTCTGTTGAGATGTTTGTGAGTTTCCGCGTGTCGGTGTATGAATCAAGACAAACACAGTTGTAGAGGAAAATACTGGTATATTCATAAAAGCAATTAACAATAGAGTGATTAGTAGAACGAAGGTTGGTTAGTACGAAACAATATCCAAATCTATAGTCCAACGGTATGTACCGGTAAGCTTATCTGGACTGCTCATGCTGACTCTCTCTCTGACGCTCTTATCACTCTCTCTCCAGAGCTGACTTATATAAGAGGGACCAGTCCATTACTAGTTAGAAGGTTCAAACGCCTGCCCAACACTTATCCAATTCCTTATTTAAACACAGTGATACGATTTCAATTAAGTTTGACTATGAAAAAATCCATAGCATCAGTAACATTTTTAGATACCCGCATTTACATAGATGAAAACAGGAAACTACAAATGACACTACACACTAAAAATCAATGACACCCACAACTATCTACACTTTAATTCTTCCACCACCCCTAAACACCTCAAAGAGAACCTTCCCTATTCACAAGTAACTTAGACTCAGAAGGATATGTTCCAACAATGAAGAATTAAATAAACACATTGAAAATCTGGAGCATCAATTCACAACACGTGTTTATAAACAACACCTAATCAGGGAACAAATAACAAAGCAATTTCCACACCCTAGAGAAGACACCCTAATGTACAAGATTAAAAAAATAAATCTAGCTGCATTCCTTTAGTAACTTACTTTCAACCCCACTCTGCCTCCACTATCCCAAATAATCAAAAGTTGCTGGGAAATACTTACATCTCAAACCAGACCTAAAAAATTGTTTAAGGAACCTGGCCTTCTAGCATATTGTAGACCTAAGAACCTAAAAAAAGAAATCATAGGTAGTAACCACATTTCAGGGGATATATAATATATAATAAACTAACAATAAAAAAACAGGATTTTCCCAACCATGTAACAACAAAAGAAGTTTATGTTGCAAACCACATTAAACACACAAATTCATTCACTAGCTCAGTCACTAAATCTACTTTCAAAATCTACCATGATTCTAACTGTAGAAGTCATAACATAATGTACCTCCTAGAATGCACACTATGCCAGAAACAATATGTAGGAAAATCTGAATGGCCCTTTCACTACAGAATTAATAATTATTGCAATTGAATTAAGTCGAATCCCCATGAAAAATTATTACCTGTAGAACAACATTTCTGCCTAGAAAAACACGATTTCAAAACCCATGCCAAATTCACTATAATTGAGAGAATAGAAAAGTTCAGAGAGGATAACTTTAGAAAGATTTTAGAGTTCCATGAAAATAAGTGGATACAACATTTAAAAACACACTATCCAGCAGGGCTAAACCATAAATTTAACAATATAGATAGTATTATTATATAACCCTACAAATCAAAACCTACCCACATTTATCACCCACACAAGACAGACATGCTTACGGAGGTGTTGAGGCCTCACACTTATACACACACCCACACGAATATACATACTTACACACATCATACTCACTACCCCTAATGAGCCCAAATGATAACACACACCCACAGCAATATACACACTTACACATATCTTACTCACTCACCCCTAAGAACCAAAAACAACACACACACAAACACTTAACAGAGACACATCCCCTCTCCAGGAACCAATAAAACTGTCAAACTGACCAGGGAAATTCAGAGCATCATAGATCCATCCAGCTCTTATGTCAAATAACAACTTAAAAGAGACTGTTTGACCAACACAAGGAATGTTAAAAGATTCATGTTAAAAAGATAAAAAAAAAAAAACAAAATGAAAACTACAGACAAAAAGTTCATTTTCTCCATCAAGACATTCATTTCTGTAGTTCACTGCTACCAGCAAGCAGGAATATTTCTTCTCCTGATGATGGCCATTTTGCCCGAAACTAGTCAAGGAATCTAAATGAAATAATAATAATAAAAACAAAAGAATATTAATCTACAACCCAGTGTGTCTGAAGATTTTAATTTTTTAATATTTTTTATTGTTCAAAAAAAATATATATATATATATATATATATATATATACAGATTTTCATCCAATTTTACTTGTGAGCAGAAACTTTTTTAATGTAAAATTTTACATTCCCCCTCCAATACTCTTTCTCTTTAGGATCAGAGTAATCTTGAAATACAGCTTGGTGTCACCTCGGCAGGTCTTGTGGTATTCCAGAATTTTGTAAAAATCAATACATTCTCATGGTAAGTGAAATTTAATTACACTTTTTTGCTATAAAATGACTTGGAAAAAAAAGCATATTTCTGTTAAGTAATTTTACAGCCCTGAAAATTTAGAGTAATAAGGGCTTTAAGAAGTCCTGTTTTAAGAGTAGTGAAAAAAGTTTTCAGTCTGACCCAATTCTTAGAATTTAACCAAATGATTAAACATTAGAATTATTTGAGAACTGAGTTGAGAACTTTTTTCTTTCACCTTTTCTTATATATATATATATATATATATATATATAGTACAGGTAATTGATCCATTGGTATGTAATCCGGTGGATCCTAGTAATATTAGTTATTAAAACTGATCCACAGAGAGCTTGATGTATTTATTATAACAGAGCATATATATTTTTTACAGCAAAAAAACAAAAATTACCTCAACATAGTCTATTTCAATATGTTCTCGAATAAATATTTTATCATCAGCCCAAAGTGTTCTCTTGGAGCATTGTTTTGAATTTATTTTTCAAGTCCTCCTCTGGCCTTGTTAATGAGAATGGGTTTAAAAAATAATTCAGTGAGGGCATAACTATTTGTTATTTCTGCAATTACAGGTGGTTTCCATGTTAGATTTAGTTTTTTTTTTTTTATGAAATTTACTTGAAATGTAATTATGGGAATTTGGTACATATTATCAGTGCAGGAAAACTGCCCAGTAGAGGGCAAGTGCAGATCCACTAGGGTAGTATACCAAGCAACCATTACACCTAAAGAAAAAATAAAACAAACCATAATATTTACATCAACAAAAAAAGGAGAATTTATAAATAGAGAATCGATACATATAGACATTCATTCACCAATCCAAAATTAAAACATCAAACAGCCCTTTTAAAAAAATTTGGGGAATTGAAGGAAAAGGGTTTGAATATTCAGATAAATTGAAAAAATTTAGGTTTTAATGAACATCCCCCAATAGTTTTAGATATAGTTAAAAGCAAGATTTTTAAAGAAAAATCAGGATAATAAAATATAAAGATCAATGCAAACTATTAAATCAACGGAGAGAACTAATCATTTAAAAATGTTGACATAGAAATATCAAACAAATTACATAAGAATACATGAATATATATATGGGGGGTGTATGTATAGTGGCATATATGTATGGAGAGTCCTAAATGTACATATAAATATGTATGAAGATATATCTAGATCATTATAACATTGTGTTGGACAGCATGATTTATTTCATTGAGTGCTCTGTATTACCCACAATCTATAAATCTATAATTCAACTAATTTGCATTAATCTTAATGAGCTTAAGTTTAAATCCCCCATCACTTATTAATAATATTGGACATCTGTAGTACAAAAACTATTTACTGTGAATCCCAGAAAAACACACTTGGGGCTTTTATAAGAAAGTCCACATAGTAGGAATTGATATTAAACTACAAGCAAGAAGTCCTGACCATAAATACACTCCAACCCCAGACCACTTTCCCCATGATAAGATACTTTACACCCCCACTAATCACTAACACAAACCTGTTCTCATTAAAAGGCATCTACCAGAGGAAGACTGACATTGAAAATAAATTTAAAACAATGCTCTGAGACAGAAACTTAGGGGCTGATAATAGCCATGTACAGAATGACTTGAAATAGACTATCTTCTATGTTGTAATTTTTGTTTTTTTGCTGTACCAGGAAAATTACTCCAAAAGCTATGTTTGAATGTTGGTTTATCAAGTTGTACTTACAATCATATTCTTTTTAAGAAAATATTTTAAGACCTAAAATTAATTTTTTTAGTTTATTATTTCAAAATGTTTTCTGGTTTCTTAGTTACTTTTTCTATTTGATCATAAAAGTCTGCTTTTTCATGTGAATTGTGTATGTCCTTAGTCTTCAAATCAATACTGAATTTAATATTAGAAAACTTTTTCAGCTAAATATTTCCTGTGAAATCTGAATTTTTTTATCATCAGATAATAGAAATTATAGAAAACAATAACAATTCATAAAATTTTCTTTATCATTTTTTTAATCTTCATGAGATTAAATCTTTATGGTTCAATGATATATAAAAAAGGACAGTCTTGTTTGTAAGTGCTAAAGAGAAATGTATTACACTTTAAATTTCTTGTATTAAAGTGTTATTAAGAATTGTTTTCAAAAACAAAAAGAAATTTATTTTTTCATATTTTTTTATTACTTCCTAAAAATATATTCTAGTACAGGTTTGTATATTCAGACTAAAAAAAAATAATCATTTGTGTTTAATATTGAAATCATTTAAATCTTTGATTTTGATTATACAGATTCTGTATAATAAAATTTTTGAAAATTATTGCTTTCATTGCAAACAATATTTTATCACAAATTACATAATATTTTAAAGCATTTTATCTCTACATATATTTTTATCAGTATATATCAAAAGATGTATTCCACAAGTCCTTGACTATAATTTATGATACTTGATGGAAATATTGTAATATATATCTTTAATCCAGACTCTAAAAATTTCCAAATGTGAGATTTTGTTAAAAAAACTGTATTAAAATTAAATGTAATGTGAGGAACAAACTTTCCTGTTTTTAATGCTATTTATGTCTTGCTAATTGCAAAGTGTCATCTTAATCACTTGGGACTAGGATTATTTTATCCACGAGTGGGATAATATTTTGTATTTTTTAAAGTTCAGTGAAAAATGTTACTTTTCCTCTAAGGTTTTTATATGGTTATCAATTTATGATGTTGCATGAGCAAAATATTTGTTACCACATCCAAGACAAAGAAATTTTACATGATATTTCTTCAGTTGATTCCACATGGTTAAGTAAATTTATTATTTGTATATATAAATAGAAAGAATTAAATGTATTTAAATATCTTCATATAAACATTTAATAAACAGTTGCATTTTCCTAATTTTTAAAGCTATCTACTTATCCTCTTTATTGAGAATATTTGGTTTATAAAATCTTTGTTTATATCAAAATTTCTGTTTTGAAATAAAATTTATGAAGGCAAAACTTGTATCACCAAAGATAAAAATTTAATTTCTGTTAAATATAACAATACAATTAAGTTGGTAGATTCATGCATTTCTCTCTCTCTCTCTCTCTCTCTATATATATATATATATATATATATATATATATATATAATCAACAGTAATCAATAAAAATGATTGACTTTCATTTAAATTAGAAAAATAGGAAAAGCATCATAAGTGTTAATGTGTTTAAAGTTTTTGTTCACAAATAAAAAATCAGCATAATCTACATTATTTATATTCAAACTATTCTCTTCACTTTTGTTATCACAACATTTTGCCTGTTGTACCTTCTAGCCTTCTTCAATGTGTTTGTTGACCAGGATAACCTTCAGGGAGTTTCAAACTGATCCCTTTATTTAATTTACTGGGGGTAAATTGTTCTTGTTCCACTATGTCTAGGAATATCTTGTCTTGCTTACCCTGTTTCCACTGAGCCTAACTCTACACTATCCAACTCAGGGGTTGAACTCACAATTACTACATCACCAAAGTATCAAACCATTGCTTTATTCCACTAAACTATTGTCCTATGAGAAAATCCTGAGTTTAGAACTTGGAGCTTTAAACTTAAGCTGCTTGCTGACACTGTCATTCTTGAATGCATTCACTGTGGCTTTTCTTTTCACACTGCTGCTCTAAGTAGCAATTGTGAGTTCAATTCCTGGGTCAGGTAATGCAGACAAACTCAGTGAAGACAATGTGAATGATAATTGAGCAGTACTAGATAAGAAGATGAAATATACCTAGATATGGATAGTGGAATGAGAGCAACATATCTATATAGATTAAATAAAGGGTTCAAATTGATATTCCCTGAAAGTTACTCAGATTGACAAACACCTGACAAAGACAGGAGGACACAACAACTCAAACCTTGTGATAACAAAGATGAGGATAATAATCTGAGTGTACATAATGATAACTCCTCATCCAAGAAATTCAGACACAGATATTATCAACATTTACTAAATCAGATCAACACTTGGAGAAACTGAAGTAACATGGATGTACCTTTACATTTTTTAAATAAATTAAAGAAAAGATTTTAAATGTTTCTAAGAAATTTCAAAGTTGTCATTTATGTGTTCTGTTGCTACATCTTATTTCATGTAAACATATTGTTAACATTTCAGTTGTTTTTTGCCTTTGCTTTTCTGTGATATTTCTTTTGAGCAAACTGATGTTGGCATGTATGCACTTGCTACATTTCTTTGACAGCAATAAGATTGTTTTATCACTGACCCAACCTTTTTGCTTGGATTTAAGTTGCATTGTGATCTCTATTATAAATAATGTGCATGTTTTATGATTGCAACATATGTTGCAATAACACTTTGGAGAAGATTATTTTCTGTAATTTTTTTTCCTTTGTGTTTTGCAATACTATCCAATTCAACTTAATCTAAATAAACTGATTTTAAAAAATCTTTTTATAATTCATTTGATTTTGTATAATCTTTCTTTTAGGTCTGCAATATATTTTCTATTTACAGGGAAAAAGTTATAGTAGGAATTTTGTTTTTCTTTTTGTACACCACAGTTGTTGATCTGGTAATTTTCCTGTGATGCAATCAGTTGTTAAGGGTATAGTAGTTTAATACAAATCTTTAACTATAATTGTGTTAGTGATAAGATAAGTTTTGAAGTAATTCATATATGATATTACTATTGGTGAAAACTGTTATGCATTAATTTATATATTTCTAAAAAACCATTGTTGTTTGTTACTTAGTTTTTATTATTCTGCAACATTCTTATTTCTTCATTGCAGCAAAAAATTATCAACTGGGTTTTTTATATGTGGTGTTGTATTTTGCTTACCTGACACACACACACACACATTTCTAATGAATTAATAATATATTTATTTTTACTTTGAGATTTTTATTACTTCAATCATTATTGTAGTGGACACGTCATATTTGAAATAGACACCCCGTTTTAAATTATTAAAGAGTGTGCATTATGTTTATCAACCTGTGCATTCCAGAAATCTTAGTAAAAAAAATGTGTTCTCCAGCAGGGATCAAACTTGTGTCTCCCTTTGTAGGGTAAACCACAATTTGATCTGGCATGCTTGCCACTCAGCCACAAAAAATGTCCCAGTAAACAAGCTTCTATTTTCCCTTTTTAAGGAAAGCACATCCCCTTCACTCAAATTATTTTTCTTGAAAGCCCTTGTATCCAAAATATAAACAAAGCAATTTCTAAAGAATTAATGAATTTATTTTTAATTTAACTTTTTTATTACTTCAGATGTTATTAGAGAGGACATTTTGTATTTGAAATAGAATCCCCCCTCATTTTTATTTATTTTTCTCTCAAATGTACAGCAGGTCAATAGACATGATACATACTAATTAATAAATAAAAATGGAACATCTATTTCAAATATGAAGTATCTCCTATAATAATGTTTAAAGTAATAAAAATGTTGAATTAAATAAATCTCTTAATTTTTTTTAAATTGCTTTGTTTAGGTTTTGGATATGAAACTGAGCAGATATGAACTTTTGAGAAAAATAATTTGAGTGATGTGGATATGCTTTCCTTAAAAAGAAAAATATAACCTTTCTTACTGTGGTCAAGCACACTGGATCAAAGAATGATTTCCCCCTATAGAGGGAGATGCAAGTTTGATCACTGCTGGAAAACATTTTCTTTACTCAGATTTTTTTAATGCACAAATTGATGTAACATATCAATAAAGAAAAATGGGACATCTATTTCATGTATGAAGTATCCACTATAATAATGTGTGAAGTAATATATATATATATATATATATATATATATATATATATATAAATTATGTATGGAGGAGAAACAGAAAATCATAGACTTTAGGAATATAAATAAAAGGAATTAAATTATTTAAACTGTTAGTGTGCTGATGTGTTTCTTTTGAAAAATGTGAAAAGAACAATAGATCTCAGAAGTGTCCAAGATAAACAAAAAAAATTAAAAATTGCTATGCATGAAACATGCTGGAAATAAATAACTATATAAAAATGTTATTTTACATGTGTGTGTGTAAATATCTATCTATCTATCTATCTATCTATCTATATATATATATATATATATAGCTACAAATACTTTACAAACTGATTGCTTTGCTTTTTTTTCATATCTCTACATTTCATTCTGCAGCAATAAATGTTTCTCTGTGAAATAGAATCCAAAGTAGTTCCTTTATTGTACTAAACACTTACTTTCACCATATAAAGATTTATAATCTTTAATAGTAAAAACTTGACTTTTTTCACTCATTAGCTGCAATATTTTTTCAATCTGTTGATATGTGATATGCGTACAGGACTATTAAATTTCACCTAAAAATATCTAATTTTAGAAACCAGATATCTTGAAAAAAGTAAGTTCAAATAAACTGAAATTCTGCCTTTAAGTCATTATCTCTTAAATTTTACTTCTCTTTAGGTTTTATCATATTAATACTAATAATCAAAGAAATATTTTTGCCTGTATCCAGTGTTATTTCTGATAAACAACTTTTGATTTTTATGACTTAAAACTCAAGATTTTATCCATAAAGTGAAAAATCAGAAAGTCATAATAGAATTTAACAACTTGCTCTTTCATTATCCAGATCAATTGCTTACATCATATCAAAATATCGAGATCCAATTCTTAGAGTTTTAAACACTTTTTAATGTTTTAACCACTAAATAATTTTTGTTCTTTAGAATATTTATAATTCGATATTTTAAACACATGACATTGATTAACTTTATACATCATTTTTTCAGCTAAGATATTTATTTCACTTGAAATATTAAAAATTGAATAAAGACAATTTTCAGTAAACATTTTATAGCATATGCATGTTTGAAATAAAATTTCCATTGACAGAAATTAACATCTTTCAATGTCTCTGAATAAAAACTTTGTAGTTGTTATCATGTTTTGGCTGTTGTCCCCTGTGGCCTTCATCAGGTAATTGTTAATTTGGTTAACCTTCTGGGAGTTTCAAACTGAACCTTTTATTGATCTATGAGTGTATGTGGGGGTGGGGTTACACTGTTCTCATTGTGATGTCCATATCCAGAGATATCTTGTCTTGTTCTTATTTAATACTGTTCAATTATTGCTTGCCTCGTTTCCACTGAGTCCAAATACACACTGCCCAACCCAGTGATTTAACTCACAATTACTATCCAACCAAATTCACAAATCAATGCTTTAATGCACTAGGATATTGTCCCAATTCTGATTGGAAAACTTGGATACTTAAACCTAACCTTCCTGTTGATGAGTACTGCAACTACTTATCACACAAAACTCAGTGAGGCTTTACTGTAGCTGTTACTGCTGCTAAAGACTTGTTGTTAAAGCTTGTTTATTAATGGTTTCAATATCATATTTATTTCTGTGCTAGGCATACTAAAGAGGTCCTCATAATGTAGCATATATGCTGATTCTTTCAGCACATATGTCTTCCTCTCTGTACAGTATTTTTACTTCAGAAGGTGATGATTACCCTTTTCCCACCATACATGATTAGCCTTTCCTGATTTCATTGTCTCACCCCTAATTATGCCTTTTTGATGTTCTTCCAGTTTTAATTTTAAGAGATGGCTAATTTCACCTTTATATTCTACAAGAGATGAAGTATACACAGTTCTTGGTCATGTTCTCCATAGGGTAGAGCTGCTTCTGAATATTGTTTGGATCACAGATCTTCTGAATTTTTTCTGATAAGATCTTGACATATAGAAGACAGTCTGTGGTAGTTTTCTGATCCTCCTCCTTGACCCTTCTGTTTCCACTGCAACTATTGATATTATATTTGCAGGGCAATAGTTATTTTGAAGAATACATTTGATGCTGATCATTTCTTGTTGGAATGTGTCAGGAACACTACTTATAATTTTTACATGTGCTTACAGCATTAGTAGATCTCTTTATCTCTTTCTGTATGCTGTATAGATGTTAGGAACTAAAGTTGAGGTATTGTCCAGTGAAGGTTGCCTTGTGATATACAGATGCCTTGAACGAATCCTTTGTGTGAGTTAATAGTACATCTCAGAAGGCTAGCTGATTATTATTTTCTTCCATTGTGAAGTCAGAATTGTGCCATGGGACAATAGCCTAATGGATTAAAGCATTAACTCATGTATTTGGTGGTATATTAATTATGAATTTAATCTCTCAATCAGGCAGTGTGTAACTGAGCCATACTAAATAAGAACAAGACAAGATATCCCTGTACATGGACAGCAGAATGAGAACAATTCCTGTAGATTAAATAAAGAGTTCAGTTTGAAATTTCCTGAAGGTTAAGGCATCTTAAACATTGTGATAACAACAACAAAGATATTGACAATAATCTGCTTGTAAATAATGTAAATTCTCATTCCATAAATTCAGACAGAAATTCTCTTTTATAAATTTTTAAAAAGAAATGAAAGAAAGAATTTTAAGAATAATAAAATAATCTATTATTTTGTAATCCATTATTGTCTATTATATTAAGAACTAGCAGTAAAGCCCGGTGTTGCTTGGGGTTTTATGTAGTTAAATTGCTTTGGGGCTTGCATTATTGAACTAACACACATATCCTCAATTGTTGAGGTCACTGATAGACCAGGAATCTCACTGGTAGCAAAATCAATGAGATCAAGGGCAACTGGTTGCTATAGGTGGCTGCTGTGTTGCTGCTCCGTGCTTACCTGAAGACTGCCACCTGTTCATAATCGGTCAAGATTTTTAATTCTGGCAATGTAAAATAGTGGTTGTGTTTTCACTGTAGGACTCACCCACTCACTATTAAGTCCAAAAGTTTTCCCAGTTTTAAGCAGAATATGCGGGCGGTAATGTCATATCTGTGAGTGTAATCCTGTCCAGGTAGGAGTTCACGCGTTATCTCAACCCATTTGGGGTTGCAGGTAAACATTATAAATAAGTCTGGCTGCCCATATTGCCTAACGTATGTCATAGTGTCCTGCGTGCATTCATGCATGTAACGTCCCCCCCATGTAGGTAGAGGGCAGAATGCACAGCTTCCCTAGGTCATGGGGGTTGACTTCATTTTGAAGGTTGTCGCGTAAGTGTACGTAGGAGTCTGAGCGCAGCTGTTTCTGATGATTCCATATAAAACAAAGCCTCTCCAATTCCATCTTTAGCGCTATGTCAACTGCAAACTGGTGGAAAAGCTCTGCATCTATGAAGCAGGTTGAAGTCTCATCCCTAACCATGAAATGGTATGGTAGAAAGCCTTGGACAATAAGGCTTTGGAAGATGTTAATAGGTTATTTTCTGAGTATGAAGGGGGAATGCTGAAGTGGTAGCCATACTCTCACCATAAGGAAAAGTAAAGGGTACTGCATGCGTCATATGTTCGATGGGTCTCTGAAATCCTGTGAAGAGCACCGCCTCTTGATTTGAGGACAATATCACGTCTTGCGGTCTTGCCCCCCTATGTATAATAGCAGCCATAGCCATGTACGGGGAGCATTGTGGTGGCATTGTTCATCATGAAGCCATTTGTCAGCGTCAATTACAATGCTGAAGGAGGAAAGGGGAGCATTTACAAAGCATATTTGAAACTGCAAATGTAGCTGTTAACCTTGTGAATCATGGCCTGAAGTAGTAGTATGATGTCCCACGAAGAACTTTTTCCGGCGGTGGCAAAATACCAATCCGGGTTCGGCCTGTAGGTTGTAGTCTGCAATAATATACAGTTGAAGGAATTTAGG
>CAHIKZ030003956.1:0-51560 GCA_903632075.3 Acanthosepion pharaonis
AAACATTATAGATTCAATGAAATTATAGATAAACGGTATGTAAATCGATCAAAACATTTTGATTTCAACTAGTTTCTAAAGTTTTACACACAGGTACATTACAAATTTTATGTTTTACAAGGTTTACAATACATAGTGATTTACGTGCAAAAGCAAGCTGTTTGGACTAGTTTTTTAACGTTTTCAACGCTTACTTCAAAACTTAAATAACTTTGTGAAAACATTATAAAGTCAATGAAATTATAGATAAATGATATGTAATCGGTCAAAACATATTGCTTTCAACTAGTTTCTAAAGTTTTGACACAGGTATATTACAAATTTTACGTTTTACAAAGGTTTACAATACATAGTGATTTATGTTCAAAAGCAAGCTGTTTGGACTAGTTTTTCAACGTTTTCACCGCTTACTTCAAAATTTAAATAACTTTGTGAAAACATTATAAAGTCAATGAAATTAGAGATAAACGGTATGTAATCGATCAAAACATATTGATTTTAACTAGTTTCTAAAGTTTTCACACAGGTACATTACAAATTTTATGTTTTACAATGGTTTACAATACATAGTGATTTACGTGCAAAAGCAAGCTCTTAGGACTAGTTTTCAAACGTTTTCAACGCTTACTTCCAAAATTTAAATAACTTTGTGAAAACATTATAGATTCAATGAAATTATAGATAAACGGTATATAATCGATCAAAACATATTGATTTTAACTAGTTTCTAAAGTTTTGACACAGGTATATTACAAATTTTATGTTTTACAAAAGTTTACAATACATAGAGATTTACGTGCAGAAGCAAGCTGTTTGAACTGCTTTTTCAACGTTTTCAACGCTTACTTCAAAATTTAAATACCTTTGTGAAAACATTATAAAGTCAATGAAATTATAGATAAACGGTATGTAATCGATCAAAACATATTGATTTTAACTAGTTTCTAAAGTTTTTACACAGGTACATTACAAATTTTATGTTTTACAAAGGTTTACAATACATAGTGATTTACGTGCAAAAGCAAGCTGTTTGAACTACTTTTTCAACGTTTTCAACGCTTACTTCAAAATTTAAATAACTTTGTGAAAACATTATAGATTCAATGAAATTATAGATAAACGATATATAATAGATGAAAACATATTGATTTTAACTAGTTTCTAATGTTTTGACACAGTTACATTACAAATTTGTTAATTTGTTTGTTAATTTTCATTCCGTAAGTTCTTTTGCAAATTTCTGCTTTAATTTGTCCTTTTCTCGTTTGCGTACCCTTTGCCTGTAATTTGTAGCTGTTAATTTTCTGTTTGTACCGTTCATTGTCCTTTTATACGTATTCGTTTTTTACCCCCCCCTCGTTTTTGTTTGCTTGTGTAATATTTGTGTTTGCTTTGTTAATTATACATTTAAGGTTAGGATGGCTGGTTACTGGAAATTAAACTCATCATTATTTGGTGAGCAAGATTTCCGGGACCAGCTGCTACTAATGATACAGAGGGAACTGACGGGGGCGGTTGTGGGAAATGCCTGGTGGGATAAATTAAAATCCAAAATTAGAACGTTTTCTGCTGATTATAGTCGTCGGCTCAATCTAGATAGATTAGCGGCGCAAACGGCTTTAGAGCAGAAGGTTGATCGGGCAGTCAAATCCCGTGATAGTGGGGACATAGCTTTAGCTAAGGCAGAGTTGGCCTCCTTGCTTATCAAGAAGGATCAAGCTCTGGTAGTTGAAACTGGGTTAAAAATGTCCCCTGAGGCAACGAATATGGCCGCTGAATTGCGCGCAGAGGAAGCTCGGAATGCATCACGTCGACATATTGCGTGCGTCACATTGCCGGATAATCGGACCGTGACTACAAACGGGGCATATGTGAGGCTTTTCGTGACTACTTTCAGGATCTTTTTACCAGGGAGCCTGCTCAGTTCGACGCCTATTTAGCTGACTTTCCCTGCCTCGAGGCAGCTGAGCAGCTAGGTGCGAGGGTCCCATTTCAGAGTCGGAAATCTGGGAAGCGTTGAAACAGGTTGGCCTGGACAAATCTCGGGGGCTAGATGGTCTTCCGTATGAAGTGTGCCAGGGCAGTCGCCCGTCTTTGTTCCGCTGCTGGCACTGATTTTTGGCAACTGGATGAAGCAGGGGTCTATACCCCAACGCTTCACCAGGGGCGTGATCAATTTGTTACGCAAGGACAAAAACGGTGGGGATGGGTTGGGTAACTTTCGCCCTTTAACTATGTTAAACACAGAGTTAAAGATTTTTGGCTAAGATCTTGGCTAACCGTTTGCAGGTTGTCCTGTCTCGTCTGATTGGCTCGGAACAGACTTGTGCTGTGAAGGGTAGGACGATTCAGGACAATCTTCATATGGTACGCCTGATCATTGAGCAAGTCGACAGTGAAGCCGCGCTGATCAATTTAGATCAGTCCAAGGCCTTCGATAGGGTTGACCATCGGTTTCTGGAGGCTGTTCTTTCGGCGGCCGGTTTCGGGCCGTACTTTCACCTGGATCCGACTTCTGTATGCGACTCCCGGTGCGCTGGTGGAAGTGAATGGGGTACGATCAGGGCCTTTCGTATTGTCTCGCTCCATTCGTCAGGTTGTCCGCTGTCGCCGTTGCTTTACGTTCTTGCGTTGAAACCTTTCCTTCGCAAGTTAAGGCGAATCGGTCCTACGGATTACCCTGCCGGTGGTAGCACATCGGCCAGGTATTCTGCCTATGCTGACGACGTTTCGGCTCTTGTGTCGAGCAGAGCCGAGATTGACGAAGTCAGCAAAGAAATCAGTTGTTATGAGATGGTGACGGGGCCAAGATCAACCGCGATAAGTCTGTTGGCTTGCGGTTGGGTGCGTGGAAGGAGTTTCTCTTCCGGGCCTTTCCACTGGACGGATGGGCCGGTCAAGATTCTCGGCGTCTGGTTCGGTCCTGATCTCCAGTTGGAATGAATTGGTCGGAGGTCGAGGGAAGGCCGAGATCGCAATTAATTTGTGGTCTCGGAGGGAATCTTTCCTTAAAGGGAAGGCGGAAGTTTGTGTTTTTCACATCTATCCAATTCTCCTTTACCGACTCTCGGTGCTTCCACTTCCGTGTGGCACTTTGCTGGCGTTAGTGAGGCTCTTGTTCTCCTTCTTGTGGGGAGGCAAGGCCGCCAGAGTCACTCAGGGGATCTGTTGCCTTCATCCTTCTGAAGGCGGTCTGGGCATGCCAAGCATTGAGATTCGTCAACATATGCTTCGCATTAGATTTCTAGATCGAATGTGTCGCGAACCGGATGAGGAGGGCGCCTTCTGGAAGGAAGACGCCCGTAAGAACTTCCATCCCTCAGAAGTGTGCACTCGTGTGAGGAAGAGGCCGCCGTTTACCCGAGCCGAATGCTCCTTCTATCGCGAATGTCGTCTTGCTCTGAAGCGCCTCTTAAGGGCGTCGGATGGCCTCTCCAACGTCAGGCGTTGTCTCTTCGGACATTATATCAAGTGTTAGTCAGGGGGTCCGTTCGCGATAATCTGATTGACAGTCTCGGTCTTACGAGGCAGCAGGCTCGCTCAAATGGCCTTGGGCGCCCGGGTTGAAATGTCTCACTAACGATGAGGCATCACTCACCTGGCTGATGATTCGTGGGGCCCTCTGGTCGCCAAAAGACTGTTCAGCTGGCTTGGAAAATTCTCCAAACTGCTGTCGCTGTGGTGGAGAGGTCGAGACCCTGTGTCACGCCTTTTTCAGTGCAGGACGGTAGTGCCGTTGTGCAAGTTTGTTGAAGGCCTCATGGTTCGCATGCTGCGTGGAAAGCCGTTTGTCCTTCAAGCCTCTTCCGTTTGTAGCAATGTGGCACCGCCGATGACGAAGGCTGAACAATATGTGTTCCACTGCTTGCTAGGAGTTATGAGAGTCGTGATTTGGACGACGCGACAGAAGGGATTCTATGGGGTGAGAAGTTTACCTCTTCCCAACTGATCTTGTACTTTTAAGCATCAGCTTAAAGTCAAGATTAAGACGAAAGGCGGCGGCTCCTTCATCAGAATTCAGCAAAGGTGGGTGCATCTTGCGCGTTTGTGTCGTGTGAAAGGGGCTGATTATGAGCAGGTGGCATTTTGATGCCGGTTAGGCATTAGGATATTGCTTTTTTCTGGGTTGAACTAGGGCAGCCCATCCAGAAACTAGGTTAGATTAGGTTCGTTTGTTGACGTTTTAGTTTCTTTTTCTTTTATTTAGTTATCTTAGCTAGGGTATGAATGCTCATTGGTCCCTTTTATTTTTGTCCCTATTTTCTTTAAGTTTAATTTCCCATCCCCTCCCTCTTTAGGTGGTCAGTAATATCATTTCTCCGGTGGATGCGGGACGCCTTTCGTTTCGCGTGAGTGTTTTCGTATTTGTTGTTGTGTTTGAATGAGTGCATGATAGTGTGAGTACATGAGATGAATGAATGATTTATGCTATTAGAGTCCCGCATTGATTTCGGCCAGAGAAATGGGATTATTGCCACGTTAGGTGATTGTGGGGGTTTTATTACTAATAATATTTTCCTTAGTTTCATGTAAATAGATTGTGCTCATATTGTAAATAAACATTGGGGTTAAATTTTAGAATTATTGTTATATTTCCCTCCCCTCACAGACATTGTATATTGTATATGTGGTTTAGTTAGTTATTTCATAGAGACGATGAGGTATTATGGTGTTTGTAGTTTGAAAGGTACGTATAAATGCGTTGTTTTGGTGTAAGGAATATTATTCATACGATTGGGTCAGTGTCTGCGGCTAGCTAAGTTAAAATTAAGACAGAAGAAGACCGTCTTTTTGTAAGTGTGTACACTTACAAAATGATTGTATTTCCTGTTCTATCAGATATCAGATTACTAATAGAAAATTACTGGAAGTATAATAATTTGGAAGTTTAAAAAAAAAGAAATGGATTTTGACACTATAAGAACTAAAGTTAAAATTAAGGATGTTTTCATCTAGAAATTATTCTGAAAACAAGAATCTTTGTAGTTTACAAAGAGCGGCGGAATAATTAATAGCGAGGTGGTAATCAATATCGCCTTGTGAACTGTGGAAAGCAATCGCTCAAAAAATGTAGATTGTTTATTCTCGGAGGAGTGAATTTGTACTTTACAAGTATGTCAGTGCGTTCGCATAAGAAAAACAGATACGTCGCCGGTTCTCTTAGTCTCTCGGGTTGGTCTGTCTTCGAATGCAGTCGAACTGAATGGAGAGACGTCAGATATTCAAAAGGAAGCGTCCGCTGTGTGTTGCTGAAGCTGAGGGCGAAGAAGCGAAATACCGCCGCTGACATCTACTCCTGCTACTACTACTGGGAACTAGAACATCGGAGGTTGTAGTAGTTGCTCTAAGAACAGACCAAAAGGCTTAAAACGAAGGCCACATCTCTCCTTTGTCGAAATTATTATTTGTGTTTGTTTGTTTATTGTCCACATACAAGAAACATTCAACCTTGGGCAACAAGAATTATCTTTTCTTTTTTTGTGTGTGTTTACTTTTATATATATATATAAACTTTTGTCTTTTCAAAATCGAATCGACTTGGTTATATTTATTTTTCTGTAACCCGATTATCACCCGACGAACTTGATTTCTATGATCAAAACAATCACAACATGGCTGGAGGGTAGCTTCGAATTGACATTGGGAACCGCAGACTTGTATCTAACCTGTAATGTTTGACCATACCGGACCAACGGCCGGTCTTGTGGAGTGTGCGGGTCTATTGGGATGAGGATACGGTGTTACAAAAGTCTCCTTCATTTTTAAAATATTTACCGCAAAAGGTGTAAAAAGCTGGGTATGAAGATTTACAACGAGAATTTCCACAGTAATTGTTTATTATGTATATTATATTTAATTATTTATGTAGTTTTGACTCGTATTATTGGGAGTTCCTTTGTATTTTGTTTGCCTGTTTATGTTGGTTTTAGTTTTACGTGTTTAAGCATTGTATTTACGGTTGCTATGTCTGTTTCCTTTTCTAATGCTTTTCGTTGGATTATTGATTGTTCAGCTGCCTGCCCTGCATAAATTGCTTTGTCTATTGTTAGTTCGGGTTGCCTTAATAAATTTACGTGAAGGTTCGAATCTGTTATTCCACATATTATGTCCTTTATTAGACTGTTAGTTCTCCGAATTCGTATTTTGATGCCTGTCGTTTTAAGTGTGAGAAAGAAACGAAAATAAACAAATGCAAAATAACACAATTCTGAAAGTTAATCTTCGCTCAGTTTATTTAGGTTAAACTAAAACTTGTAGTCACAAAAAGGAAGTTAGGTCTAGGGTGATTTTGATGGGGATATAAATCTACTTAAACGGGAGAACAGGGTTTAAAATACCACATGAATGAAAATACAAGAGTCTTTCTGATGTTGGTCGATTGAAGGCAAAACAAAAAGGGATAGATTAATGTAGAAGATAATGATAACATGTTTACCGGGATTCAGCATTGTTATACTCTGTCGCAATTAGATCTCATTCTGATTCCTTCTGCACGCTGGCCGGATGTGACCGCCACGAAGGCAGAAGGCGAAATAACAAAAGTTCTTTACTACGCATTGGGCTCCATGCACCACGTCCGGTCTACAAAGTGACGGGCGGTGGTCAGTCCCGAACGTTCCCACCAGTAAAAGAGACGCCCCTTGGGACTACCAGATCTGCTTAAAAGTAGGCGCTGTGGACGACCAGACATAGTCGCGGCTTCAGTCCGTCATGCAGGGCACTGCTGCTGCTACTGCCACCGTGGTCTCGTCACTGTTGAGGACTGGTCACCACGCAAAGGACTACGACTTCACCGCCACCACTCAAACATGATCGCACATCTCAACGACCGTTACCACTTCCTAGCTTGACCTACCACCTCGGCCTCCCAACGACCGCCGTCTACCTCGACTCCTTTACAAGACATTCCCTTCACAGTCGACGCAGCGACCTCCGTTCCACAGAACTGCTCTACCTCGACTCATTTACAAGAACAGGCCTCCCAACACCCGTCGACACCATGGCCTACCTCGGCTCGTTTGCAAGGCATTCCCTTCACAGTTGTCACCAGCGGCCTCCGTTCCACAAAACAGGGCTACTACGACAATCCGACGTCACTCTGTTTCAACACAACAGGTCAAGACATCAGCAATAACGTTATTTTTCCTTCGGTGTGTTTTACAAGGAAATTGTATTCCTGCAGAAGAAGAATCCATCTTGTGAGTCTGATTTTTGTTTGCAATTTTTTTGTAGAAATGTTAAAGGGTTAGGGTCAGTGTACACAAGAATTTGATGAAGGGTAAACGAAAAGCGAACAATAACGTTAAGCATTCTTTTTCAATCGTTGAATAATTTTTTTATACTTATTCAACTTTTTTGAAAAATAACAGTGTCTTCTCAATTATTTCATCACCCTCATCAGCACCAATTCTCACATCATTGGCATCTACTACCAGTTTAAATTGTTTTGTAAAATCAGGAGATGAAAGAACCAGATTGCTTATTAGAATAGATTTTATTCCTTCATCACAAGTTTTTTTTCCTACAAGAAGATCGGTCAAGGAACTTACAATTTTCAAGGCGCACAAAAAAATTCTTTTATTACTATGAGATACTCTACCTGTGTTGTGCTGTATATGATTTAATCATATACAGCACAATACCTCACAGCCTCTCAGATCATTAAGTAGGAAATGCATCATTCTTTGAAAAGTAGCGGAAAAGTTCTTCATTCCAAAAGGCGACTGGTAAAAATTGTCATCGACAACGAATGCAGAAACTTCTTTAACGCGGTCAGTTAAAGGTACTTGCCAATAAACTTTCAAGAGATCAAATTTGCTGACATATTGTGCATTACCAATTTTGTCAATACTGTCATAGATTCGGGGAATCGGAAATTAGTCTGTTTTGGTCACAGCATTTAGCTTGCGGTAATTCGTCACAAATCTGTAGGATCCATCCGATTTTGGTACAAGGATGCATGGCGAACTCAGTTTGCTGTTGCTCAGCTTAATAATGTCATTGTCTAGCATATATTGAATTTCTTTTTTGATATGTTGAAGTTTGATCAGATTCAAACGGTATGGATGTTGTTTTATGGGTGTTGCATCTCCAACTTCGACATTGTGCTGGGCAGCAGTTGTCTTTCCCGGAACACCAGAAAAAGGGGACCGTTCCCTTACTGTTAACCAATACTGCCAATAAAACTATTAAAATAAAGCAGGGAGAGGAGCTGGCACAGGCATGCCCAGTGAGAGAAGTCGAACAGGTGAGAGTATGGAATGAGAATAGGCCTGGGAATAAGACAGGTAGCAATGAAATAAGGGATGAAGATATAACAGCTCCTGAGCGTTACAGAAGGAAATTGAGGGGGTTGCTGAACGGTAATCTGGAGGTAATAGCCATTACTGATAAGGAACGGGGACAGACAGAGACAGTTGAAATGAAGATAACAACTATCAGGTCCAGGGTAGAGGTAGGGTGTACCTCCAAATATATGGTGCATGATGAGGAAGTAAGTTTAAAAATGGTGATTGATAAGGCGTATGGATTAATAATGAGAAATTACTACTGGCCTAAGTTGTTTAATGATGTTGTGAACCATGTAAAAAATGTGTAACATGCCAAGTACAGAGTTGAAGGAGTAGGGTTGCCCCTTAGAAACGGATGTTCCAAATTATCCATTTCAGAAAGTAAGCATGGATATTTCCGGGCCCTATGGAGAAACACATAGAGGTAATCTTTACATACTGAGTTTTGTGGACTGGCCTGAAGCATTTGCCATAACGGATAAGAAGGCACCAACGGTGTCAGAAATAATACTGAACGAAATATTCCCTAGGTATGTGGCCTCCGAACAGTTGGTTACCGATAATGGATCGGAGAATGTGAATCGGATTATGGGAGAGATGTTGGGAGAATTAAACATACAGCACATAACCACCTTTCCATATCACCCCCAAAGTAATGCTAAGGTAGAGAGATTTCATAAGAACTTCACTGATGTGTTAGCTAAACTAACAGAGGATAATAGGGAAAATTGGGATTTATTCGTAACCTAAGTGTTAGCAGCTGTGAGATTCTCGATGAACGAGACGACAAAAATTTCCCCTTATTACTTGATATATGGCAGGGATGTAGTCTTACCTATAGACAATCTGTTACGATCTAGAAGGAAGTATTTAGGAGAGGATTATCACCAAATAGTTTTAGAACAGCAGCATAAACTTTTTACGCAGGAGAGGAGGAGGAGGATTCAAAGAGCCCTGAAAAGGCAAATATATAGGTAAATAAAAATAGAGAAGTCTCCTTCCAGATAGGTGATCCAGTGTATTATAAAATACACATGAGAGAAGGTAAAGTGGACCAGAGATGGAGTCCATACTATAGGATCGTGGAGCAGACGGGACCGGTTTCCTTTGTGATCTGGGACCACTTGACCGACAAGAGAGTGCATGCGAATGATATAAAGCTAGCTGAAATAGGAGAACGGAAAGGGACTAAAACAAAAACTCAAAAGAAAAGGCTGAGGAAAACAACGTTGGTAGAACCTGAAGGATTAGAGACTGAGAGTGAAAATGAAGGGAGCGAGAAGATTGAAATTGGCCCAACTACCCTTCGAAGGCTGAGGGAGGTAAGTCGAACCCCAGCAGGACATTCTGAGGAAGCAGGGGTTGAGCCTAACCTTAGGGAAGAAGAAGAACTGAGTGAATGGGAAGAAGAGGATGAAATTCCGTTAGCTCAATTGCAGAGTAAATTGCGGGTAAACGGCGGTCGAGGGGAGCGGTGCAGCCCGAACCCAAGGATTAAGTGAAACCAGTACAGTGGCTGTGGTGAATGAGTGACGGTCTGAGACTAATTGTGCATTTATCATCAGTGCTGGTGAACTGTGTGTACAGGCCTCGTGCATGCACGGCGCTTGTAGTGGTGTGGGTCGGTGCTTGAGGTATCGCTCTAAGATGTAACCACCCGCTAAAAACAATAAGAAAATGATTGAGTAAGACGGATTATTCTCTCCATCTCTTTGCAGACATGGACGAGAGGAGGCTCGTGGTATTGACGATACTAGTTGTGTTAGCTAATACCTGGGAACACAGTGATGATACTGTATTTAAGAAGACTAGCGAAGTAGTTATAACTAGATCAATGTGGTTGATAACTTTGGTGATAGACCTGAAGCCGTATGAGAAGTTACTGGGTCAGTTGAAGACTGAAGTGGACAAACTCGATACAGCCAGGACACCAGTCGCCGGAGACTTTTTACAGACTCTGGAATACCACCGTATATTATACCCGTTTGCTCAGGGATCCCTAATACTTGAGACACAATGGAAGGATATGAGTTACTAGTTGAAAGGAATAAAGTTGTTACGGACCAGGCAAAAGCGGGCGGTATTACCTATAGTGGGGAAGGCATTAAGCGTGTTGTTTGGTACAGTCTTCGATGGCGAAGTGAGAGTAATTAAGAAGAAATTAGAGGCGGTAGAACAGAGACAACAAGTAATGGCTCAATCAGTTAAAGAGAGTGTATCCATACTCAATGTTACTAGACTGGAATTGGCTAAGAATACAGGGAGTATCAATTGGTTAATATAAACGGATTTTTAGAAAGGAAGTGATAAATGTAACCAAGTCTGTAACAACCGAATTACAGAAATTAGAGGGCTTTTTTTGCAAAAGTATTTTCAATTATTAGCTATAATGTGTAAGGTACGTCAAACAAGTCACTCTTTAACGGTGTTGTTAGAGCATGTGAGAGCACAATTAGACATACTGTCGCTGAGACACCTGTCTCCGAGTATAATAACTTCGGAACGACTAAGGGAAGTACTACTGGAGATACAAGCCAAGCTACCCCATCACCTTAAATTACTTAGACCCCACCCAGCAGTTATGGAGGTACTATAGTGCCTTGGGATGTACTACCTTGTTGGAAGATGAAAATTGCTAGTGCTGGTGCAGGTTCCATTACTGGACGGAGATAGTACCTTTGAAATTTATCAGGTGATGAATCTTCCCCTTCCCTATCCAAAACTAAGGCCGAAGATAGGAGCGGTGGCTAGGTAGAAGCTACCTTCTACCTAGCCACCGCTCCTATCTTCGGAATTTGTTGCCCTAAACCTAACCAGGACAGAGTTTATACTATTAACAAAGAGAGAAGCAGAAAAATGCAAGAATGATGCCTTAAGGTACCTGTGGGTCTGTAAGTCCAATTTACGTGACAGCTAGTCACAATCTATGTATAGATTTATTTAAAAAGAATAAGAAGGGAATTAGAGATCATTATCAGGTAGAGGTCTTGGCTAGTGTAATGTTACCTAAACGAACCAGTGTCTCTGACGGTATTTGGGCGGTGGCCACACAAGAAGAGATCGAATTATCTAAAGTGTGTGAAGAGAAGCCCACCACTACGATAAGAGTTACTCTCCCTTTGTTTTTTGTAGAGCTATTCATTGGTTGTGGAGCTCATGGTCCATCTATCTCTTTATCCCTCCTACTTCCAAGCAGAAGAGAAGTTTGAAGAGAATGAGACTTTGTTAGAGCTGGTAGGAACGAATGCCATTGGATGGACGGGATTGTGGGAACCCATTGTAAGAGAGATTCCCAAGATGTCGCTAGAAAAGATGTTGGCGTTGTTAAGGCCAATCTTTTGATCTTGGACGGTTGAAGTCGGAGTTAGATAAGATAGGTACGCCGAATTCGGGCTGGAGAGAGAATTTGGTTGCTATAATAACCTGGCTGACTGTTGTGGGAATTGTACTAATGATAGTCGTGATCTTGCTAGTTTGGTGGTGGTTGTCGACCGGGCAGAATAAACTGGCACGGGAGTGCATGAGTGAAGGAGGGATTCGAGTTAGTTCACTTTACCAAGGTAGGTCCGACCCGAGTGCATTGGGACCCCTAAGTGATATTGAAGAAGAGTCCACTATTGTCGTGGAAGGACCTGAACCAACAAAAGATTCGACAAAGCTTGTTGTGAAGGCGAGACAAAATCGGAGGGACAGATTTACGAAATAAATCGAAATTTTTTTTTAATTTTTTCTTTTTCGTAATGAGACTAAAATAATTGGTAAGGAGTGTTGCGAACTCCAATAATTGAAAAAAAAAAGGAAAGAACCTTCGAATTAGTAAACTATGTGAAAAGATTCTACTGCACGAGATCACCACAACGGTGAAATTTAACCAGAAGTCGCATGTACATATGTATCGTAAGGACAATGAAAATGTAAATGGGCATAATGAGCCCTAAGAAGAACAGAGGACTCTGCCTTTGCATGCTGGAAGAGACGTATAAGTAGACCTCAGTCAGAATCATGTTGGGCTGGGTTTTCTCGTATTTTGCTGATAGGAAAGCTCGTGTGTCATTTACATTTTTTATTGAAATTGGAGTAGATTTGAACAGCGAAATTAGATCAGAACAATTTTGTTTACTGAGGGAAACCTGATCTCGCCCATTTGGAATTGAGTCATTAGAAAAGACAATGAAAAAATGATCGAAATAACTTTTGTCGTTTAAAATTGAAATAGAGCTTTCTCAGGCTATGAGAACTTTGAAACTCACATGGTTTTGGGTTGACAGCGACACTCATGATAATCGTGTGTGGACCAAGGGTCGATTTGTGATCAGCCAGGCTTATCTACATAAATGCGCACAGAAGTCTATTAACAGAGTGGTTGACTGGTCTGCCGTCGAGTGCAGTCGAGCTGGAGAGAGAGGTCGGAGATTGGGAGTGACTTCAGAGAATTGGAACCAAATGCCCGCTAACATATGTTGTTGATATAAGTAGGAAGAAGTGAATTACTCCTCCAACGTCTAAGACTACTACTGCTACTATTATTGTTACCACGAAGATTGCTACTACTGCTATTATTGCTACCACGAAATTTACTACTACTGCTACCACTGGAAACGAAAATATCGAACAAGCTACAGTAATCAAGAGACTGTCGACTGTGAATGGATGAACATCACTTCTGCTTTCTGGATCAAATCAAACACAACGTGGGCAGGAAGCAGGATTAAACCAGCGGACAGGTCGAATGATCTACGGATGCTCAGGGGAACCTACGGTCACTCCCTTAAGTTCGGTTAAGACCGAGTAGACACCTAAACCCAGAGAGTAAGACGTCGGAGGTTGAGGGGCTGGGACGAAAGTGGTTAAACAATTTCCACAATGTTATATTAAAAAATTTCGGTGTTCGAAATTTTTGAAAAACATTAAATTTTATGTGCAAAAACTGTTTTGGCTATTTTCGATTGTTATTCATGGCAGTGTGGAAATTCAATTTGGCTTCTGAAAAAATTAGAAAAGCAATAAAATTGTTGAATTGCTAAAATCAATTTGCGATATCTATTATATTGATTTTAGCAATTAAAAATATTATATTAAAAATATTAAATATTATATTAAAAATATATTAAAAATATTAGATGTTATATTAAAAATATTGATTTTAACAATTTTCAAAAATGTTATATTAAAAATTTTATTTTACAATTTTTCAAAAACATTGCATTTTACGTGCAAAAAGTGTTTTGATTATATACGGCAATGTGGAAATTTCATTTGTCTTTTTAAAAAAAATTAGAAAATTGAAAAATTAAAAAACCTATAAAATTATTGAATATCTATATCGTATGGATCGAAAATTATTGATTAGAAAAAGTTTTAACAATTTCCAAAAAGTTATATTAAATATTTTCTTTTTATAAACTTTTGAAAAACATTAATTTTTACGTGCAAAAATGATATCTTTTGCCTACTTTTGGATCGTTAATCAAGTCAGTTTCGAAATTTAATTTGGCTTGACAAAAAATTAGAAAACTTCTAATTTCTACAATGTTCCAAAATGTTATATGAAAAATTTAATTTTTACAAGATTTTGAAAAACAGAATTTTACGTGCACAAACTAACAGTTTTGGCTACTTTTTATTGACTTTAACAATTTTCAACAATTACCACAGTTATATTAAAATTTTAGGAAAAAAAACATGAATATTATGTGGAAAAACCAAAACGTTTTGGCTACTTTTTGATCGTTTATCACGGCAGTGTGGTAATTTGATTTGTCTTTTAAAAAAAATTAGGAAACCAATAAAATTATCCAAAATCCATATAGTATCGATTGAAAAATATTGATTTTTAAAAATTTTCAACAATTTCCACAATGTTATATTAATAATTTTATGTTTTACACATATTTGAAAAAATTTGAATATTACGTGCAAAAACTAAAAGTTTTCGCTACTTTTTGATCGTTGATCACAGGAGTTCGGAAATTTAATTCGGATTTTGACAAAATTAGAAAGCCAATAAAATTATTGAAAATAAATGTAGTATCGATCGAAAAATATTCATTTTAAAAAGTTTCTCACAAATTTGAAAAAGTTATGTAAAAATTTTAGGTTTTACAAACTTATGAAAAACATTAAATTTAACACGCAAAGCTACTTTTTGATTGTTAAACACGACAGTTTGGAAAATTAATTTGGCTTTACAAAAAATTAAAAAAAACAATAAAATTATTGAAAATATAGTATGTATCGAAAAATATTGATTTTAAAAAGTTTCTAGAATTTCCAAACGGTTATATTTGAACGGCTGTTTGTAAATTTCAATTGGCTTTACAAAAAAATTAGAAAATCAATAAAATTATTGTAGCGATCGACAAATATTGATTTTCACATGTTTCTACAATTTCCAAAAAGTTATATTAAATATTTTAAGTTTTACAAACTTTTGATTAACATTGAATTTTACGTGCAAAAACTAAGTGTTTTGCTACGTTTATCCCACCACATATTCCCAATCACTGACACGTCATTTCCCACGGTTGAATTAGTAGGAGCTAGTCCCGGAATTCTTGCTTACCATATAATGAACAGTTCATTTTTTAGTAGCCAGTCATCTTAGGTTTATTTAAGTTTACACGAACTCGGACGAGTGTATGATCCGAGTAAACGATATAATGGAAACTTGGACACACTACATCGACTCTCTTAACTCAACCGTGTCTTCGTTAGCTAGAACGCACCTGTGTAGCCGAGCCACTCTTTTCGTCCAAGTCCACACTACCTCCCGAAGGTGTTCATTTCGATACTTATCAAGAAAATCAAACATCGATAAAGTCTCGAAATGGTTTCACGTCCAGGTTGTTAGTACCTCATCTTGACCCTATACGACCTATATCTAGTTCAATTCCAATCGCCCACTAAAACTTATTGACGAGAAGTCGTCAAAAACGAATCGATCCGCCAAAACATATCAGACCGCTCAAAATGGTCATTGGGCGCATAAAATCACAATGAGAGGAAGAGGCTTTTGAGAGAGAATGGGGTTGTAGGTTTTACTGGGACTGGAGGCTTCAGAGGACTGAGGTCCCCCTGTTCGGCTCTTCTCTCTACATCTACCAACGAAGTGCCATTCTTCATTCTCTTTGTTCGCACATATTTATCATACGTTTCGGCCGTTGTGCTCTCCAGCATCTTCAGGTGGTTGGAATGTTGAACTGAACCCTTTATTTCGCTCGCGGGGGTAGTCTGTTCTAGTTCTATGTGCCACGTCTAATGGATGTCAGTTATTAGTTATCTACTGTTAATTCACCTCTTCAAGTTTTCCACTGCCTTAACTAGGTATTGAACTCAAAATGTTACTGGATCTGAACAACGCCTTTATTCACTGTGCCACGTTGTTTGAAAACAATAGAAAACATCTAAAATTATTGAAAATCAATTTGGATTCGATCGAAATATATTGATTTTCACAAGTTTCGACATCATACACAAAACTGTGTCTTAAACACAGTAAATTTAAAATAGGGTTTGGTGTTGGTAAGCATTAGAATAACATAAAAATGAATGGAAATCGATTTGGCAATGTTTTTAACAAATGTAAAATGTCATTCGTTGTTGGTAAGCATTGGAAAACTAGTAAAAATATTAAAAACCGATATGGTATCGATCAAAAATATTTACTTTAACAAAAGGTGTGATATAGCCCCCAAAATATTTAATATAATTTTGTGTAAACTGTTGAAATCAATATTTTACGATCAATACAATATAGATTTTCAATAATTAGTTTTAACGTTCAAAAAGTCTCGAAATTAGACCAATCTACTTGTTTTTCAAAGTAAATTTCCATGTTTTTGAAAACATTATAAAATAAAATATTTAATGTAAATCTGTGTAAACTGTTGAAAATTGTCAAAATCAATATATTTGCATCGATACCGTATAGATTTTATTGGTTTTCTAATGTTTTCAAATAGCAAATAAAATTTTCAAACGAACGTCTTTAACGTCGAAACGAGGCAAATCAGCTTGTTTCTCAACGTAAATTTCAACGTTTTTCAACACGGGAAATTAGCAAAATCAACGTAAATTTCAATGTTTTTCAAAACTTTCTAAAACCCAAAATTTTTAATATAAATGTAAACATTTGTATCATGTATATACATGTACATACATTTTAATATAAATTTAAACATTTGTATCATGTAAACTTTCGATCGATAAACATAAATTTTCAAACAACAGCGTTTAAACGTTCAAAAATATTCGAACAGCGAAATAAGCATGTTTTTAACCTAAAATTCAATATTTTTCAAACCATAGTGAAAGCAAAAATATTTCATATACATTTGGTTAAATTTTGAAACTTGTTAAAATTAAGATCTTTCGATCAATGCCATATCGACTTTCAATAATTTTATTGGTTTTCTAATGTTTTCAAAATAGCAAATTAAATTTTCAGAAAAACGTGTTTAACGTTCAGAAAGTATGTGAACGTAGTTTGATTTTGGATGGAAATTTCAATAGTTGTCAAAGGTTTGTCAAAACTAAAATTTGTAATAAGTCATTGTGAAAACTGTTGAAATTTTCAAAATCAATATTCTTCGATCGATACCATATCGATTTTTAATAATTTTATTGGTTTTCTGAAGTTTTCGTATAGGAAATTAAGTTTCCAAACAACCGTGATTAACGTTCAAAACTAGCCAATCTAGCTTGATTTTGCACGTAAATTTTTCAAAAGTTTGTATTTGTAATATAAATTTGCGAAAACTGTTTAAATTTGTAAAAATCAATATTTTTCGATCAATACCATAAAATTATTGAAAATCGATATTTTCAATAATTTTATTGATTTTCTAGTGTTGATATATAGCAAATTTTCAAACTCCCGTTCAAAACATCGCAAACTAGCTTGATTTTCAGTATCTGCCTATATTTCAGAGATGAGGTATTATGTAAATTATTTACATTATTCGGACTATTGTCCTCATCTTTCTCGCCATATTTATTACAACATTTCGGCAGTTGTACGCTCCGACCCTCTTCAGGTGGTTGGAATTTAGAACTGAACCCTTTATTTCGCTCACTGGAGTAGACTGTTCTAGTTGCACGTGCCTTGTTTAATGGATGTCAATTATCAGTTAATTATCCTGTTAATTTCCCTCTGAAAGTTCTCCAATATCTTAGCCGGGTATCGAACTCACACTTAGGTCTTGTCACTGGATCAAACTAACGCCTAAGTGCCAAGTGTCCATAAGGACTTTTGTTTATGAATTTCTGGGTATTATAAACAGCAACCATTTTTACCAGAGCTCATATTGTAATTGGAGATTTTTGTGGCCTAGCATATGTGCTGATTCCTTAAGTTTACGAATTTTCCAATGGTGTTCTATGTCTATGATTTCAACATGATCCCGCAGAGGGCGGTGATCTCCATTCTCTCCCCATATGTGGAAAGCCACACCTTATTTTTCCACTTCCCCTCATGTTACTGCTTTCTGGTGTTCTTAAGGGGGCGGCCTGTCCCCTTAATATTTCTTTCTGCAGCTGCACAGGATAGCGTACACACAGTCTTTAGCCATGTTCTCCTCTATGGGGGAGCGGGTCATACTCGGGAGAGATATCTGCGAAGTGTCGTCAAGCTTTTGAAGGTTGTCCTGATGTTATATGGACCGCAGATCCTTTGTATTTTCTCTGATAACCCTCTCACATAAGGCAGGCAGACTGTTTTCTGAGTGTTGTTGTCTTCCTTCTTGTTTAAACTTGTAAATATTTTTTGATCGATACTATATCGATTTTCAATAATATTAGTATTTTCCTCATTTTTTTTGAAAAGCCAAATGAAATTTCCAAGCTTGAGATCAAAAAGTACACAAAACAGTTAGTTTTTGCACGTAAAATTCAATACTTTTCAAATCTTGTTAAAATCAATATTTTTTGATCGATACTACATCGATTTTCAATAATTTTATTGGTTTTCTAATTTCTTCAAAAGGGGAATTACATTTCTAAACTTCCGTGATTACCGATCAAAAAGTAGCCAAATGTTTTTGCACGTAACATTCAATTTTTTTCATAGCCTAAAATTTTTAGTATAACTTATTTTTAATATAACTTGTTAAAATCAATATTTTCTGATCGATTGTATATCGATTTTCAGTAATTGTATTGGTTTTCTAATTTTGTCACAAGGCAAATGAAATTTCCGAACTGCCGTGGTGAGCGATCTAAAAGTAGGCAAAACACGTAAAATTCAATGTTTTGTAAAACCTAAAATTAGTAATATAACTTTGTTGAAATTGTTGAAATTTGTTGAAATGAATAATTTTCGATCGATTTTCAAAAGTTTTATTGGTTTTCTAATTTTTTCAAAAGCAAAATTAAATTTCCACACTTCAATGATTAACGATCAAAAAAGTAGACAAAACAGTTTTTGCACCTAAAAATCAATGTTTTTCAAATGTTTGCAAAACCTAAAATTTTTAATATAACTTTTTGGAAATTGTTGAAACTTGTTAAATTTAATATTTTTCGATCGATATTTTATCGACTTGCTAATTTTATTGGTTTTCTCATTTATTCAAAAGCCAAGTATAATTTTCATACTTTCGTGATTAGTGATAAAAATAGCCAAGACAATTTTGCACGTAGAATTCAATGTTTTTCAAATGTTTGCAAAACCTAAAATTTTTAATATAGCTTTTTGGTAATTGTTGAAACTTGTTAAAATCAATATTTTTCCATCGATACTATATGGATTATCAATAATTTTATTGATTTTCTAATTCTTTTGTAAAGCCAACTGAAATTTCCAAACTGCCCTTATAATATAACTTTTTGAAAATTTTCAGTAGCCAAATGGAATTTCCTAACTGCCGTGAAAAACTTGCCAGAACAGTTTTTGCACGTAAAATTCAATATTTTCAAAGATTTGTAGAACCTAAAAGTTTTAATTTAATTTTTTGGAAATTGTAGAAACTTGTTAAAATCTATATTTTTCGATTTTCAATAATTTTATTGGTTTTGTAATGTTTTCAAAAGCAAAATTAAATTTCCAAACTACCGTGATTACCTATCAGAAAATAGCCAAAACAGTTCATTTTTGCACGTAAAATTCAATGTTTTTCAAAAGTTTGTACAACCAAAAATTTTTAATATAACTTAGTGGAAATTGTTGAAACTTGATAAAATCAATACGGTTCGATTCATACTATATTGATTTACAATAATATTATTGGTTTTCTAATGTTTTAAAAAGCCAAATGAAATTTCCGAACTGCCGTGATAAACGATAAAAAAGTAGACAAAACATTTTTTGCACGTAAAATTCAATTTTTGTAAAAGCTAAAATTTTTAATATAACTTTGTGGAAATTGTTGAAACTTCTTAAAATCAATATTTTTCGACTGATACTCTATCGATTTGCAATAATTTTATTGGTTTTCTATTTTTTTCAATACCCACATTAAATTTCCAAACTACCGTTATTAACGTTCAAAAAGTAGCCAAAACACTTTGATTTTTTTCAATATTTTTCAAAAGGTTGTACAACCTAAAATTTGTAATATAACTTTCTAAAAACTGTTGAAAGTTGTCGAAATCTTTATTTTTCGATCGATACGTATCGTTTTTCAATAATTTTATTGGTTTTCTAATGTTTGCAAAGATCAACTTGAATATTCAAACAACCGCGTGTAACATTAAAAAATAACCAAACTTACTTGATCTTGCACGTAAATTTCCATATTTTTCAAAATTTGTAAAACCTGAATTTTTGTGAAAACTGTTGAAACATGTGAAAATCTATATTTCTCGATTGATGCCATATAGATTTTCAATAATTTTATTGGCTTTCTAATGTTCCCAAATAGCTATTAAAAACTTCAATCAAGCGTGTTTAACGTTCAAAAAGTAGCCGAAACAGGTTAGTAATTCTCAAATTATTCAAACCATTGTAAAATATAAAATTTCTAATATAAATTTGTGAAAACTCTTGAAACTTGTGAAAATCGATATTTCTACCATATAGATTTTCAATAATTTGTACTTTGACTTTGTGAAACCTATTGAAACTTGTCAAAATCTATATTTTTCGATCAATACCATATCAATTTTTAGTGATTTTATTGCTTTCCTAATGTTTTGAAGATTAGTACTTGACCTTCTATTGATTTTAAATTGATAATATTTTGTGATGCTTTTCTAAAGGCCTTCGGTCTTGCTGGTTAATGTCCTTCAAAAGTGTTCAGCTAATTTGATTTTTACTAAGGCTAATGTTGCATCTTTATTTAGAAAAAATTTACCCATTTTAGAATTGTTGCCTTTTTTAAGCCCTTAAATGTTTATTTAATATATTGAAAAACTTTCCTTTTAATATAATGAGAGAGATTATACTGGCAGTTGATGTAGTGTTGTCTTTGATATTATCTGAAGACATTAGAAGAAAAGGTGTGTTTATAAAAAATGGACTTAAAGGTATTAAGGAAAATTAAAATGTTCGCGAGAGCTTGCATTTGATCTCGGTTTGAAATATGTACTTCAGCAGATTATCCTACTGATTTAATTACTAGAGGTATTAGTCTTACAAAATTCCGAACGGTGTTACAGTTTTGGCTGCATGGCTCTCAGTGGTTGGATGGAGAGGTTATTACAAGGCCTTCCAGTGAATTAAGAATTAAATTGTTTCAATTCTGACAGTCAAGCTTTAATATTGTTTAATACAGTGGCTGACTTGCTTGTTATTTCAAATGCGGTTTATGTTTTGGATGTTGAAAGATTTTCTTCTTTATCCAAATTATTAAGAGTTATTTCATATGGTTTTAGGTTTGTTTATTCCTTGAAGAAATCAAACTTAGATCCTGTTTTGGCTGCTAGATTATATTTGATAAAATTAACGCAGTCTTTATTTCTCCCTAAAGTAAAATATTTCTTGTTAAACACTTTCAACCGAGATGTATCCTCTCTGGTTGCTAATTTAAATCTGTTTTTGGATGATGACGGGTTGATAAAGTAAGAATTAGAGAATCTCATCTTTATACACCTGAGATTACATATTGTCATTTTAGTGTGGTAGTCATTATGGAAGTAACTTCACATGTATACTTATTTGCAAAATTTTAAAATATTAAAAATATATATATCGAAGACATTTCAATAACTTCAGTATGGAAATATATAATGTATTGAAATTTGGAACGATACGCGTCTGATGGCAAAGTAGTCGACGGTCTTGCCGCCTTTGTATAGGGTTGGGGCGGGAGACGCGCCACCCTATGGTCGGGAGTTAATGTTGATTTAACTTTTAATTGCTACATAACTGGTTTTATTTGGGGATGGGAAGAAGGGATGGTGAGTTTTCATATCGAATGACTTTGAAGAAAAAAATTTATTAGCTTCGGTACAATTCCGTAGCTGAGATTTGTTTAAATTTAAGAAACATTGAAGAAAAGATTTTATTAGCTCCGGTAGAATTCAGTTGCTGAGATTTGTTTAAGTTTGAGAAAATTTGAAGAAAAGATTTCATTACCTTCGGTAGAATTCAGTTAGCAAGTAAATCTCAATATCTTTCAAACCTTTGTAAAACATAAAATTTGTAATATAACTTTGTGAAAACTGTTGAAACTTGCAAAAATCAATATTTTTCGATTGATACCATATCGATGTACAATAATTTTATTGGCTTCCTAATGTTTCTAAATAGCAATTTAAATTTTCAAGCAAGCGTATTTAACGTTCAAAACGTAGCCAAACCTTTCTAAAACATAAAAATATTTTCCGATCGATACAATATCGATTTTCAATAATTTTATTGGCATTCTAATGTTTCCAAATAGCAATTTAATTTTTCAAGCAAGCGTGTTTAACCTTCAAAAAGTAGCCAAAACAGCTTGCAAAAAAGTAGCCAAAACAGCTTGCAAGTAAATCTCAATATTTTTCAAACATTTGTAAAACATAAAATTTGTAATATAACTTTGTGAAAACTATTGAAACATGTGAATATCAATATTTTTCGATTGATACCATATAGATTTTTAATAATTTTCTTGGCATTCTAATGTTCCCAAATAGCAATTTAAATTTTCAACCAAGCGTGTTTAACGTTAAAAAAGTAGCCAAAACAGATAACTTTTGCAAGTAAATCTAAATATTTTTCAAACCTGTGTAAAACATAATATTTCTAAAATAACTTTGTAAAATCTGTCGAAATGTGTGAAAATCAATATTTTTCGATTGATAATATATCGATTTCCAAGAATTTTATTGGCTTTCTAATGTTTCCAAAAAGCAATTTAAATTTTCAAGCAAGCGTGTTTAACGTTCAAAAAGTAGTCAAAACATCTTGCATTTGCGAGTAAATCTCAGTATTTTCCAAACCTTTGTAAAACATGAAATTTGAATATAACTTTATGAAATCTGTTGAAACTTGTGAAAATCAATATTTTTTTAACAATACCATATCGATTTTCAATAATTTTATTAGCTTTCTAAAGTTTTCAAGTAGCAAATCAAATTTTCAATCAAGCGTGTTTAACATATAATTTGTAATATAACTTTGTCAAAACTTTTGAAACTAGTTAAAATCAATATATTTTGATCGATTGAATATCGATTTTCAATAATTTCATTGACTTTTTAATGTTTCCAAAGTGTTATTTTAATTTTGAAGCAAGCGTGTTTAACGTTGAAAAAGTAGCCAAAACATCTTGCAAGTAAATCTCTATTTTTTAAACCTTTGTAAAACATAAAATTTGTATTATGAAATTTGAATATAAGTTTGTGAACACTGTTGAAACTTATGAAAATCACTATTTTTCAATTGAAACCATATCGATTTTCAATAATTTTAGTGTTCGCAAAGAGCTATTAAAATTTTCAAGCTAGCGATTTTAACGTTCAAAAAGTAGTCGAAACAGCTTGCTTTTCAAGTGAATCTCAATATTTTTCAGACCTATGTAAAACATGAAATTTGAATATAACTTTGGAAAACTGTTGAAACATGTGAAATTCCATATTTTTCAATCGATACCATAACGATTTCAAATAATTTTATTGGCTTTCCAATGTTTCCAAATAGCTATAAAAAATTTCAAGGAAGCGTATTTAACGTTTAAAAAGTAGCCGAAACAGGTTAGTAATTCTCAAATTTTTCAAACCATTTGTAAAATATAAAATTTGTAATATACATTTGTGAAAACTCTTGAAACTTGTGAAAATCAATATTTTTCTATCGATTCTCAATAATTTTATTGGCTTTCTAATGTTTACAAATAGCAATTTCAATTTTCAAGGAAGCGTGTTTCACGTTCAAAATTAGCCAAAACAGCTTGCTTTTGGAAGTAAATCTCAATATTTTCAATCCTTTGTAAATATAAAATTTGTACTACAACTTTGTGAAACTGTTGAAACTTGTCAATATATATATATTTTTCGATCGATTTCCATAATTTTATTGGCTTTCTAATGTTTCCAAATAGCAATTTAAATTTTCAAGCAAGCGTATTTAACGTTCAAAACGTAGCCAAAACAGCTTGCTTTTGCAAGTAAATCTCAATATTTTCAAACATTTGTAAAACATAAAATATGTAATATAACTTTGTTGAAACTTGTTAAAATCGATATATTTTGATCGACACCATATCGATTTTCAAAAGTTTTATTGGTTTTCTAATGTTTACAAATAGCAATTTAAATTTTCATGCAAGCGTGTCTAACTTTGATCGATACCATATCGATTTTCAATTTTTTAACAGGCGTGTTTGACGTTCAAAATTATCTAAAACAGCTTGCTTTTACAAGTAAATTTCAGCATTATTCAAAATTGTGTAAAATCTAAAATTTGTAATATATCATTGTGAAAACTTTTGAAACTTTTCAATATCAATATTTTTCGCTCGACACCATATCGATCTTCAATAATTTTATGTTTTTTCATATATCAAATTAAATTTTCAAACAAGTGTGTTTTACGTTCTAAAAATGGCCAAACAAGGATGTTTTTGTACGTCAACTTCTATATTTTTTCAAAAGTTTGAAAACCTTAAATTTGTAATAGAACTAATTGAAAAATTTGAACCGAATAAAAATCAGTATTTTTCGTTCCGTACCATATTTTGCTGCACCCACACTTGAATTTTTGTGTTACGTCATTGATGAAAATGAATAACGCCCTTACCTGAAAAAATAGCATATATTTCAAATTACCCACAACCAAATTCACTCCGGCAGTTACGCCGATTCTTAGGCTTAATTAATTTCTACCGTAGGTTAATTGCTGGTTTTTCCCAGATTCTGATTCCCCCTTACAAATTTACTGCAACATCAGCATCAGAAGAACTCGATGATTACCTTGAAAGATGAGACACTGACTGCTTTTCACCGAGCCAAAGACGCCCTTTCCAACTTTACGAAATTATCATATTAATCGATGGTGATCACACTGACAACAGACGCATCGAGCGTCTCAATAGGGGCTGTTCTTCACCAGGAACAGGGAGATGCTAAAAACCTATTTCGTTCTTTTAAGTCAAGATAAACTCAACTCAAGGAAGGTACAACGCATTTTCTAAGGAATTACTTGACAATCCGTCATTTCCATTATCTTTTGTAAGGACGGCATTTTGTGGTTTATACAGATCATAAACCATTAATTTATGCTCTGCACGCCAAGTCGGATAAATATACCCCAACGGATATCCGAAAGTTGGATCATATTGCCCAATATACGTCAGATATCCGCTATATTCGCGAAGTGGCTGACAATATATTCGAACATTTCCATTCTCACCGCACCCTCGTCGAAGAGCAAGATGAATAGTGATCGTTTCGTTTGGTCAAATATGTACAGTGACATAAAGCACTGGGCGTAGACTTGTTTAAAATGCCAGGAAACTAAAGTACAACGGCATACCAAGTCTCCGTCTGGTACATTCTCTAAGCCTGATGGAAGGTTCACCCACATCCACGTTGATTTAGTGGGTCCCTTGCTCGACATTGATGGGTACCAATATTTATTGACAATAATCGATCGTTTCACTCGTTGGCCGGTAGCCGTTCCTTTAAAAAGTATTTCAGCGGAAACGATTTCCAGGAGCATTCTTAGAGAGTGGATCTCTATCTTTGGTTGTCCTTCAATAATAACCAATGATAGAGGTTCGCAGTTCCAGTCAGTTCTTTTCAATGAATTTATAAACTTGTTAGGCGTGAAGTACATTTCTACAACCGCCTATCATCAATGTGAAAACGGCCTTGTGGAACGGTTTCATAGGCAACTCAAGATAGTACTAGCAGCAAGTGATGACTCCAGGACTTGGCTGGAAAATCTGATTTTACTATCATTAAGAAACGTGGTCAAAGAGGACTTGGGATATACTACAGCAGAACTTGTTTTGGAGATTACGCTAACACTCCCTGGTCAGTTCGTGAAAAGGCATACTCCTTCCACGCCAACTACCTATTTTGTCGAGGATTTTAAACAAAAAATGGAAAACCTAGCCTTTACTCCAACGCGTGCCCAAACAAGTGAGTTCTTTACGCCGAAGAATTTGCACAGTTGTGATTATGTCTTCCTGCGAAACGATACAGTTAGATGACACTTGACCCCATCTATTCTGGTCCACATAAAGTAATTAATAGAACATCCAAGCATTTTACTTTACTTTTGCATGTGTCAGTCGACCGGTTGATTTATCTCGTTCCAGACCAGACATTTTCGACCCAACCAGCGCAGCTTACACCTTCAATACCACCCGCGGAAGTTACTACCAAGTCTGACAGACATTAGCATAGTAAGTTTAAAACGTATTGAGACAATTTTCTCTCAAAAACTTTCACAATCTGCGGTTGGGGGGGATTATTGTAGAATTAGATTTCTACATTATCTGTTTTAAACCTGTTAAAAGAGGATCACAGCTGAGTATTCTCAGTTTGTGCTGAACCAATTAAAATCGGGTCCAGAGTTGAGTACAAAATGATGCTTTCTGATTGGTCCATAAATAATAATGTCAGGTTTCTACCTATGCCTGCTCAGTTGACCTCGAGTTGACCTGTTCAGAGTTCAATGCGCTAAAAAATTAGTAAACATTGTCTCGAGCCCCTACACGATCAAGAAAACTCATAAATATGAAACTTCGACACGACTTAGACAGTGAGTCCTTAAAATAATCAACTCTTCACATGAATCCATGAAACCCAACTTCCTCGCTAAAAGTTAATTTTTATTAACATCAACCCGGCTTGTGGAATTCAATTTCCTTTAAACATCAACTCATCATACAACGTCTTTATCTCCCCTTTCCCTCC
This sequence comes from Acanthosepion pharaonis, assembly GCA_903632075.3. Lineage (NCBI taxonomy): Eukaryota > Metazoa > Mollusca > Cephalopoda > Sepiida > Sepiidae > Acanthosepion > Acanthosepion pharaonis. Next base: position 26,577 of record CAHIKZ030003956.1, read on the forward strand.
ATATGTGGTTTTTCTATTTCCCCTCGTGTTACTGCTTTACGATGTTCTTGCAGTCTTATCCTACTCGGAAGAAGTGTCTGCGAAATATTGAACCACTTTTGACGATTGTCCTGATGTTATATGGTCCACAGATCTTTTGTATTTTCTCCGACAATCCTTTCTTCACATAGGATAGGCATACTGAAGCTGTTTCCTGAGTGTTGTTATCCTTTTGTACCCAGTTTGTCGGAGCTGCTGCCATGTACCCGGGTAGTTGTTACATTGCTTATACTGACTTACACTGACCATTTCTTGTTCATATGTCACTGAGGCGCCACATGACTTTTTCTCGATGTTGTAAGAAGCGGACAGTCCCTTTCTTTACACCGTATGGGTGGTGGGATTTCAAGTTGAGGTATTTTTCGGTGAATGTAGGCTTATAGGGAATATTCAGCATGTGAATGGTGGTGTGAGTGAAAAGATTGGCGCATGGTTTCAACTGTTGTGGATGACACAGTAAAAAACAAACCCGCTAACCCCTAATTACTCGGGACTTTTTAAAGTACTTTCACGACAACCAAAGTATTTTACCATTCAGATATACAACAGTCAGTCGAACATGGTTATCGACCGTCTGGAGCCGGCATATCTTGAGCAAGCCGCCAAACAACTTCATCCGGAAAGTCAGCAACATTCCGCAGCAACCAGCATCATCATCGTAAAACCAAAGTCAGTAGTCCACTTCACAATCAGAACCACTGTTTACCAAAACAGGTAGGAGGGTGCATTGGCCTTCTAAGTATCGCTTCTACGTGACATAAAGAATTTTGATATAATTTCTTTAATTTCGGTGTGTGTGTGGGGGGGGTTGTGATGATTATCATCACACACATACATACGCCCATACTTACATAAATTCAAATTATGCCAACCATTCATTGGATTGTCTGCACGTGAAGCAGTGATTCTTCCGTGCGCAGCGTCTTTGGAGCCGATGATCACCTATATAAGCAAAAGAAAATCTTAGTAAACCAGTGAGATCTGAGCCGACACAGAAATCCACGACAGTTGAAACCATGCGTCAACCTTCTCACTCACACCATCACTCACATGCTGAATATTCCCTATACTCACATAACATTTTTTTCTTACTCAGCAAAACTGTTGAAAACATTTATTACGAGAAGCTTTTTATTACATTCAGTGAACTTTGGAACAATTGATAGTTAAAGAAAGACAACTCTTGTTTTACTCAATGCATGCCTTTCTTTCACATCCTTGTTTGTACATTTTGTTAAATACAACTTTTATGTGTAATGATGTCTTTGGCTTATCCTCTTTTTCTTCACGTCAGTTTAGTTTCTAATCTAAGTTAAATAAATGTGGTGAAGTCCGCCACAACCTTGTCTAATATCTTTTAGTTTTAATTCTGAATCTGCCATCAGCAATGTAGTATAGGTAGTTAAAATTAAACCGGCTGATAATAAATCTCAACTGGTATCCATTTCGCTGTACAGGTAAAATAATTCAGGTGAGAAATCATTTTGCTGCATTTTCTCTTTAACCCCTGCAATAAATAAATAAAAAATAAATGTCAGATGAAACAGTCCGAGTTCAATCCCCGAAAGAAAAGTGTTTGTAAAAAAGAATCGAAGATACGGATATGAACAAACAGAAGTTTATTACGTCAGTATGACAACAGGCTGATCTTCCATACGCAGCAATGACCCTTCGATCGACATTCGGTTGTTATACTCTTGAGAATGTGTTTCAATAAATACTCGTTTTGTTTAGACGTCTCTTGTGATCTATAAGGACATTATTATTAATAAATGAAAATATAAAATAATAACAATGACTATCATAAATAAAATAAAACAAATAACATTAAAACTTTGTTTAAAATAAATTAAGCCAAAATAAAAGCTCTCCCAGAATACAACAAACTTTTTCCTGCTTAGATTAAAAACGGTAAAAAAAAAACTCTGGATATCTTCATGGAATGTCAAGACGTCCATCTCCTTGGAACATTGCTTGTTATAATACGAAATGACTTCTTCATTTTATCAAATGCAACCGTGAAACACTTGTAACAAAAACACACACACACCAGTACACAAAAATAAATAAAATTGTATTTACAATTTAACATGCGTTTAGTGTTATTTCTGTGTATGTTTTATTTTTTTTATTATTATTATTCCTGTGAACACGAGGTTATCCCTACTGGTACAATGTGAGTGACCCTACAGATCTTTCAATAAGCAGTTTTGGTGTATGAAATCTTGTTTTCAATTAACAATATTTTCAGTCTTAATTGTTTTCAATTCACAATCATTTTTCAGTCATGAGCTAAAGAAAAACAATCTGAAGAGATTTGTCGTGGGATTGCTTTTTTTTGATATAACTGAACTTAAAATGCAAATGCAAAGATTAGTCAACTGTTCGTGAAAATGTGTTGGCTGAGTTCTTTTTTCATCACAGTTAATATAAAAAAAAATGGTAATTAAGAAAAATTTCGTACTTTTATAATTATTTACTGGGCATGAATTGAGACCCCCCCATTGGATTAAAACGTATGTTTAATGTTAATGTGACAAAAACGTATGTGTAAATTTTGTTCATGTCTTGCGGATCATTTGAACTTTATCGTATGTGACTCTTACATTAAACAAGTCTGACCTAGAGTACTACCTCCCTTTTGATAATATCAGAATATTTAATTAATTAAAAGGGAGATAAGGTTGCATGACCAATAAATGTACGTATTCATAGTGTGTTTTGTAGATTAGATAAAAAAACAAAATCTCAACTGTCTTACTTTTATTTTTATACTTCTAAGTTTAGGGAACTCCAGTTCTTCATTACAAACTCAAAATATCCACTGCGAGGTTCGATGACGAAGTTACAATATTTTTGAGAAATTTAAAATATAAAAAATAAAATAAAAATCATAAAAACCTTAAACGATAAGATTGTTACATGCATTGCTATTTCGACGAATTTTGCTCACCCTAAGTTATTAGCTTTACAACATTTCTTTGCCGGTGTACTCTATTATTTTCTTCATATGTCTTCGTAATCGGTAACCCTCTTGGAATTATACCAAGATCATCATACTGCAAACAGACGAAAAAAAACGATTTTGTTGAAATATAAGTTGTAATACTCAGTAAAAATTGGGTGGGGTTAGCTACAGCAAGGTAAAGAAGGATCTGATTGCGATGAATTGATACAGGCAGCGAAACCGATCATTGCAATAACCTGCCACAAAATACGGCCTTTCCAAAAATTATCCAGGACGGCATGCCATTGAGGCCCACCAATCAAGACAACATTCACTGGATAATAGCTGAAGTTCAATTTCTACTATCTACAGTGTTAAGATAGAGATCGTTTATTGACTGCAGTATTATTTTTAAAAACTCATAAGTGACGATCCAGACACAATCTAATACCTGTCCTATAAGCATAAGATCCCCTTTTGTCATTGTTTGTCTATCATATAAGGTTATATCATAAGAATCAGAGAGGATAAAAGTGCTAATATCAGGATGGTATTCAAAAGTAGTTTTATCCTTCGAAGATATATCGCCAAAAACCAAGACCATCGCTCTCAGAAGATAACATTAGCAAAAAACTGTATGCCATCCCATGGACTTGTGGCAAGGGATACAAAATATAAAGGAGGGGCTAACAACCCATTAAATTTATGGGTAGAGAAACATCGAAAATCTGTTTTTTGAGGAAAAGCATTGAAATAAGGTATGGCTGATTATATATGGAGGTAAAAAAGGCTAGTCATCAAGAGTTTGTAATGAAAGAACAATACTGGAAGTTAAGACGAGAAAAAGAATCAGTGTATATGTCAGGCAATGCCAACATCTTTAGTAAACCTACCATAGACATGATTACCATCGAGGAGCCTCTGATTAAGAAAGAAAATATACTCAACAAGAATTCTGCCACATAGATCACTACCTGATTATAGACATTAGATTTAAGACTCTAGAATGTCATGCTATTCTGCGGATTGAATAAACGGTTCGTTTCAGAATTATGAAACCAGTCTCTAAACAGTTTGTCCCCTTGCAATAATATAAGTCTGAAATTACAAGACGTTACCAACTACTGAAGCCGAAGAGTAAAATTATCGTGTATGTTGGTCGGAATAGCAAAGCATAGAAGATAATTATTCATTTAAAATAATTTTAATAAAATGAAAACAATAAAAAATATTTTCATACACCTAATTATATGCTTTGCTTTTTACATTTGTTTGTTAAGGAGTTGCATTTTGATGAAAAGAAATCAAATTAAAACTTAGTGCTTTTTCCAACGATGAAAAGAGGAGGGCTGCAAAATGTTAACGTATACAATCTAAGGTTGCATAACAGCAGACGTTTCAATCTGTGGTGTTTTTTATCGGAAGTAGAGTGGTAGATACATTTGTTTTGTCATTATCGCCGTTATTTGTTGAATTGTCCAAATATTTATCCGTGAGACTAGCAATTTCCAGCTGTCCATCATTGGAGCTTTGACCTTCATTCATTTGCGACACTTGTTAGTGAACGACTTAGGTTTGTGTTCACGTTTAATTTCGGAAAACGAATCTCTTGTACGTCCTGAAATGATGGATAAAAGAAAATTTGCTGCTGTTAATAAAAAACATTAAATATTCCAAAATTAAGAATTGTACAGTATCAGATAAACTTAGGTACCTTCATGGGATCTCTAAAAACAGAGCATAGCTTGATGAAAAAAAGACGCCAAACTTGACGAAAACAAAAAGTAACAAAAATTTTAGCGTCTAAATGTTATTATTAAGAGGAAAGATCAAAGTTTTTTAATTATTTTAAAAATTTTCCTTCTTTTAGAACATTCTAAATTTTGATGGGTAAAAACCTTGTTTCTCTTTGTGTCACCAGAACTAGTAAAATAACATAACATTTTAGCGCGTTTTTTCCGTATGACACACATTAATTTTGAAAATCATGTAAAAATAAAAATAATTGTTGGATTTTAATGAAACTTTCAGAAATTATTCACAAATGATGGAACTTATTTTAAATATGTTTTCCTTTTATTTTAAAATTATGGCAAATTTTTTGTTTTCATATGTATTACTCCCCCCAAACTAATTGTACGATAACTCTATAATTTCAATTTTGGAAAGATTAGTGATTGTATTAGTTAAAAGCACAAGGCTTTGAGGAAACCAAATCATTTTTTAGCTGGACCACCTCTACCTGAAAATCGTCTCTGAACAATAAACAAAAATATTATTTAATTTCTCTTTTTTTTTTTAATTGTTTTTATTTATTTAAATGAATATGGACACTATTGTCTGTAAGCAAAAAGATATTTCGATGAAAATGATTTTTTTAAAACAATTATTTGTTATTTGAAAAAATATTTTATTATTTTTACATTACGTCATTAATTCTTCTAAAATTAGGGAAAAAATTTTAGAATTTAACGAATGTCGTTATTAAGTAGATATATATTTACAGATTATAATTTCCAATGCTTCTTACAAACTAACGAATAACAGTATATAAAAAAAATATTTGTGTCAATAATAGCACTGTAAATCAAATCTACGGAAGACCGGAAGTATCATGCGTGCAATAAAAAAACGTCACGTGGATTGAGTTTGTCTAGTATTTAACTTAAATACTAAATTTTTAATACAATTATTTGTTATTTCTTTAATTATAATAGTTTTTTTACATTTAAGTTGTTAAAATATTATAAAATTAGTTAAAAGCCGCATTCAGTTTCGAAAAGTCCTTTAGAAACACGTGTGGAGAAGTTAATTTGATTTTTCAATTTCAACTGAGAAGGGTATCTTCAAGTATATCATCTTTACCTTTCTTATTAAATTTAATCTCACTTTCTGTCTTATTTTAATTTCTTTATAATATATTTTCCATAAAGCATCGTAAACGTAAAGGTGAAAGCTAAGTACAAAAAAAAAAAAAAAAAAAAAAAAAATTAGAGCGCTGAAAGTTATCCTTAAAAAAACGAGGTAAATAATTGTTCATTAAATCTAAATAACTTCACTTCTCCCCTTCCGTAGAAGGAATTATCCTCACGTAAATTATCAAAACGTCATGAATGTCTTTCGTCACTTGTCAAGGATGCGAAAGGTTATGACATAGGTTAAGCAAGATGTCTTCCGAAGCCGTGAATATGGGCGCAGAGCTGCGCAGGGAAGAGGTCCGTCGAGGTGGCGATCGTTATATTCGTGAAGTCAAAACCCCGGAAGGGCGCACCCTTCGGGCCACTGACGACATGTGCGAGGCGTTTCGGCGGCATTTCGAGAGCCGTTTTACCAGGGAGCCTGGTCTTCGTGAGGACGAGTTTCGCAGCTATTTGGCTGACTTTCCTCGGCTTTCGCCGACTGAAGCGGCTAGCTGCGAGGGAGAGGTTACCGAGGGCGAGGTCTACGCGGCTTTGAAGAAGGTCGGCAGAGGCAAGTCGCCCGGTCTGGATGGTCTGCCCTATGAAGTGTACTTGAGGCTGTCGCACATCTTTGTCCCGATTTTGACGGTCGTCTTCAACAACTGGTTCCGGCAGGGGTCTCTCCCGACCGGTTCTCCAGGGGTGTGATCACGCTGTTGAAAAAGGGCAAGGGTGTTGGGGGAAGCTAGACGACTACAGGCCCATAACTCTGCTAAACACAGAGTTAAAGATTATGGCCAAGATCCTGCAGGAGCGCTTGCAGTCAGTTGCCGAGTCTCTGTTGGGTCCCGAGCAGACCTGTTCTGTGAGGGGTCGAACAATTCAGAGCAACCTGCATTTGATCCGCACGATCATAGAGGGTGTAAAAGACGACGAGTGTGCCGCGCTGATCAATTTGGATCAGTCCAAGGCATTTGATAGGGTTGACCATCGCTACCTTGCTGCTGTCCTGCAGGCCGCCGGATTCGCACCCGACTTCTGCCGCTGGATTAGCCTCCTGTATCGCTCCCCAGTGCTGTGGTACAGGTGAACGGAAAGCTGTCGGGCGCTTTTTTGCGCTGTCTAGGTCGGTTCGTCAGGGTTGCCCGCTGTCGCCCCTACTTTACGCTTTGGCGTTGGAGCCTCTCCTTCGCCGGCTGAGGGACGGGGCGTGCAGGCCGGCCCCTATGCGGAATCGCCGTTCCTGGCGGGGATCGAGCCAGGGTTTCCGCGTACGCCGATGACGTATCTGCTTTCGTGTCGTCCCGCAGAGGCATCAGGCAGTACAGAAGGCGCTTGATCGGTACGAAAAGGTGACAGGGGCCAAGATTAACCGCGACAAGTCGTCCGGCTTGCGGTTAGGCGCCTGGAAGGGGTCGATCTTCAGGGCCCTTCGGTTGGACGGACGGTCCTGTCCGCATTCTCGGAGTGTGGTTTGGACCCGACCTCCAGCTGGAGAAGAATTGGTCTGAAGTACGAGCAAAGGTCTACGCCGCCGGTCAGACTTGGCGTCGACGGAGGTTGTCCGTGAAGGGCAGGGCGGAGGTGTGTGCTACATACATTTTCCCTCTTGTCCTTTATCGATTGTCCGTACTTCCTCTCTGTGACGACCACAGGACACCGCTCGAGCGCGCGCTAACCTCCATTCTATGGAGGAGACGCGCGAATCGGGTCGACAGAGAAGTCTGTGCACAACGTCCGTGTCATGGGGGCTGGGAATGCCACACTTGCTGAGCCACAAACGTGCCTCGAGGTTGGCTTTCCTACGCCGCGCTTTGACAGGTGGAGATCCGATTATTGAGGGGGATTGTGAGGGCCGCCTTCCCTCGCCTTACCATCAGTCCCCCAATCTCGCGGGTGGATCGCCGTCGTAAACCCCGGGTTCAATCGGTTTTCTTTCGCGAGTGTCGGTCGGCCTTGTTGGCTGTCCCTTGGTCCAGTGACCTTTCTCGGCCTAGGAAAGGACTTCTATCGTTTGCTAGTGGAGGGGTCGCGAAGGATCCACTACGTGAGGATCTCGACATGTCGGATGATGAGTTTCGCTCTCACTGGTCTTGGGCGCCAGCGGCGGATTACCTCAGTAACCCTGAGTTTTCGCTTACCTGGCGACTGGCTCGGAATCGGCTGCCTCTCAACGACAGGGCCTTCATATGGGGCTTGGCGGATTTGCCAGACTGCGATCGGTGTGGCCTTGGTCTAGAGGAAACGGCTTTGCACGCCTTCTTCCATTGCCCCCGTGTCCGCCCCTTATGGGACCATGTCGGCGAGCTGACGGCTCGTCTCGCTCCCGAAAAGCTTGTGCCCATGGATCGCGCATACGCGTGTGGCAATGTGTCTCCCCCGTATTCCGGGGTGAAACGGATTGTGTTTCTCACGCTGCTAGCCACGGCCCGAATGGTGATATGGGCGACGCGAGAGGAGGAAGTCTTGCGGGGTAACCGTCTTTCTCATCAGGATCTGATCCGATTCTTTGAACATCAGCTCAAGATGAAGATTAGAACTGATAGAAAACGCTTGTATTCGACAGTCTTCAGCGAAAGGTGGGTGACTGAGGCGAGCTTGGTTCGTGTGAACGGGGCTAGCCTTGATTTTCTGTTTTAGGTCAAGCCTACGTTACATCGGGGTGGCTTCCTGTGGTGCCCTCCCCTTGGTTAGGTTAGACAAGCCTTGGTGTACCTAGTTAATGCGAGTAAGTGTTGTTCCCGGCCTGCCCCCGGCCACATCTTTAGTTATGATCCAGCCTGAGATTCCCAACCTCCCCAGTTTGTTTTTTGACCCCCCACTTTCTATCTCGACTGGGTCAGCTTTATACTTCCCCATGCCCGTATGATTTTTTTTATCACCTTTCCCACTCCCTTAGCGACAGAGCTGCTTGATTTTGTTCCAATGGGCAGAATACAGTGGTCTCCCTGCATTTTGAGGGGTTGGAAGGGCCCTACTAACATCAGTTAACGTTTTATTTTCATTTATGTTAATATTTTAGTTTGTTATTGGGTTCATCCCACCCCCATCTCATTTTTTTTTTCATCTTAGAATTTTTGTACATATGTGTTAGGATCATTATGACATGGGGCGCGTTTTGTAGGTCTCCCTAGAGTGGATGTGGTATTATGGTGCATGGGAGGATTGATTGATGACGGACGAGTTCTTATGGTGAATGAGTAAATTGTAATGTCTGAATGGGTCGTGAATCAAATTAGCTAGGTATAAGATAGTTAGTGAAGACCAGCCTTACCCCTCCCTTTTTTCGGCCTTGTGCCACAATTTTGTATTTTTACAAAAATAAATCTTAGTTGCTGACCGGCTCAGGTTTGGATTTTCAAAGTACGTACTTTACGGAGGTGAAGGAAGTTGCTTTTGTCAAAATTGTTACTCTTCGGCATTATCCCGTCTCCACGGTCGATCCTTAAAATAAATTTGAAAAAATTCTGACCTGCTTCGCCTGGTGATACACTCTGGCGCGATTTTTTTCGCGGTTGATCCGCCCTGTGGAGTTGTCAATTTTTGTGCTAAAATTGGCCCTGTTTAGGGATTTTCCGTCTTCACCTGGTGAAACATTTTGGCGCGATCTTTGTTCCCGCAGTCGATCCGCCCTTTAGATGTCGCATCACTGGTCTGTTTTGGCCCTGTTTAGGGACTCCGTCTTTTCGCTATTCATGAAACCAACTACGTTCGCCGACCAATCGGCATCTAAATTTACCAGGCCAGACCAGCTAAATTCGAATGAACCAGCTACGTTCATTCCAATCCTAAATTACCAGGCCAGACCAACTATATTCGACATTTTGAAGAAAATTGAAACTTTCGCCTACCAATCCTAAACTACCGGACCGGATCAACTACATTCGACCGAGCCAGCTACGTTCGTCGATCAACCAGTTATATCGGACCACACCGATGTAAACGTGTTAATAAATTCGACACTTTTGTTCATAACAAAAACCTTTGCCTTTGTCCCGTCATTGTCTTGGCTTTCCACACTTATCTTCAAAAAAAACCTTGCGGGGGCGACATCCTACTCGGCCCCGCAACAATGTTAAGAATAAATAACACAAGAATACAATTAATTAAAAATGTGTTGTGTATAAAATGATTTGAATCAACAGAGTTCTTGTTGATTGAACTTGGCAAAGTCACAGAGAGAAATATAAGTTTATATTACGAAATTCTGTGTGTGCGTTTGAAATGTGCCTAGTAAGATCGTGGATTTGTGCTGGTGGTTGAAATCTTACGGGATCTTACTGACGACTTTTGAAAAAATCAAAATTTTTAAGGAGAAAGGGTAGGCTTCCACAGCAACGCGGGAAAACTTAATCTTGCACTAAAATATGTGATTGGTTTAAATTTAACCAATCACTACATTCGTACTAACAGAACAAGCAATCAAGCTCAAAACCGAAGATTCAAAGAAACGACTGCGATAGCTAAATTGTCCTTTATAAAAGTACAAGTGACTTATTAGCCAATCGCAGGCGAATAAAATGTGGACGCGGAAAAACATAACAATCGCTACATAACTTTGTGTAAGCTGTCGAAAATTGTTAAAATGAATAGTTTTCGATCGGAAACATCTGTCTTCAATAAATTTTAGGGGTTTTGGATTATTTTCAAACACCTAATTATATTTTAAAATAACGGTAACAAAATGAATTGAAATTGGTGAACTGTAAATTGCGTCAATTTCAAGTCTGTCTTCATCGTTTTCCTAAATTTGTAAAAGCCAAATTTCTTTTAATGTAACTTTGTATAAATTGTAACTTGTTAAAATCAATTGTTTTCGAACGAAAACAAATCGATTTTCAGCAATTTTAAGAGTTTTCAGAAGTTTTCAAACACTATTACTTTTTAAATTAACATTGCATTATATATGAAAATTATGAGGTTTGGCGTAAAATTGCGTCTCCAACCAGCTTTTGAAAAACAATTTGTTTTTATTTAATATAACTTTGTATAAGCTGTCAAAACTTGTTATAATCAATTGTTTTAGATAAAAAACAAACAGATCTTCAATAATTTTATGTTTTTTTCAAATGTTTTCAAACACTCAATTACATTTTATAATAACAGTGTTTAATGAAAGGGAATTGAAACTGGCGTAAAATTGCGACAATTTCAACTATATTTTCAATGTTTTTATTTCAATGTTTGCAAAAACTAAATATACCTGGTTAAATAAAATCAATTGTTTTCGAACGAAAACATCGATTTTTAATAATTTTAGGGCATTACGAATGTTTTCAAACACTAAATTAAATTTTGAAATAACGGTTTTTAATGTTTATCAAAAGTACAGTAATTGTAATAGCGTATTGTGTTATTTACAAAACATTCTGTTTTCAATGTTTTCAAGTTTATAAAAAACATTTTTTTAATTCATGGAAGCTGTGAAAATCTATTGTTTGCCATTGAAAAGGAATCCATCTTCAATAATTTTGGTGATTTTCGAGCGCTTTCTGTTGTGTAGGAACCTACCACCACTCTTGAAGATGAACTCGTCTACAAACAAGGACGTTAAATGTCAAAAGACAGTGTCGGAGAAGTTCTGGGCTGAGTTAGTTATAGACTACTCAGGCGATTTCTGTACCAACTTACCAACCGAATAAACCCCATTTTATTGTTACATGTTATTTGGCGTTTGTCTTTATTAACCCCAAATTAGCATCATAACACTTTCAAACACCAAATTACTATAACTTTTTTGTTTTGTTTTCATTGTTGTTTTGAAAAATAGCGGGGATTGGCGTAAAATGGCGTCTCCAGCAATACAATTTTTTTTCGTAAAACAAAAAATTGGTTTTCGAAAACATATTCATCTGGTTCATGTCGAAAACCGATTTTTTTTTATATAACTTTGTGAAAGCTGCTGAAACATGTCAAAATCTATCGAAAGCAAATCGATTTTCCATATTCTTAGGGGTTTTCTAAATTTTCAAACACCAAATTACTTTTTAAAATAATGTTTTAAAGTTGCGTTTCCAGCAAGTGCATTTTCAATGTATTTGTATGTTTTTAAAAGAATTTTTTTTTCATTTAATTTTGTGTAAAGTCTGTCGAAACTTGTTAAAAAAATCAATTCTTTTCGATCGAGAACAAATCGATTTTAAATTTGTGGTTTTCGAATGTTTTCAAACACCAAATTACTCATCAGTTCAGTTACTTACATGAAGTTATGTTTAATAAAAGTTGGGTTTCAAAATAGTTGAAATAGACGCAATTTACGCCAATTTCAGCTACTTTTCTTAGCTTAAACGACGTTGATTTAAAAAAAAAAAAAAAAAATGTTTGAAACACATTCGAAAACCCCAAATTATTTAGAATTGATTTGTTTTCCATCGAAAACAATTGAGTTTAACAAGTTTCGTCAGTGTACATGGAGTTATACTTTTAAAAATCTATTTTTTAAATGTAAATAAAATTTACGCAGTTTACACCAATTTCAATTACTTTTGATACCTTAAACCGTGAAACCAGGTTATTTTAAAAAGTAATTTGGTGCCTGAAAACATTCGAAAACCCCTAAAATTATTGAAAATCGATCTGTTTTCGTTCGAAAACAACTTACACAATGTTATATTAAAAAATAATTTAGTTTTCAGCTATAGTGGGTTATCAATTATAGTGAAGTGTATGAGTGTTGAAACAGATTAGTTTGATTTGGCCTTGTTAGTTAGATAGCCCACCATAAGAGGGGTATAAAACAAGAAAATCAAATTATAAAAACAAAAACAACAAATTTATATAAATATAAATCATGGAAGGTCCGAACAAATATAATTAATCTATTTGAGTTGATACAAGGTCGTCAAAAATGTTCGTAGTAGTCCTTGCAAGAAATGAGTTTATGTGTACGAAGGCAGGAACGTAAATTTGTGTTGTTAATAAAGCGTTATCGGCAGGAATGTCTTTTGAATTAATCGCTCAGTCTTAAAATGTTCCGTTCGTTTATCAAGTATGAAAAGGTGCATTTCAAGCTAGATATAATAATAACGATCGCTTGACGTTAGACTCGTCTCCTTCTCTCTGGTGACTAGGAGAACTTATTCGTCTTTAAATGTTTTGGATTGAAAAGGTCACAAAATTCACTCCTGGATATGATTCAGGAACTTTCCATCGGACAACGAACAAACTTTGCGAAGGCTCACGAAAAGGTCCGTAAAAAGAATTTTGTTTCTGAGAAATGAAGATAAATTTGGATATTGTTTTTAAATGTTTCTTCTTTTTAAATTGGCGAAAAACATTTCGCATCATGTGAAGAAGAGAGAGAGACCAGAGAAAAACCCCTCCCCGAAGTGGATTTAGTAATCAACAGTGCTAAAAATTAGGATGAAGATACTAATTACTTGGTTGAAAGGATTCGAAGTAATTCAGAAATAAGTTCATTTTTTTCTAACAAATTATTTTGGGTTTGAGTTATTATTTAATTACCGTATGACACATTTGTTTTTAAAGACGGTTCGTTGATTTAAAGGAATTGATAAATGGCAAATTGGACTTTTTGGGTGGTCTGAATAGCGGAATTCAACCAGACAGGATAAGTGGTTTTGAAAATTTATACGTTGTGACCAAAAGATCCAAGGAGGTGAAAAGAGATTCAAAAAGTACCTCTTGAAAACTGGTTGCGCGGAGATCTGGAGATTTAGAATACATGGTGTTTCAGGCGATTTGCATAAAGAAAATTCGGTAATGTGCAAAGATGGAAAGTTTGTTTCTCTTTGATGAAGCTGATAAATTGGCCAGATTAGTCAGATGGTTCGGAGTTCGGAGATCAGAACGCGGAAAAGGCGGCTTGTTGTGAATTTGCTGGTTCCTGGTCTGTTGGCAGATTTTATAAAGAAGACCGATCATTTTTAAAGATTAAAAACAGAACCCGTACGAATCCAGATAACTTTTCTCTCTGTGACTTTCCGACCCAAACTGCAGTGAATCTCGTTACGACATTTTGTACTATATATAAATTCTTCGGTAGAGACATAAAAAAAAACAGTGGCCTAAATGGGCCCTTTGAACAGGAGAACAGTTGGTTGCTTATTTTTTTCTTTTTCATATGTTTGAGGCTACGAATGAAATTTTTTTTGCTGCATGAATAGTGATGGATTTTCAGCGAAATAACCAGCCATTTCTCTCCTTCCCACCGGATCGTTCTGGGAGATCGATACACTGCTGTTCGGATCAAGAATTACAACATGGCGAATAGTGGTGGTTCCTTCAGTTCACCGGAGGAAGATCAGATGGATTTCTTTTCGGTCAGAACCACCAGGGAGACAGGACAGAACTGCAACAGGCAGGGTTATTACGTTAGATTAAGGTGTGAAATTTCACGAGTTTTGTTTTGAATTTTTTTTTTTTGTGTGTTAAGCAAAGTTTATAAATTCGAGTCTTTTTAATTTCTAACAAAATCAGTGAGTCAGTGCTTGGCATTTGAATTTTTTAAATCTACATCTTGTTTTGTTCACTACACAGCAAAAACTCATGAAAGCTTGGTACTTGATGGAGACGCCATTTTATGCCAACCACCGCTACTTCTTAATTTCTTGAACGTTATTTTTAAAAGTAATTCGTTGTTTGACAAAACATTCAAAAACCCCAGCAATTACTGAAAATCGACTTCTTTTCGATCAAATACAATTGGTTTTAACAAGTTTCGGCATCTTACACAAAGTTATATTGAAATTTTGGATTTTTTTTACTAACTTATGAAAACATGGAAAATATAGTGGAAACTGACGAAATTTATGCCAGTTTCAACTAATTCATCACATTGGGATCAGTAATTCGTGTTGGCCAGTCTTCCAAAAGTGAACATCTTCATCCACAACAAACATTTTTGTTGAACGTGATCTCATGCTCTGTCATGCTAAGTAATTTCTTCATTTTCTTAGTCTAGCAGAAGATTAGAGCATAAACTAATGTAGTTTTTTCAGTTTAGGTTTCAATGAACCATTTTTTTTTTGCAACACCACAGCATTACTTATGCACTGTAGATTTTTACTTTGTATTTTTTCTTTCTCCTTGATATGTCCCGGAAGGGGATATATTTGTTCGAAGTAGCAAAGTGGTTGATGACTACTGTAACCGGGTAGGACAATCTAGCAGGTAACCGTAATGGACTGGTCCTCGTCGTAGGGGTAGTCAATAGGCGAAGACAATAGGCGTCGTCCTGTACCTCCACACCAGACTGTATTTATAGCTGACACCAGCCAATCATATTACTGTGAGGGGGGAACCCAGGTGTATGCATATTCATTACATCACCTCCCCTTGAGCTAAATTTTCTCATGAAATTTAGCTTCAATTTTTAATCTTTTTAGGGTCTGGACTTAATCGATTGATTTTTTTCCTAAGTCTTTTTCGCCTCAATCCTCCTTGCAGTGGTGGCGTTTGGCACACTGGTACCTCTGGCCTTGGGGTCGGGGATACCTCCATTGGTGAATGTTGACTTAATGGAACGGGAATTTCAAATGCGTCATACAGGACATCCATTGGAATCTCTTCGGTATTTCCCGTGACCTCTGTAGTGTGTCTGGGTCTCAACTGATTCCAATGTCTTTTGCACCGAAATTTTTTCCTTTTTATGTCATATATGACCTGTCCAATTCTTTTGTTTATCATTCCTTCTTCCCAATACATTTTTCCAGCACTAAAGTTCTTGAAAAAAATCACCTGGCTTATACGCTTTAGTTTTCTTTTTTAGCAGTTTTCTTCGCCGGACTAGGCAACAGCCTGTCGAACACAGAGTGTATTTTTCTCGCAAACATTAACTCTGCTGGTGATAACCCTGACGTCGTATTCGGGTTTGGCGTGATTCTATATACTGCCAAAAATTTCTGAATACTTCTTTTATTCGTGTTCACGCCTTGTTTTTTTTTTCAACGCTCGTTTAAAGGTGTCCACAAATGTTTCCGCTTGTCCATTCGATCTTGGGTGATTTACTGGCATTGTCACGTGATCAATGGACAATGATCTACAGAATTCCTTGAATTCTCTTCCCGTAAACTGCGTTCCGTTGTCACTGACTAAAGTTTTAGGGAGTCTAAAGCGACTAAAAATTTCATTAAGTGCGTTTATTGTATTTGTTGCAGTCGGGTGTCCGCACTTAACAATTTCTGGCCACTTGGTGAAACTGTCCACATTGATCAGGTAATAAGATCCATTTATGGGCCCTGCATAGTCAATATGCAATAGAGTCCATGGGATATTTGTCTTTGGTCATGGTTGAATCTTTACCGGGGGATCCCTTGCTGCCAGTTGACATCCTCTGCACTGTTTCACCAAATTTTCTATGTCTTGGTCCATCCTCGGCCAATTAGAAATTTCATTCTCGAAATCCCTGGATGGCCAGTGTGAAATTCTTTCAGAATTTTCTTTTGCAGAGTAACCGGCACTACAACTATCTGCGTATAGTAATACCTGTTCGAAGATTGAAAAATGTAACACACTAATTACTTTTTTAGTTGTCTCATTCAACCAGACTTGCATTTTTTTTAATGAAATCATCATTCACCACTGCTTTTTCACGTCTTCTAGCGTAACCGGTAGTTCTCTAATAGTGTTGCATAACAGACCCGACAATTCACTTTCGTTTCTTAGTGCCGCTATTACTGTTTCTTCCAGTGGTTCCGTATATTTAGGTATCAACCTTGATAACCCATAACCTAGATTCTTTGAAGGCACATATTCTATTTTGAAATTATAATTCAATAGAATTACACCCTAACGCTGTAGTCGATTTGCCGTGTGAGTTGGTATACCTTTTTTTGAACCAAATATTGTTAACAGAGGTTTATGCATGTTTATTGTCAGGTACTTCGAACATTTTTCACTGACTTTAACCGCCGACAAGTCCAACTTTGAAAACACTCTACCTCCGTTTTATTTAGTGAATATATCCTCCGGAGACGGTAGAGGGTACGCATGGTCTTTCACACAATCATTTAAGCCTGTCAAAAAGTCAGCACACATTCTGATTGTTCGGTTTTTCTTTTTTATATATACGGTTGGAGACGCCCAATCCGAGTAATCGACTTTTGAAATTACGCCAATTTTCTCCAGCCTTTCTAATTCCTCATTTATTGTGTCTAGTTCCGAAAATGGTACTTTTCTCTTTGGTTTAACATTTTCTTTCAATTCGAAATTGACTTCTGTTTTTGTGCACAGACCTAGTCCTTCTGAAAAGACGCGAGCACATAAACTTTCGATTTGTGAATTTTTCCCATGAACGCAGTGTTACATTTTAATTCACCTCTAAACTTAAGTCTTTTTCCTGACACTCCCCCGGCAATTTTGTCTATGTTGGTCAACGGCGGGTAACCTATTTTTTTCCATGTTTTCTCGTTTATTACCGAGATATCACTTCCTGAATCGAGTAATAATTTTACGGTCTGCCCATTTATTTTTACATTGAGGTATTTTCTTCTTTGACCCTCCCAATTTCATTTTTAGACAAAACTACGTTGACTTTTGTTTGAAACTTTGCTTTTACTTTTCTCTGTTTTGCCCGACAATGGGAACTTCTATGACCTACACGCCCACAATTAAAACATATTTTATCCCTAAAAACAATCCTTCTTTATATGCTGTCCTCTACAGGAACTGCATATAATTTATCTTTCTTTATTTTGTATCCACTTCTTTTGTCTTACAGTTTGTACTCGCGAAATGCTCTTCTCCTCAATCCGAGTATTATCTTTTTTATGTTTATAAGTCGCTGACATTCTTCCGTTATCTTTTGTAGCGTAATCTTCGTATCCTGTTCCATGATAGTGAGGATTCTTGATCTAATTTCTTTGTCCTTCGGTGTCGTTAGACCCTGCACATAAATTAGACACTTGAATATGTCACTTGACAATTCCTGTAATTTAAACGCCTCACACTGCGCGTTAACTATATCATTGTTTTACGATATTTAGACACTTGTATCGTGTATGAAACAGACTCTTTTATCGAAAATCTTCGACAAAATTTCTACTGTTTCGCTGAATGTAATTTTTCTGGCTTCTTTGGAAGGATTAAATTCGC
Organism: Acanthosepion pharaonis; assembly: GCA_903632075.3. Lineage (NCBI taxonomy): Eukaryota > Metazoa > Mollusca > Cephalopoda > Sepiida > Sepiidae > Acanthosepion > Acanthosepion pharaonis. The sequence goes on from CAHIKZ030003956.1 coordinate 44,517, forward strand.
GTATTTTGTATTTTTTTTTTTTTTGTTCCCAACTTCTGCAACAATAGTGATTTTTTCTTCGTCGGACCATTGTCCGCATCTTTTCGTAAATATTGTTTCAAACCTACGAAAATAATCCGGAAACGTTGAACAACTGTCAGGGTCGTATTTAAATTCAGAGAGTGAATTTGAAATTCCTTCAGCAGAAAAAATCTAGAACCCGGTTCTTTTGTTGTCCTAAATAATACGTCTTCCCAAAGTGATTTATTGTCTTTTGCCTGTTGCTTGAATAACTTTTCAAACCTTTCTTGTTGCTGAATAAATTGTTGTTGTTGTTGTTATTGTTGAAATTATTGCTGTAAAGTGACTTGTAGCACCTTAGTTAATTCCGCAATTTGTTCCATTCTGCAAGCGTACCCACAATAAAAAATTTTGCTCCAATTTATGTAGACAAAATTTTCTAAGTCCAAACAAGAGGGGGATTTCTTACTTTCTGTAAGCGTTGCACAAGTTTTTCCTTTTCTAAGGTTCCTCGTTAATAAGCGTTAAAACAAAAATGAGGGAAAAATTACTTACTTTCTGTAAGCGTCGAACAAGTCTTTCTAACGTTCTTCAACTTTTTTTTTTCTTTTGTTTTAACTTGTGAGGTCGTTTCGAATCTCGTCGCCAAATGATATGTACCGGAAAGGGATATATTTGTTCGAAGAAGCAAAGTGGTTGATGACTACTGTAACCGGGTAAGACAATCTAGCAGGTAACCGTAATGGACTAGGTCCTCGCCGTAGTGGTAGGCAATAGGCGAAGACAATAGACGAAGACGATAGGTGTAGTCATTATTTATTGTACGTTAAAAGTACAAATGTGGCACAAGGCCAAAAAGGGGAAATGGGGAAAAGGACGGTCATCATCTGTCTTAAGATTAAACAGCTAGTCACAATCACTGACCCAGACAAACCAACAATATTCCATTCACCAAAACAACGCATTCTTACTTGCCATTCTTTCCCCAACCACCGTAATACCTAAGAAACTCTATGCAGTCCTAAACTAGTCCCCATATTTACAATTCATTGTCTTTTAAAATCTAAAAACCCCAATGACTATTTACAAATGTTCACAAAAATCTATGTACAAGAAACTAAACAAAAGTTTTGTTAGTAATAAAAAAAAAACCCACTGCCCTAACTGCGGCAGAAATATCAGTTAACTGGACGAAATCAATGCGGGACTGTAAACGATATAAAACATTCGTATAAGCTATGCACACACTACATTCAAACAACAACAAATACGAAAAACACACTCGAAACGAAAAGCGCCCCGCACCCACCAGAGAACTGACATCACTAACCACCTAATGATGGAAGGCATGGGGAATGAAACAAAAGAAAAGGGGCCAATGAGCATACATACCTTAGCTAAGTTAACTTTCAAAAAGGAAAGAAAACTAAAACAAAAACCGGCCTAAACTAACCTATACACAAAGGGAGGATTGCCAATGTTCAACCCAGCAATTCCCACGAAAGTGGATAAGTCGGTGTATGCGGAAACTATGGTTTGAGCATTCAGGGAGACCGATTCCGCTTAGGTCCGATCTGTGCGCCCTGTCCTTCAGCAAGGAGCATCAGCATCAAAGAATAAAGTATGTGCGACAGCGGACAACCCTAACGACCCGACCGAGACAGCACAAAGACTCCCGACCGCTTCCCGTTCGCCTATACCAGCATTGAGGGAGCGATACAATAGGCTACAGGATTCAAAAATCGGGTTGGAATCTGGTGGCCTGTATGAGCCCTGCTAGGTACTGTTGGTCGACCTCCTTAGATTGATCCAAATTTATCAGTGTGGCTCTTTTACCCCTCTATCAGATGCACATTGTTCGGCCCTTCACTGCATAAGTCTGCTCCGATCCCAACAGAATCTCGGTAACTGACTGCAAACGCGACGCCAGAATCTTGGCCTAAATCTTTAACTTTGTGTTTAGCAGAGTTATACGCCCTCAGTCCCTTCCCACAATTCTTGTCCTTCTTTAACAGCATGATCACATCCCTGGAGATCCTATTATGGTTGGCTCTCTGACGGAATCATTTGTTGAACATAGCTGTCAAGATAAGAACAAACACATGCGACAGCCTCTGTGATCGCATCCTCGCAGTCAGCCGCTTCAGCTGACGAGAATCGAGAAAAATCAGCTAAATAGTTGCGAAACCATTGTTCACAGAGACCCGGCAGGTTCTGTGTGGGTGGTGAAGTCATTTTCGAAATGCCGCAGAAATGCCTAGCACATATCATTGGTGGACTGAAGGCTGGACCCATCTGGAGTATCAACCTGACGAATGAAACGATTGGAACCTCGACATATTTCTTCATTGCTCAATTCTGTGAGCATTTTCACGGCTTCCTTAATCTAACCCTAACTACCCGGCCTTGATAGCGTTCGCTAGACGAATGCTTCACGGCCTGCCTAGCTAAGCCTATTTTTAGGGAATCCTCACTCTAACTACCACTCGGGTCAAACTATTCTTTAATTTCTAGTCACTGGCTATATGCGATGGTGAAATCTAATTCTATCCTTAAGATTTTCACACCACTTATTCCCAACTACCGCTCTTACTAATTCCTGCTGCACTAATCCATTTAATATCTTTAAATGGATTAGTGCAGCAGGAATTAGTTCGACGTATCACGTTGAACTTCCAGTCTTTCTAGGCCTAGTGTCCAAACACCAACCGGGCACAAACGAATGTGTGGTTCGAATCGCTTAACCAATGAAACATGGGACAATCTAGTAAATCTAGATCGACTCTTCTTACTAACATTCTATCCAGGAGGCTTACCATGCACGTAGACGACCAATTCTGAATCCACTTCCACATCTGTCGACATCAGACTACGATCACTTATACTTCTGCTAGCTCCCGGCGCCCTTATATCAAGTTCCCTATTAAAACTAGGCATCCGGATCCATATGAAATGGCCTCTAGTGACGGAAGAACGAATGGCCACTGATCGTTGGGCGTATAAACTGCAACGACCCGAAATGTACCAATTTTCACGGCAATATCGGTCACCACCTCACCCCAGGAAACGCTTTACAAATCATTCTGGCCACTCGGTTCCCGTATAATAAACAACAAAATCGCTAGACAACACATGAGCATCGACTACGCAGTCTCCTAGATTGCAGCCACTTCCACTCCAAAAAGCAGAAACGTCGCCTTATTCCAATCTTTCAAGCCCTTCGCATTTAAACTCGACATCGTTTAAGCTAGGCGAAAATCTACAGAGGTTTAGCATCCTGCTACCACTTTTTTATCATTTAATATTTGTCAGTTAATATTAAAATCATGTTCTCAACTACGTCCGAATAACATCGACGTAGTTCCTGACCTGACGAAAAATAATTCCCCACCAAATATGTCAATGTCTTTCGGAGCTTTACGTTGATTATAAATACCAGAAACAAGATCGTTCTTTTTCTCTCGCTACTAAAATGTAGCTGTTAAAGAAATCGCGTTTGAAAACATATCACACACGTACATATATATGTACGTACGAAACTTAATTACAAGCAACGGAAACTTAATTACAAACATTACGGAACATTCACTCCTTCAACACTTCTGAAGCAAAAAGTAAATCAACACATATACGAACAAACACTCAACCATACACATCGCTGCCACGCTAAAGAAATTTAACTTGGATATTACAGTTTTTTCCAATTCCCCACCAGCAAGAAATTACTATAAAAAAAGTTTTCTGGAGCTACAATTTTACAGAACATATCTTCAGCTTTTCAGGACATAATTCAAGAAACTTTCTCACTCAGTTCTATTCAACGAAATTTTCTCTTTGGTGAGCATTTTCTTTTAGCGTCAAGATTTATTGTAATCATTTTCAAAAGTACATAAACTAAATTACAGAAACTTCTTGAAACATCAAGTAATAATATAAGTTCCTTTTTTGCAAACACATTCTCACAATATTCATATTACAGGATTCTTTCAACTCTCTCACAGTGAACATTTCGAGCGGCAAATTCATTCAACTTTTATGAGCTCATATAACCAAGTAACTGGCCTCTACAGAGGTCAAGGCTCCGACGGACTGTCCTAGGCTTCCGACGTAACCAATTGGTAGCTGACAATCCGTAGTTTTACGGCCTTATATAAAGTAGTGTGAAGCAAAACAGGTGCCCTCCAAGAACAGTTTTTGGATACTTTGTTGAGATATCTTGGATATTTGAAGACTAGTCTCAAGAGGGACTTTCTGTGAGCAAAAAGGCTCCTCTCAGCCTCCAGTCTGCAGACTTTACAAATGCCCTCCCCACCTTAGGAAAGCATTCCTTTTTGGGATTGGTGGGAACTCTAGAGGGAGAAGAGAGACGCCTTGTTTTCATCTTTGTATTCAGTTCTTGCTGGCAAAGCAGGGACAAATTGTATCTTGGTAAATTCTGGTGCTTTCTATACCCTGTTTCAACCAGCCTACTTTTTATTTATTTCTTCGTCTCTCTCCCTTATCAAAATTGTTAGATTTAAGTACGCTCATAAATATACTGAAAGTCAAGATAACTAAATGACATAATTTAAAGCCTAATAAACGAAAGCGAATAAATACTGTTTTTGCTCTTGTTGATTAAATAATGTAATTATTATTTATTTTGCTTTTAATTATGTATTTATTTAATCTTAATAGAATTTTTTAGTCTAACCATTTTCTTTTAAATTTTTAACATTTTTATGGCTATGTAAGTTGGCTTGGGAAAGGAATATATCAAACTGCCCTTTATTTGGGTGACTGTGTATGACTTCGGATTGAAGAGCTGAGAAAGCATGTCGTGCCTAGGTTGTTGACAAGCAAAATAACACCTGTAAGAAATGGCGATATTTGGATACGGGGATTCTGATCTGCATTTGTCTTCATCTTGTCTTTATTTTAGGCATCGTTTTCGAGGAGGCCGAAACAGAAAGAAGTGAGATTTTGGGATGAGGAATGCTTGGTATATACATCTTCCTTCCTGTGAAACTGAAATAAAGCACATTGATTTACACTGTAGTGTGTGATCCTTTATATGCCAAAAAAAAAATTAACTGCATTTCCAGTCCTGACCCTCATGAAGTGCTCGGCCTCACAATTTGCTTCAGGCCAGAGAGGTATGCTTTTCTTGTGATAAAACCCCGACTGAATGGTAAAGTCCCTGAATACCGGATTTTTAAACAGCGCGTCCATTATCTGTCTTGACTACTGTCGGTAATCGTAGTCGAGCAAATATCGTATTTGCTAATGTTGATGGGATTATTTGGATTTCAGGAAAACGGCTGTATTCATCAATAATCATTAGCACATAGTAACCTGAACTGAAAGTTTCTGATAAGTCTATGCTGACTGAGCAGAAGGTAACGGTGTTAGGCAGTAGCAGTTCATGTTGAATTGGAATAGAGGTTGACAAAAGACATGGAAATATAAATTCGGAAGATTTTTCCACCATCCTATCGATGTATATATAATATATATATATATGAATATATATATATATATATATATATATATATATATATATATATATATATATATATATCACTAGTTCAATCACTAAATCTACTTTAAAAATCTACTACGATTCTAACTTTAGAAGTCAAAACATAATTTACCTCCTAGAATGCACAATATGCCAGAAACAATATGTAGGAAAATCTGAATGGCCCTTTAACTACAGAATTAATAATTATCGTAAGCGAATTAAATCGACTCCCCTATGAACAGTTGTTACCTGTAGAACAACATTTCCGCCTGGAAAAAACACGATTTCAAAACCCATTCCAAATTCACTATAATTGAGAGAATAGAAAAGTTCAGAGCAGATAACATTAGAAAGATTTTAGAGTCCCATGAAAATAAGTGGATACAACGTCTAAAAACAAAATACCCAGCCGGGCTAATTCATAAATTTAACAATATATAATAGTTACAATCAACAAATCAAAACCTACCCCATTTCTCACCCACACAAGACAGACATGCCTTACGGAGGAATGGAGGCCTCACATATACACTCACCCACACGATTATACACACACCATACTCACTCACTCCCTAATGAGCCAAATGATAACACACACACCTACAGCAATACACACGCTTACACATATCATACTCACTCACTCCCTAAGAACCAAATAACACACACACAAACACTAAACATAGACACATCCCTCACCAGGTCCAATAAAACTGTCAAACTGACCAGAGAATTCAGGATAAAATGTATCTATCCAGTTCTTATCTCAAATAACAACTTAAAAGAGACTGTTTGACCAACACAAGGAATGTTAAAAGATTCATGTGAAAAAAGATAAAAAAATAAAAAAACAAATGAAAACTACAGACAAAAGTTCATTTTCTCCAACAAAAAAGACATTCATTTCTGTAGTTTACTGCTAACAACAAGCAGAAATATTTAATTTCTCCTCCTGATGATTGCCATTTTGGTCGAAACTAGTCGAGGAATCTAAATGGAATAATAATAAAAAAACGAAAGAATATTAATCTACAACCCAGTGTGTCTAATGATTTTAATTTTTTTTTTCTTATTGTTCAAAATGTATATATATATATATATATATATATATATATATATATATATATATATATATATATATATATATATATATATATATATATATATATATATATATATATATATATATATATATATATATATATATATATATACATGTGTGTATATATATATATATATATATATATATGTGTGTGTGTGTGTGTGTGTATATGTATATATATTAATTTCACGGAAATTACCAATAAATCTGAAGCTCAACACCGAATTAAAATTATAAAAAACTGAATACATTATACAAAGGTAATATCACTCTTCCTAACAAAACTGATAAATACATTAACCTTTCCAACTATGAACTATCTAAGCACCAAAAAGAATTACTTAACCTTGGACCTAACTGCCATATATACCGACTGTTTAAAAAAAATAGAAATTGAGACCCTATGCCAAAACATCGTTAAACTCCAGGATGAACAACTAAT
>CAHIKZ030003957.1:0-132500 GCA_903632075.3 Acanthosepion pharaonis
TTGCCTTGAAATCTACTAAAATGATGTAAAAATACTCGCAATTAAGACGTCTTGTTCATTTTTGTCACTAGTGTGAGTCAAACAAGTTATATTGAAATAATTATTTAACTAAGAAGACTACTATTGCTTTTTTTTTTATTATATGTCCATTTTTATTTTTATTTTTTTACTTATTCCACACTTGAGCACATTTTGACTAACAATACTACTACTTGGTGTTCGTAGTAGTACATTATTCTCAACTACAAACAGTAGTAGTAGAGTAAAAGTACTAGTATTGAATGTGGTAGTACGGTAGTAAGCATCTAGCGATGGCAAGTGCACCACTCCTCCTCCTTTTTCTTCTCTTTTTCCAAAGAGTGGTTTCATTCCTTTTCTACCATGGACTTTTTTTTTTTTTTTTAATAGAATTCGATTGCAGATAAAAACTCTTTCGTCCCAGAACCTTGCCAAGATGGGATGTCGGCTGGTGCCATGTACAAACCCAGACTTTCTTCTGCGACTGCTGCCCATATTTTATCCCCACTCCCCCATCTTATTGTAGTTAATAATGACCTAATTCCTTTCCCTTGTTTCCTAGGCTGATTACTTGCATTTTTTTTTTTTTTTTTGCAATATGCTGACGAAAAATGCATTTTTTAGGGGTGTGAATTAAAACATTTTCTCAAATTTAAGAACAAAATTTTCCCTTCCCCGTCCACATTCTTCTTCATCTTTTCTCCTCTTCGTTCTTCTCGTGTTTGTTCCTTTGCTAATATATTATTCAGTACTACTGTGAAAAAATAAAATGCATATTGATACCTTCCTTGTTTAATTTTAAATTTCTGAATCACAACCGGTCATTGCTGGTCAATTAAAGAAGGAAGTGTTTTTTATTATTTCGGCGACGCAAATACAAAAAAATATGGTAGAGAGGCTTGAAACGTGCAAGAGAAATTATATTGAAAAATACATTTTTCTGCTACACCACATACATACTTTTACTTACATATGATGTTTGGACGTCCACACCATTCTCTCTTCTTTGGTTCTAGTGGGCTTTAAGGCCACCAAGCTTGAGGTGGAGATCGGGTACAACGATCATCATCATAATAATTTGTTTCTTTCATGTTAAAAATCAGTCCCACGTATGAATGGATGAGCGCGAGGGAGACTTTTTTTTTTTTTTTCCTTCTTAAGAGCGTTTCAGAAAGTGATACATTGATTATTGGTAGTTTTACTTAATTTATTTATTCATTTTTGTTCTCTGTATTTACATTTGATTTCTTTTTGGAAAATTCCAGGTATAATAATTGAGATTGGTAGGGTGAAGGTGAAAATGTCTTCGGGGAGGACGGGGGTGCATAAAATGTTCAAAGGGACTTGACAGCTGGATGACAATCCGCCTCAACCAACAAGCTTAGGATTTCTCTCTACTTTACTCTCTTATTTTATTTTAAAATTTATTCACCGAATACATTTTTGTACTTATGGTTGCTGTGTCATTTGATTTTATTACATTAAAAAAAAAATGTTCTAAATTGAGTATTGGGGGTGGGGGAGTATATAATAAAACTGATATGTAAAGAAAGCTTTTTATAGTCACTTCTGAGTTGTCATTTTCTCTCTTAACTTTAGCTTAGAAAGTAAAAGGGTCAAAACAAGCCATTAATATTGGTTTGTGTGTCAATGTTTTACTGTTTTTAAATATGGGACCAAATTGGTTAACTATTCACTCAGTGAGTAAACTGCTGATGTGAAACAAGCACAGCCAAATTTTTGTGGCAATTATAATGAAATCTCTTTATCTTGTTAAGCGATTAACCTACTGCAAATATAATTGGAGTTGCTGGGATATTATGGTTTGATTTTTAGATAATTTTTTAGCATAATGATTGTTTTTGAATTCAATACTGGAACTCTTAATAATCATCACAACCACTCTTAAAGGGCAGTTAAATCTTGCCAGATTTCATTGCATATCCTTTGATAGCTTTAATTTTCCAGAAAGAAGAATTATTTTTACTACAGCTTCATTAAAGCATTTACTTCTTGTCAAGATGACTATAGTTCAGTACTACTTTGTGAATAATCTCGCTCAAGTTATTTTTCATCAATGTTTTGGGAGATTCATTTATTTTTCTATTTGATCTTTTTAAAATACTTTTTCCATTTCATTAAAATATTTTATTAACAAAGTTTTATAAAGATTATTAATTCTATTTTTATTTTTTATTTAGTCAAAAAGGAGAAGAGCTTTCTGCGTTGGTAAATATTAAAATTAGTCATGTTTATGTTGAGTAGTGGTTCTCTCAATCCTGGGTAGGTTTGTTTTCTCTCTCGATATACTCAACTATCAATACAAAATCTCTTAGATTTAAAAAAAATGAATCATCATTCATTAACATTAATCATGTTTTCTTTTCAAATAAAATTGATATAATCATATTTCCAAATTTTAGACGATTTTAATCTAGAAAAACCTTTTCTTAAGATTTAAGATTCAATACGTGCTAGCTATGTTACAAAATAAATTCTCTAAACCATATTTAGCAGAGCATTTTCAACCTCTTCTGATTTCAATAATATATTTTGATTATGTTTTAGTGTGAATATTGTATGTTTCATTATTGATTTTTGCCTGGCTGCTGTATCAGGATTTACTGTTGCTGTTTAGTTTTGTCTGAGACACCCGATTAACATAGTTCTGACACACGTGACTAGTTGGTTAAATTTTGCTGCTTCTGATGATAATGATATCAAATGAATGAACCAATGAAGACATTGAGAAAACAAAGTAACAATAAACAACCACCACTACTCTTTGCAGCTGATATTTAAAAAAAAATCTTTATACAGAAAAAACAATCTTACATGTTGGTAGGAGTATTTACAAACCAGGTTTTAATCTTTTCTATTCAATGGACATGTACACCAGAAAAATGAATCTCATGCATGACTTCATCATGTTCATCTTGTATACAGGTGCATTACATAGATTTCAAAATCATCTAACAGATTATCATAAATTAATCTGACATATTTAAAGGGATATTCTTCTATTGTAATAAAAAAATCTCCATCTTTAAAAAAAAAAAATTAATGTAATTGACTAATCTATGACTATTTTGAAGGCAATAGTAATTAGTACGTTTATGATATGGAATACTTTTGACTATTATGAAATGGTCCAATCAAAATCTTTGTCCTGTTGTAACTTTGTTCAAATGGTCCAATCAGAATTTTTGTCATCTTCCCCAGTCTTTGTTTGCCTCTAAGAGAATTTCTTCTGTCTACATCAAAACCAAACAAAGGAATATTGCAACTGATATATCTTTGTATTTGATGTTATTATTTTTTTTATTTTTATTTAATTGAATGATTTGGCTGTTGGAGATTACCATTTAATATATTCTGCAGGGATTTAGTTTGAAATAGTAGAACCATATTTGAAACTAAACTTTTAGTACTAAATTTAGTTTAACTTATGGTATTCTGTTCAATAAAGGAAGAAAGGAATCCTCCTAAAGAGGTCATTTGATCAGATTTTATGGAAGAGGACTAAGTCATGGATTTATTGATGTTCTATTGTTTATATATATATATATATATATATATATATATATATATATATATATATTGTTTTACAAAGCAGGGAGAAATTGTTTTCACTGCTTTTTAAAAATGTATGTTGTATTTATTAATTAATTGATTAAATATTTGTTTTATAATACAAAGTAGCTATGCTCTTTTGCTTGTAATAACAACCATTCATAACTAAGCTGTAATAATCTTCCAGTTATATTTCTAAGAATTGCACATTGACTAGAATTGACAATAGAGATGATTATTTCCAGTTTGTACAATGTTCAAGAAATGCTTTCTGATAATCAACATTGTTGAGAAAAGTCCCCAGGTGCCTCTTTAGGCAGGAATTTGATATATATAATTTTGGTATAGCAAATTCTTAAACATTTTTTTTTTTTTTTTTTGCTACGTTATTAAAATTGAAACAATTTCTATAAGGTGGTTTTCTAAGTGTAACTGAAAGTATGGGGCATTCAGTGGAGATCGAACTTACTTTCAGTCATAATTGTTCTAGCAAGACAAGCTTGCTAACTATTACACCATGTTGAGGTGCCCTTGAAATAATTTCTGTAAGCTATCCTTGATTAGTTGTAGGATAGTCTTTATTTACATACACCTTGCCCAATAGAAACCAATTTAGTCTGTGATAAGCTTATCTTTGCTATACAGGAACTTTATGAGATGACAGCCAAAAATCGTTTGATTGGCAAGTATTAACACTTTATGTAAGTATACACAGAAAATAAGAATTTAATTGAGGTTTCAAAGAAAATAAATATTTTGAACATAAAAGCAATTAAGGTCTATTTAAAGATATAGGAAAAAAGAATTGTAAAAGGTATTTTTATTTTTAGGATTCATGCTGTAAACAATTTTGAAATTAATCAATTATTAAAATACTCGTGAGAGTACTTTGGATATTTTTTATCTCCTCTATTTAAATCAAATGATGCAGATGTTAATGTTTGGTTGGTAGACAAGGAACATTTTTGGAGATCAAGGTTCATTGGAATATGGCTAGAGGAAATCTTAGTTCTGCTCCATAATATTTATGCTTTCAATGTATTATCCAATTTATTGATAATTATTCTTTAACTTGTTTACACATGCCATGAAAAATGACAGCTTATATGAAATTGATATTTTATATCTTTACAGTTATTAGTTTTTCACATGTGAGTCTATGTATTTTTCAATTATCTTTTTACATCCATAAACATCTTCAAATAATCTGCTGTTGTTATAACAACACTGCCACTTAGCCTCATCAGTGCAAGAAAGCTAACTATTTTAGCACAAAGTTACAAAAATATTGATACATATGGTGTGTGTGTGTGTAGAGAGAGAGTGTGTTGGTGGTAATAAAACAGTGGTTGATGTAAAATAAGAGCTAAAATTTATACTAATAATATACATTTTGTTTCTCATTGTTTGGTACAACTCTGTGATGCCAAATGGTGAAGAAATTGTATTTATCATATTTATTTATTCAGGCTGCTAGATATAAATAAATAAAAACAGAGCATCTGCTGAAATATGAGTATCCATTCAAAATAATGTTTAAACAAATTTTATATATATTTGTGTGTGTGTATCTTCCTATTTCTCTTGGGTATTTAGACTTAGGAGATGATAGATGAATTAATTTTATCTATATTGACCTAACCAAGAAAGGACTCAAAATGTTTTAATATTTTGTCAATAGGTCAGATTTTAGTAAGTGGGTCAGGCCTTGAACTTCTCAGCATCTCCTTGTACATGCTAATTGTATCATTTCCTGTATGAATATCATTGAAAACCAATTTGCTATTGATACTTTTATATTGTAATATTGAAACTACCTTGCTCAGGATCATTTGATAAATAATGTTTGTGGCGATAAACAAGTTGAGTTCTTTGTTACAAATTAATATTCTGTTAAAATTTAATGACATTTACCAAAGTTTTTTTTTTTATCTTTTTTTTTAACAGTGAATTCACTTTATTTTGACTAAAAGTGTTAACTCTTTTTATTATCTCTTGATAAAATGTCAAACTAGATTATATTAAGATGAGGAAATTGGTATCTCTTGGTCTTGTGCTGAAGATACTCTCCAAAGTAAAATTAGTTAAATGTGACCAATTTTATGCTTATTGGTGAAAGAATGTGACAATCTCATGATTTATTCTTTGAGAGAATGGTTAACTTCTGAACACTAACATTTATCTGTTTGCTTAAATTTTAGTTCAAGAGGCTTGATGCAAAATCCTAGGCAATGTCTTTACATCTTGTTACTCAAAATTAGAAACTTTTTAAGATATCTATTGCTTGTTTCTGCCTTTCTTGTTGCTTTAAAAAGTGTAATGGATTTTCTTAATATAAATTACAAAAGTCAAATTTGTATTTTAGCCATTCTATTAGATCGTTAAAGAATTTAAAAAAAAACAAATTTATTAAAATATTGAATCTCTTTATTTTAATTGAAAATTATACAGTTGTATATTTTATCTGGAAATATATAATTGCAAAGATGACTGCAATTGATTGAAATTATAGATTCTAATGTATTCTCTTATATGGTATAATCAATGACACTCAAATTATTTCTTATGTATAGGAAGATAATAAGTCTTAGTGTGTATTGGTTGAGTATATTGAGATAGATTAATATATAGACAATTTAAGATGAATAAGTAAGCCTTGGAAATCTCGGTTATTATGCTGTAAGTTTCCTCTGAATTCTCCAAATGATAAACAATTTGTTAAATAATGACACATTATTATGACTTTTTATTGCCTGTTTCTCTTTGAATTTTTAAATTACAGATTTAGTTTCCCCCTTCCATCTCAAGCCTTCAATGAACATCATTATTAAAATAATTAAGACTAAATGCATTTTTTATTTATGCACTTGGTAGTTGAATGAATAATAACAAGATTTTACATTATTATATTTTAGATAAATGTTGTTTTAATTGTGAAAGTATTTTTCACTTGTTGAGTTCTTTTGAGCAAAAAGTATGGAAAGTATTGACATAGAGTATAACTTGAGAGTATGTTTTTGTTCAAGTACCTTTTTTCAGTTTCTGTAAAAGCAAACTTAGGAGTCGGCTAATGAAGTAAATTTAATTAGAATTCCATTAGTGAAATTTTATTCTATTATATGAGTTTTAAGCTTTTACTTCTTGAATGTATTTTTTGATCCATACTAAATCAATCAAGTTTCTTTTCAAACTAGGAAAATGAAGTTCAGGTATTTTCAAGATTAAATGAAATTTTAAATAAAGCTTAGTAAATTTGTTTAGCTTTGTGTGTGTTTATTTTCTGACCAAAGGTCTATAAGAATTTTATTTAATTTTTTCTTTTGAAAAAATAAATATTTTTCATAATTCTCCTAAAAGTATGTTTTTAAGTAAAGTTTTTATCTTCAAAAATATGTACTTTTCAATATGAAACTTCAATTTTAAGACAGTTTTTATTGAAATTATTTACTTTATTCTGTTATTTGATCTTGAATTCAAACTTTGAAAGTATAATATTAATTTTACAATTATTTGGTAGATTTAATTTTTTTAAAATTAATATTGCAGTATGTGAAAATGTTAACTATTTCAAGGAGCTGAATGTGTCTGGTGTCTACAGGTAGTGTTTTGTCGCACGTGTTACCTCCACACACACACACACACACTTTGGGGGAAAAACCATAAATGTGTGATTGAAAAGTGAGAATTTGAAAACATTTTGTGTATAAGATGATTCTGGTAGAATATTGTATTTATTAAAAAACTGTTTATAATCAATAGCTTCTCAGCTGCTTGGTCTTTGTTTTGATTTACTCAAATATGCAAACGTTAATACAAAGGACTAAATGAGAAATCTAAAAACACTGTGTTAGTTTCACATGGTTAAACTTTGCATTCATTTATAGACCACCCAGAAAAGTACTTGGGTAAAGATAACCATTACTAATTACATACAAATAATTATTAGTTTATAGTCATTAATTAGTTGTCTCAAGTTGAGCCTTAACCTCAAGCTTTTAAAAATAACTGAGCATGTTGAGTGTCTGATTCCATTCTGTGTTAAGTGAATAAACTGAATGTGTTGTGCGCTCTGGTTTTATTTACTAGCTGTTTATATATCTTGTGATGTAATGAGTAGAGTTTATTAAACAAATGCTTCATTCACTCTAATGATTACATATATAATGATACAACTTCTGGTGGTAGGGGGAAAATTGATACATTATTCACAGTAGCATTTTAGTCTCCATTACATTTGAACCAGTATATACAAGTAAAGTTTGGACTTTTCTTCTCACTGCTAACTGACTTTCCACTAATTTAATGATTTAGTACTGAATTTTACACTTTTTTTTTTTTTTAAAATCTGTAATTTGTTTGTGCAATTTTTGGCACTTAATCTATATATTATGAAATAGATATCAGGAAAAGAGGTGGTCAGAAATTAATGCAAACATTACTGACAGAATTTTGCAATTATATGTCAGCCTACTGTAGTTTCCAAAACAGGACAGTTTTCCATTTTTGTTATAGGTTTAGTTTTCTTATATAATAAAGTGCTTTCCTGATCCAATGGCCTTTTAAGGCTATCACAAAGACACACACACACAACACACACAGAGACACTATAATGAATACTGATAACTTAGGACAAACCTGGGAGCTTCATTCACCTTGAGATATATAGCAAGCATAATTAAATGAATAATTTATAAATAATTTAGCTTAATTGCAAAGTCGGTAAGAAAAAAATTTGCTAAAATCAATAAGATGTTAC
Source organism: Acanthosepion pharaonis (assembly GCA_903632075.3). Classification (NCBI taxonomy): domain Eukaryota; kingdom Metazoa; phylum Mollusca; class Cephalopoda; order Sepiida; family Sepiidae; genus Acanthosepion; species Acanthosepion pharaonis. The sequence continues at coordinate 8,348 of CAHIKZ030003957.1, forward strand.
AGAAAAAAGGGGTTTTTATTCAGTTTTAAAACTGGTAAAATACTTCTTTCTTCACCTCATTGATTTTCTTTTTTCCCCTTTGTTCTTTTTTTTTTTTTTTTTTTTTTGCAAATTACATTTATCATTAAACCTCAATTTATTGCAGCCTTCATGACACCTATTGCAATAAGTCTTCCTTTCATAAAGATAAACCTTATGTCAAAATATAATCCTTTTATTCTATCCTTTCTCTAAATCTAATAGATCTCTTCCAGATTATAGGTAGCTTTCAGTAAAAAAGAGTTTTGATCAGGATAAGTTATTTTCTTTCTCAGTATTTACATGTAAAGGATTCAAGTCTAAACCGGAGTGAGCATCAACTTTTCAATTTGTTTCACTCTCTCGTGATCTTGTCTCAATTCTCTGAATTCTAACTCAACTCCTGTCTTTTCCTTTGCTTACCTTTTTCACTCTACTACTGATGCCACCAGCAGTATGACTTTGAGTGCACAGATCATGTTTACATGTAAGCAGATATTCATTGTAAAATGAATCTCATTTTTAGGTTTAGAACCTATATCCCATTATCAGTGGCATCAGTCATAGGTTAGCAAGCAGCCTTGTTTGTGAAGCTGAGAAAAGTCTCAGTGGCCGCTTTCCTTCTGTTGAATAAAATATTAGGTTTATCAAGTGCTATGCATCTTGATATGCTTTTTTAATTTGATAGTGAACAAATATCATTTGCTTTGTTCTGGAATTCTACACAAGTCATTTTTTTCTTTATGTATTCTACTTGAATTGTGCTTAAAATTGGTAGTTAACACATCTGTTTTTTTTTCTTTCTTTTTTTAATTAAAAATGGGTACTGAAATTCTTTTTACTATTTACTGTAAACTAAGGTTGAAGAAACTTTCTCACCATATTTATGTGAATTCTGCATCATATTATTTTGTTATTCAAGAAGTGTTCTGGCTTTCTTTTCATGAACAGTACTTATTAAACAATATTTAGTGTCCACCTTTTTCTAATTAATAACATTCATTAAATGTTAAGTTCTATAACTTCTCTACAAAAACTTTAGAGATATTCATTTCTTCTTTTTAGTAATTATCTGCTTAAATGAAATAGAAATGGTCAGTTATCATAATTTGTTAAAATGCTAATTATTAAATTTTACATTTTTTATAAATTATTGACTGTTAGAATCAGTATTTTCCCTGTATAGATAAGTTTGGATATTTCAAGAAAATATTTAGTTCCTACATACAGTTCATGTTTGAATAGATCCAAATTGTCTCTCTTTACTATTCCAGTTTTCAGAATTGCCATTCTCTTAGGATATTTTGATTTGGAAGACTCTTAAATAGCCATTCATTTAAATACTTCACTAACTGGACTCATGGAAATTTCACAGATGTTGACAACTAAGCTTATCTATTATCTCCTGCCTCTACTCTTCTTTTCTCATTTATTGCTATATTCTTGTTATCTTCCTTGTCCCATCCAATTCTTAATTTTCTGTTCATTTTTTATTTATTTCCATGTTATATAAACCTGAAATAAATTCAAAAAAGGAACATGAAATTCCCAAATACCTTCTACTACATTTTCACTTTTCTCTTTCTTTTGCTATCTCTATAAGGAATTTTAATGTATCAATTTATTTTTACACTTTTCTCTTCCTTTCAATTTTTCAGTCATTGTGAAGTGAACCAGTGAGTCTGTTAGTTTTTGTTTCATTTACATTCCTATATATATATATATATATATTTTTTCTGTTTTCTTTTACTTTTATTTCCTACCTTTTCACTTTCACACTCTTTTCACCCTTTCTCCTATTCCTTGCTTTTCTCAGTATCTTCCAACTTAATAGTATGTAGCTTTCTTATTCAAAAAGCCTGATTCCAGCTAGGTAAAAAAAGGATTGGTTGTATATACAAACAGAATCATAGATGATTCTACCATTCTATGGCCTTAATAAACCAGTTGATAAAATAATTAAAAAATGCCTTTAACCTTATTCCTATTGAAATCAGAAATATTGAGGATAACTGCTTTTCTTGTATCATTAATTTCTGGAGAATTTATTTAAAATTGACTTGTAACATTTCACATTGTTTCATGGAAATCTTTTTAAAAATGCTTTTAAAAATAAATCTTCAAAAGAAAACAATTTTGTTTCAGTTATAGTACAAATTTTTATTCCCCAAGAAAGTGGTTTTTGAGACACCTTCTGTTAATAAAGGCTCTGTTTATCTTTTTTTCTTTTTCTTTGCTGTTACTATCATTCAGAAAGGAGTGAGGGCATAGGTGGGGCTCCTCCACTGACTCAGACCAGTTGATTTTAAGTGCTTGTAATATGTACAAGTGAAATACTTCAGATTTTACTCTCCCCTTTTAAAGGTATGCTCTCCAAAAAGCTTCTTCATTGGCCTATGTACTTCACTGCCTCTTACCGCCATACTGCATTGAGTTGTTTTGTCTTTCCTCGACTAGCAGGATAAGTTTATCAATTGGTATTACTCATTTGAATGGAGGCATGAAAAAAAACTCCTACTGTGAGTTTTTCTGTTTCTCCTTGCTTACTTTGCAATATCATGTGATTCAATTTAAAAACCTTTAAATTCTTCTCTTTGTGCATTCTATTAAAGGAATACTTTATTTTTATATGGCTTAACTATGTATTAAAATATTTCAAAGAATAAATCTGTTCATTTTGTTATAATGAGGACCTTCAAATGTAATAGTAAATGTAAAGTTTTCTTATTTTAGACATTTGGGTGAGGTTTAATTTCATAGTATATAATTTGACTGATAAATTAAATATAGTTATTTCTAAATCTTTATTGAATTGATTACATGAGAAATGATAGTGACCATTATTTTATTTAAACATAGGAATTTTGCTATTTAGTATCAAGAGATTACAATCATTTTAGTATTTTTTTTTTCTTTCTTTGTTACAGGTTTTGTTGTTAATAAGTTACTTGAAATTGGTTACAATAATCTTTTCTGGTTTGTTAATTAAAAGAAAATATAATTTGCATTTTTTTTTTTTTTTTTTTTTTTTTTTTTTTTTTAAGTTTTTTTTAGCTCTCAAATTTTATAAATGAGAATTATTTTTCATTGGAGTAAAATTAGTTGTTAGCAATTATGATTTTTTTTTTTTTTTTTTTTTTTATTACTGGGTATATTTAAATTTTGACAATTTTAATTTAAAAAAATGTCTGACTAAAACATGACAACATTGAATCTTTGTGAAATCAGCCAGTTCCATACAACTGACAAAGTATTAAATTGCCAAGCTTGTCACAGATGAGGATGAAATGTCAAATTTCTTACATCCTTTCACCAAATTATATGAATTCACTAGTCAATTTGTTGTTTATTTCTTAAGACAGTAATGTTTCATTTTTAAATGATCCTCATGACATAAATAAAAGTATTGATATCAGTTTTCTTTTTCTTCTACATTAAAGGGTAGCCAAGAAATTGTACAATTCTATTGATAATCTCACAAAAAAAATCAGTGGAGCTAAATTGAAACCATGTTTAAAAGACATATATGCATTTTTATAGGTCAGTTCCTGAGATTTTAAATATTTACTAATATAGATCCTTTTCACATTGAAAGGTATCAAGTATTTTTTAACTGAAATTTTCCTTCCCTGTATAATGGCTTGTAGTGTCACTTGACATTGAATACATTGCAGTTTCTCTGCATTAAAATTAGTCAATTGTAATAATTACTAGCACCCCTTTTGTAACTAAAGTGGGAGGAAAAACTGCTATAGAAATTTAAAAAACAAACTTGTCTTTTAAAGTAATTTACAACTGATTGAACAATTTAGCTTTCAATGTAAGTGAAAGCTGTTTTTCTTCTTGTTAAGGTCAGAAGTAAATAAAGATGTTTTGGGGATAGAAAGTAGGATTGGTCACTGGAAATAATAGACCAATTTGTGTACTAATCTCACTGACCACTGACAGTAAGGTCAGTCCCCACTGTCACATGGTCTTTTCTCTTATTTTATCTAGCTCAATTATTAGATATTTTAAATACAAAAGAAAAAAAAAAATGAAGCATTAATTTTTTATCATCAGCAAAAGTCTATAATCTTAATTTGAATTTAGCTTTAGCATCAATTTGTTGACCATTTACTATTGGTTGACTTAACCAGTGTTTATAAACAGATGATCATAAGCCAAAAAGCATGTGTAAAAAAAAACAAAAAAAAACATTACTTATTTAGCGATTTTACAGTCTCCTTTAGTTTCATTAATTTCCTTTGTGTGTATGTTGTTCTCATTGCTTCCCTCCCTATAGTAATAGAATTATAAATAAATGAATTCTTCATGATTTAATTATAAGAATTATAATTTAGGGTGTCTCAGAAAATGAGTTTTTGATTGGCATACATTAATATAACATGTTCTAAAAGCTAATTCCCAGCTTAAGATAAATTCTAGTGTTTTAACAATGTTTGAATGTAAAATATTTATTACTGATAAAACAGTCTTATCAAAGTGTATTCTTCAATTCAGTGACTATGATGTATAACTTTTGATGCTAAAGATTTTTCATATCAGTGCTGATTCTTTTAGTGCAATGATATTTTGTATTTTAACAAAATGTGAAAAAACAAGATGTATTACATATCAGTTTATGCCAACAGTTTTGCTTTTTATACATTTTATGAATTAGTGATAAATGGATATTAATATTATGTAAAGATATGATAAATTAAAACTGAAGAAAATTGAAGTGGAATTGAACCATGGAAGCATGAAAGGATTTGTGTCCTGTATAAAGGTTTGTTTCTAAAGGATTATTTTTTTTTTTTTTTCAAACAGATGGAACAATTTTTTTTTTTTTTTTCATTTTCTAAAAATACATAACAGCCCCAACCTCAGCAAGTACTGTGTTTTAAAGGCCAGACGTGCCATGGAATAGAGCAAGAAGCCTAAATAGAAAAAGGATTATGATAAGTCTGGCAGAATAGAAACAAGTACAACACCCATAGTTACTTGTTAAAAATAGTTTCATAGATAAAGACTTTGTCGATAAACTAGAATGCTTTGTTAATATGATCCAGGTTTTGAGAAAACCATTTGTTTATATGTAACTTGATGTGAACTTAAACTGATTTAAGAAATTTTGTTGTTGTCATCCAAAATATTGCAGTAATAATTTTTCCTATGTCACAAATAGAAACATTGCAACTTTATAGTTGTCAAATAGGAAGAATTCATCCTTAAAGATGGCCTACTTTGTAATATTGACTTCAGTTTCTTTTTCTACATAAATATGTATCAAATGTATAAACAAGTCTCAAGGACATTTGAATCCAAAGTTGGATGATTTAGTTGATAATAAATACTAAATTATTTTACCAAAGTAGTAAACATTTTCTATGTTTGTTTTCAAGAATAATAATTCTCAAGTTTCTTGTATATATAAAAAAAAAAATTAATATTTACTCTAAAATTGAAAAGCATTAAAAACTTATAAAATTTTTCAAAGTTGTGTATTTTGTCATACAGTATGTTTTAAATACCAAAGATTAAGTAAACATCTTTTAGGGGCTGACTTCTTGTTAACCCTAAAAAAAAAAGATAACAGTGAATAAATTCTGTACATTATTATAAAATTATTGTTATATATTCATATTTAAAATATATTTTTGTAATTAAAAAAAAAATTGTTCTTTTAGAGAATATAAAAGGTTTCATCCCTCTTATTTTTATTTTTTTTGCTTCTGTCTGGTGGCTTTCAATTACACTTTCCTCTTAATGATAATAGTGTGTTTATGTGGAAGAGCAGCTGTGCTCTTTTGGTAATTTCCTGCTGCCCTCTGGCACTGGTTCATCATGGCACACATTGACTTTGGCATTTGGACTGACAAGCATGCCTTTGTCTGTCTTTGTAACTCTTTACCCATCTCTCTTCACCTTTCTTTCTCGTGTACAAACATACATGTACGTTTCAATTTTGCTTGCTTGCCAAATGCAGTGTTAAATGTAGTTTCAGATTGCATTGAAAGAAACCCCAAAGTTTGGTTAACTGATCATATTATTACTGTGTGTTTTATATATATATATATATATATATATATATATATATAAAAATGTGTGTGTTGAAGTGAGGGTCAAGGTTAGCATATTGATCAAGCTATGATGGAGATTCTGACAATGTAATTCCTGGTTGAGGTTGCTGCTGCTATTGGCTCCACTAAGAGTAGGAGTCATATCATGATTATTGCTGTTGCTACTACTGTCATAGGCTAAGAAGCAGCAGAGGTAGCAATGCTTCTAAATTGCCTGAGATTCTCTACATTTTTCATTTAGAATTATTTTCAAACTGTATACAAATTGATCTTCTATGTTAAGCTTTTGTGAATCTCTATGGTGCCAGTTTTGTTTGCTGTCCATACCAGCCCCTTCCAGAAGGTGTGCACTTTATACCCATTATGTGTACAGATAACCTTTCATTCCTTCCTCCTCCACTCTTTTGTTCCTTCAGTTCCTTACCTTCTCTTTCTCTTCATGGACATTTTTCTCGGCTTAGGATATCACAAATTATAACATTTTTTTTTTTTTTTTTTTTTTCATTTTCAAATCCAGATCATTTTCATGTGGGAGAATTGAAGAGTGTTTTTTTTTTTTTTTTGTGTCTGTGTGTGATTTTTGTTAATGGTTCCTTGTCTGTTCCAAAGTGAAACTAGTGTTGACTTGGTTGAAGAAATTCATCTCTCACTTTGTGTAGATGGATGATTTGCAAAAGCAGTTAAATGTATCAATATTAAACATTGGAAATAAAGAAAATGGAAAGTCTTGTGAGCAGCATTGGGTAATCTGCTGCTGTTAAAAAAAAAATGCCTTATTTCCTTTCTAATTAGTTGCTGAAATGCCACCTACATATTGCTAGACTTTACAGTTGCTGAGTTTACCTTTTTTTTCTTTCTTTTTTTCTTTCTTTTTTTTTCTTTAAGATCTCTCTTTTCTCTCATCTATCCATAGATCTATTTCTCATGAATGAGCAGTCAACTTAATATGGCTGAACAAGTGTACATAAAACATGTCAAAACATTGTGTATAAGTTGAATCCCCAGTGATTACTCTGTTTTTAAAGTTAATGAATGATAGGTTTTTTTTGGTTTTTTTATAATTGGAACTTTTGTTCTGGATTGTATGCTCTAATAAGTTATTAATGAATATATTTAATAAATTATTCATTATGTCCTTTTTTTTTTATAAATATAATATTTGATTTAAAATTCAATATTTCATTATTTGAACTATTTTAAATTTAATAGGTTTTTAGACTCAATAATAGATAAATCATTATCAGAAATTTATCCAATTCTATTTATATGAAAATGAATATGTTACTTATTGACATTCATAACATTAGAAACAGTACTATTCCAACAATAGTTTTATTGTGTGTGTGTATAATATATATAAAAACATTCACAAGATTATTAACTATTACTGATGAGCTTAGCATAGCTTGAAGAATGTTTACTAAGTGTCTATTTATAGTAAATAGACATTTTTGACAAGTGATTGAATTGTATATTCTACAAAAGATTTTGGCAGTAACATATTGAAAACCCCACATTCTCCTGCAGATCTTCCAAGGTTTGAACTTTGCTATTTCTTGGACAGGTGAGCATTTGGAAACACCGGATATGCTTCTTGGCTTTCAAAAAGACCAGAATAAAAAGCACTTCAGTGCACAAGGAAATAGTGCCCTGTTTCTGTGTTAAAAAAATTGCTTAAGTTATCATTTGTTTACCTGTAAACAATTCTACAATTTATTTACTCTGCATTTATTTCTGATCAATTCACATTTTTCTGCATTTATTATTTTTGCCTTAAATAACAGAGACAAGAACTACTAAAAAATATAATGAAAGGAAGAAAAAGTATAAAAAGAACATGTTTGTTTTATTAGCATATTATAGGTGTTTTATAAATCTGAAGCTAAACCAACATCTTTGGTTCTTATTACTAGAGCAGTCTGCTGGGTCTATTTTTAGCTAAATAATCCCTCTTGGCAGGATTCAGGAGTCACATATCTTATTTCTGTTGAGTTCTGTTGACTGGGTATAACTTTCTCATTGAATGGATATTTTATAAAAAATCTCTGGTCCAATGCTGTTATACTCAATGAAAAAGATGATCTGTTGAATTATAAAAGGAGATGAAGTTGGCCTTTGTATGAAAGACCACACCCACTCATGTCCTAAGCTCAATGTGCCTGATGACATCAAGCTGTGCATTAAAGAGATGCTTTTTGAACAATGATTGGGAGTGGGAGGAAGTAAAAAAGTGGAATTAATGAAAAATCTATTTTCCACTTTCTTAGCATAACAGAAACACTAGAGAGCCATTCCAGTTTAAGTGAAATTTGTTCTCAGGCTTCAATAATGAATGACTATAAACAGATTACAAGGTTAACACCGAGACAAAATCATCTTATACATTCAGAAACCTGTTTTTAAGCAGGACTAGATTTCCAGTCCACCTGCTAACAGAATATTATTTTTTTTATTATCCAGAGCAAAATGATAAAAACTAAAGTAGCTTTTAACTGTCCAAATTATGACAAGTTGTCCTTGATGTGTCTATTTTTTCCATTTATGTCATACTATTGCATTGATTGACATTTAAAATGTCAAAGTCTATTAAATCAATTTATCAGTCTATTTTCACTATACTTGGTACCCTTGATGTGAAAATCACAAAATTTATTTAAAAAAAAAAAGAAAAAAAAAGTTGCTTCAGAGTTTTCCTTTTATTTTTCTTTATCAATATACTCTCATCAAAAACAATTGTAATCAACTTGATGTTTGGAAACCATTCCAGTACTCAAATCACAATAAACAGATAACAAATTAAAAATTAGCTTGTTCTTACCAACTGTTATTTAATTAATACATTTCATGTAGTATATTTCTGATGTGTTATGAGGCTATTTCAGCCTGTCACTTATCTCGAGTGCACAATGTTTATAAACAAATCTTGGATAAAAATATATGAAATAATATAAACTACTGTATTTTGAAGCTTATAAGAAACTTTTTTTTTTTTTTTTTTTCCTATAAAATATTTCAAAAAACCACCCTGCATCCTATGAATTAAAGTTTGGTGATAGGAGTTATAAGACCATTATTTTGGGTAAATTTTACACTGTAAACTTAGTGCTTGTAATAAACTTGTCAAGCTCACTGGTAATGATGATTTCAAGCTATAATAAGGATCCAGCAGTACTGTAAGCATTAGCATATGTTTTAAGCTACACCTAAATCAAACTCAGCCATATTTTTGTATTCAAATTTACATGTATCTAGTTTAAAATTAGTGTTCTGTCCGGGTTTGTTATTTTTGTCACAATTCATGAGAATTTCAGACTGCAATAAGGTTAGATTTCAGTGGTATTATGCAGCTTCTCTTCTAATTATTACATTCTAAATAGTTACCATAAATTGGGTATTTCTTGGTCTGTGATGAATTTGTCATTAGTAAGGTTTTTGTGCTGAAATATGCTATTCAGTGGGTATAATTGGGGATAGTGGAGAGGTCTATGATGTACAAGGAAAAAACTTTTTTTTCCAATTTCTTTTTTTGGAGCGTCTTATAAGCAGCAAAATATGGGAGGCATTATCAAGTGGCAATTTATGCTTTTTTCAATAAGATAAGATTTCATGATGCTAAAGATTTTGGGAATTGATATGCTTTTTAAGGTCTTGTGTATAATGTATTCATTTTCATATTAATGTAACAAACAGGCTCAATAAGTAAATGTGGCAAAGCATCACTGAATCAAGAAATTACAATAGGATATTTTTTTCTTTTTTAGCTCCTTTTAAGTTGTGTAAAAGATCTTCAAACATAGGAATATAATATTTCAATGCTTCATTTAGGTATTTAAAATCTGCAAATTCTTAATTTGCCATTTTTCTTCACAGCAGTTACCATGTAAGTACACTAGTCAGTCTGCTCAGTAATATTTTCAATTATTCCATTTGCTGCATGCAATCCAACTTTGTTTTTACTTTTTCTAGTAGTCATATCGGTATACTCTGATGTTATAACAAAATTGTATGGCTCTACATTGTTTCTCAATTTAATTTTAATAAATTTGCATTGGAATGGTTTGTTAAATTCACTGAAAACTGATCTCAATATTATTGTTTTCACTCTCTACATTAATCTTACATCACAGGCAGTGCTGTGACTTAATAAGTTGTCAGTATCTGCATCTATGACAAATATATGTAATGAAATGAGCTTGTTAGTGCCATTGCTAAACCCTTCAGCTGCAACAACAAATAGCAAAATGGTTTGGCTTACCACATTTAAAGCATATCTTTCCTTTAGTTGGATAGTCAATTTTCATATGCCATTTCTGAGCACAATTCTTGCATTTGTTTCCCTTCCCTCTTCTGCTACCATTGAGAGTGGACATGGACTTCAACACCATCTGTTTTCATCTCTTTGCTCACTTTTGTTTCTCTTTGGTTTTTTTTTTTTTTTGGTTTTTTTGTTTTTTTTTTAAATTGTATCAAGTGCTTAAGACCACTGTTTCTCTATTTGCATTTTTATCTGTTCATGCTGATGGGCAATTGTTATTACTCCCTCTAATATGAGTTCAAGTTGGAGTTTTTTTGCAAATCCCTTTCACTGAGATCAACCACAAGTTTGTCCCATACTGATGATTCCTTCTATGGAAAGTTGGCATGTTCTGTTTCTATATTCTCACCAGGTTGTTGGTTTCACTGGTGAAACATAGCCTTTTTGTTTATAATGTTACCTTCTGGATTAAAATGATTGCAGTTTTTAATGACATTGTTGAAGGAGTCTTCCAGTTGGTCAGGGTCTCTATTCATGTTGAAGGATCCATATATTTGCTCAGCCTCAGGTTCTATACAGTATATGAGTGCATTGATTTGAACATCGTTATTGTTATGCACTTTAAATGTGGTTCTATAATACAAAAATTATTGCTGCTATGCAGACTGCTGTTCAGGATTAGAGAATGTAAAATCTGTTGCTGGTTTAAATGCCATTTCTCAGTTTAGTTCACATTTTGTTTTGTTTTTTTTCTATAAAATCTCACTCCTGTTGCCATGTAACAAATGAACTCAATAAGGAAGCTTGAGGCAGAGCAACACTGAACATAGTTTATTGGCAATCTGAGAAATTACATTGGACCTTTTCTTTTTTCTTCCTTTTAAATACAAATTTTCTATTTGTTCTTATAGTGTTTGGCCAGCACTACTATTACTAATATGGGTGTAGGCATTGCATAGGGTAAATGCTTTACAATTTAGTATAATTCTGTTCATTTTTGCTTGTAAATAAGTATTGCTTTATTTTCTGTTTATTATACCATGCCAGATATCTGTACATTAAGATATACAAGATGTAAGATGACTAAGTCATTACCTCTGGTAACGAATAAAGGTCACTTTAAATGAATTTATTAAAAAGCACAACATAAATTAACATATAATCAATTTGAATTTTTTTATGGCAGCATGAATGCAGAGTTTTAACAATCTCTTTGTTTTTGCTTAAATTATTCTCCTTCATTTCTGGCGTTGAACTTTCAGAAATCCTATTGTTACTAAGAATCCAGGTCCTTCTCATTTTCCCTCTAGTAGCAGAGGCCAGGTTTTAATAATCTTTGCTATTGCTGCAGAAAATAACTTAACATGTTTATTTTGATAGCTTCTAATGTTAAACTGAAGGTGGGATATTTGTCTCTTTTGTTAATAATCCTTTATGCTCTGTGTTGATGAAACTGTCTAGAGTAGAAACTAACTAATAGAATATATAGCTTTTTTATCTTCTTCTATTCTTTGAACTTTTTTGTTATTAAAAGTTCAGATTTTGTTTGTTCATCAGTCTCGGGTCACTTAAAAAAAATGTTCTCAACTGCTGGAAATGAGGATATTTTTTTTATGTTAATAATATATAATTATTCTTTGGATGAAGATTTACTTTTGTGTATATCAAATATATAGTTAAGTGTTTAAGAGTTAGAAAAAAACTATTACTGCATTAAGCTTTAATAAAATAACTGGCTGGTTTCAATTTCAAATCCACCATCTTCAAGATATTATTTAAAAGAAAAAAAACTACTTTAATATGATTGTTTCCTGTGATACATCATTGTTATTGATTGCCTTTTAGATTTAGCATTGTAGTGTGTATATATATATATATATATATATATATATATATATATATATATATTTTTCCTGCCTCTAGGATTTATTTTATTTATCCCAGATCTACTTAGCATATTGAGCACTCTGTTTTAGCTTTATTACTTGCTTGTTTTTTTGTTTTTCCTTTTTTTTTTTTTTTTTTCTTTGGACTAAAAACTTAAGGCACTGGACAATTTGTTTCACCCTGTTTGGATGTTTCTAGTTCTTTCTTTTTTTTTTTTTTTTTTTTTTTCCAGTTTTTTCCTCGGGTACCAATTTGTTTTGATATACTTACAAGTTGTGCTATCCAAGGTTTTTTCCAACCAAGTATTGCTATTAGTACTTTATATAATATATATATATATATATATATATATAGCTTACTACAATATAAGACCAAATAAAGAGTAGGGAGATTGTGTTGCATAAATATTATCTGGTGAAGACCTACTTGAAATCTTTATTTTTTTTATTTTTATTTTATTTCTATTTTTTTTATAACTCTAGCTCTAACATGAGCAAATAGTCTATGAAAAAGACGTAACTATCAAAATGTCCTGAGACTTTATCTTTTTATAGACTTATGAAAATATTTATATTATAAATTAATATTCAGCTATATTTGTTTCATTTCTTAGTTTTAAAGACTGGATGACTCTTTGTGTGTTGAGGTCATTGCTGCATGTAGATAAATAAAACATACATTTTAGTGTAGGTTCAATTATGATTAAAAGTACAGGAAAAAAATTTTTGCATTGTTTAATGCAGGAAATATGAAATTATCAAGCTTTTATAGACTGACTCATAACAATTACTTGTCATGCCATTGATGCATGCTACTGTGTTGGTGACAATTGACTTCTATTTTATATAAAGTTGCTATACCTTTTTAAAGTGTTATGACAAAACATTTTTTGAGGAAAAATGTTCAAATTTAAAAAAAATTTAATTTGCTTTTTATCTTTATTCTATTTTTTGGTAAGTGGAATTGTTATCTAATAAAGACAGTTATAAAAAATTAGCTAATGGAACACTTTTTTTTTTTTTTTTAAGATATGAACTGGCAGAGATGATTCTGACAGACTATGTAAACTATAGTAACAGAATCAAATTCTATACCTCTTTCTCAGACCAATTATCAGAAAATTAATCATGGACAAATGGCAAAAAGAATGGAGCAAGCACATAAATAATAAACTCTATAGAATCCAACCAGACATCAAAGAATGACAAATCAATCAAATCTTATTTAACATGAAATGACCTAATGAAGGTTGATATGTCTTTAAAACCAACAATCTTTCTCAATGACATTAAGTATACAATCATTTTACCTTAGACTAGATATTTGTCAAAACATTTTCACTAGTATGGTGACATAATTTTATATTTCCTTCTATATTTTAGGAATGCCAAAAATGTATATAGTTTAGTGTAAGGTTAAATAGGAAAAGATTATGTTGCACTAATTTTCCAAGCGAGGTGAAAAGCCTATTTGAAAAACTAACATTTGAAATCTTGGCCTCCACCACAGATGCCATAGATAAATATTTAGCTCTTAGACAATAAAACTTGCTCTAAATATTTGCTAGCCTTATTCTGGAACAAAGCTACAAGTAATGAGGATCCAACTTTTTACACTGGCAGTGATTTGTCAGACCAGTTTACTAACCTTTATCTTATGTTAAGTACCATTTATATATAAAGAAATTGAGCAAAAAAAAAATCCTTCCATTTCATGTTTAGTTGGCAGTGCTGATTTTGTCTTCACATTACATTAAATATTTGTTGCATTGTATATTTAGTAATACATAGTGAGGAGGAAAAATGCTATTTAATTTTGGTATTATTGAAAAAAAAAATTTGTAAAGAAATGAAAATCTTGTTGGGTTAATAATATCAATAGCAGTTAATAACAGTTGTTTTATAGTTAATGTTTAACTAAAATTGTGGGATTGGATAGGTCCATTCAAAATTGTGATTTGAATTGACTTTATATATATATATATATATATATATATTATAGCAAAATGAAAGTTTTTTTTTTTTTTTTTTTTTTTTTCTTTTTTTCCCTCAAAAAGACAGCAGTATATACATATATTTGAAGGAAAATAATTTTGGTTCCTATTAGATACTTAGATTTACTTAAATATTTTAATTATTTATAATCTTATCAATAAAACCCCTGAATAATAAGTTTCTTGGGAAATAATTAATAAAAAATATAGCTAGCTTAGTCTAATTTGAAAAGGAAATATTATGCTAAATATAGAATATCATTTTTAACTTGCCAGCTTTTATTGACCCCATTCACATCCCCAAAGTGTGTGTGTGTGTGGGGTGGAACTGAATATCCTTTTCCTATAATTTTTACATTTTTGGTAGTCCAACCCAGTATGTTGTCAATTCCTCCCAGCTATTTACATCATTAAAACAAGGAGACCAGTACCAGATTGAGCAATGTCTCTGAAAGACTTGAGGGATATATATATATATATATATATATATATATATATATATATTTTACTAAGGTTTAACCTATACAAGGCCCAAGTGACCCTCAAGGTAGAGGGTTAAATACATACATTATTGTATAATAAACTAGTTATTATAGTTTGTATTATTAAAGCACTTCAAGTGTTGTGTTTCTCTCATTATAGAAAAACTGTTTTAATAATAAATTTGAGTAAAGATTTTAGTCTTAAATAAAATTAAAAGCAAGAAACAGTTTTATTAATTTTTTTGTATAAAATTTTCTATTTGATTCATTTTTTTTCTCTTTTGTTACTTATTGAATAAATCATACATGAAAAAAAGCCAATGAAAGCATTGACCTGTGGAGCATGAAAATGTTCAGCTGCTTTCATCATTAGAATGCTTCTATTTTTATCCTTTTACAATCTATGCCTTATTTCTAAGTTGTCAACAAAAATTGATTTTGAGATCTACACTAAAATTAGGTAGTGATATTTAGCATTTGAATAAATGTTTATTTTTATTTTATTATTTGGCTGTGACAAATTAACTTTTTAAAAGCTATTTACCATTGAAATTTGCTTTATTGAGTTTATTGAATTGCAGATCTATGTATTTATCAGTATCTTATGATAGGCTCACTTGTTATTATATTCAACACCTTTTACTTATACAGAGAATATACAATTATGCATTCTGTTTGCTTATAAATCTATATAAAGAGTTTCATATTTAGTTTGCATTAAAATGCATATTATCATCTTTCCAATAAACTGGACATAAGGAAGCGATAAACAAGATTATTGAACAGCTTTTATATAAATTTGATCTGAAACTTGAATTGCTGTGTCACACAATAATAGATTATGTAAAATCTTTTGTTCAACTTTTAATGTTTCTAGAATATTTTATGAGCTATCCGTACCTTTTTATTTCAAGTGTCACTTTTCTGAATAAGTGGTCTTTACTCAGTTTCTTTAAATGCTCTTTGTGTGGTCTATATAATAAAAAAAAACTTTATATTCTGATAAATTCTGATTTTTAACAAATATATTATCACTGTTAATAAGCTTATTTGTTTTAGTAATATTATTCACAATTGTTATTTATAATTGTTATATATAAGAAAAACAAATTTAAAAACTATAGAAAATCATGATTTATGTAATTTGATGTTCATGAGATATGAACTGATTAGCATTTTCATTAATATATAATTATCATTTTAGAAATTTTTATATAAAAAAAAAAAAGACAAATTAATGTGATTATTGGTTGTATAAATTTTGAGGATCAAACCATAATAGTACAAAATTATATTTTTCTGGATTAAGCTGCCCTGATATCTTGAATACTGATGCTATTTCTTACCTGCTAAAAAAAACCTGTATAAATTAAATTGTTTTTTTCCTTTTGATCATAATTCCACAATATAATTTTATATATAAAGTACAGTGTGTGTGTGTGTCCAAGCGACTCCTCTGCTCCCACTGGTCCAATTTCAATGATTTATAGCACATTCAAAAGCCCTAGAAAAGTTAGGTGCAAGGAACAATTTTTGTTGAGCTCAGATTCAGGGTTGCCAGATTATGCAAGGTTAAAAATATATATTAATATATTACTAGCCATTATTGTTGTTTTAATGGTTCAAGGGGAGTAACTTTTTTTTCTTTTGTATCCAAAATTGCAGTGCATGTTTTATTATAAACTAGCTTAAAAGCTGCCCTATCGGGTGGCATTTAAGCTAGCTCCTGTTGAGGACTCTTGGTTTAGCCATCATCACAATAGCTAGGGAGGAGTAAATACGATAGGCATCAATAAACTACAGTAGAACTCAAAATTGATCACTGCATTTTAGTATTGAATTAATATTTAAGCTTACCTTTTAAAGGTTCAACAATAATTCTGCTGCAATTTAATTTAAAGTCTATTTGATGTACATAGATCATTATTTTCCATATAAACAATTATTTTTATTTCATGGGAGACAGAACGGTACAATTTATAAGATAAAATTAATATAATGTAAAGATGAGAAAATAGAAATTAGAATTAGTTATATATTCAGCATTTGAAGAGTTAGAGAAACATAATAGCTAATTAAATCCTATATTATGGAATCTATATGAATAAATGTGAAACTGGACCTCAATTCTCCCACAAATTTCGAGATGAAAAAGCCCCAGCTTTATTTCATAGTAATTTGGTACTTACTTGAATCCTCCCCTCCCCCATAAAATCATGTTGTTGCGCAAGGTCGGTTTAATGTGGGGAGCCAGGGTTAGGAACAAAAATTCCCAGAGACCCTGCAACTGTTAGTTGCGCTGGCCTTGGTGCAAGCACCGATCCCTCTCTTTAGTACAATGAGAGGGCATGGCCTCAGGAAGCTGTTCCCCAGGGCTGGGCACCTCTCAGTATAATTTTCCTCAGTTGGAACTCTGTCCTTCGATGGAGCCACCCTGAGCGCACACTGCCCAAAGACAGGCACAACTGGAAGATAAATAAACGTGTTACAAACTAATTTGCATATTAATTTTAAAAAAGTTTATTCCATTAATTAACTGTCCTTTGTTACAAGGATTGTTTTGATTTTCATTTTATATAGGGCAGAAAAGTGTTTGAAATTTGCATTTTACTTGGCCTTCAACAAGTTGGCACCTATTTGTAAAACTTCCCCTAACTATAACAAGCCAATTTATGAATGAAATGTTCATTTAAAATTCTTGCTTCAAAGATTCCAAGTAGTGAATATATCTTACTTTGTGAGGCAATAGTGAGCGAGCAAAACCTGCTAGTTTTCATATATTTCTTTTTGGTGTTAGTTACTCTTGAATTTAAAAAAAAAAAAAAAAAATGAACAAAACAATATATCTTATTTTTAAAAAAAGTCTGTTAAAAATTATAACACTATTTAAAATTTCTTTGATGCTAAACTCACTGCTTTTACATAAAAGAAACATTAAGCCATGTTGATCATGAATTTCCAACATGTTTTCTATTTTATTTGACAAATTCTTATTTCTGCATTGAGCTTTGCAGAATAGAATTTTGATTGTTGCTTGGATAAGCTGACAATTCCAAGATCATTTAGCACAAGAATAATTTTTAAATTTTTGTATCTTTTCTATTGTAGAAAAAAACTTAGTTCATATTCTAAAACGAAAACATGTTTTCTCTTTCCTTTTATAATTGATCTTGGAATAGTTTCTTTTACCACAGCAAATCTTTAAATGCTCATTTAGGTAAATAAAGTAGATTTGTGCGTATGCCAAAGCAGCCAGAAAGAAATCTGGAAAGCTTTGTATAGCAAGCAAAATAACTTGAATGAGCTCATTAAAAATCTTAATTGAAATAGTTTTTCAAATTTTTAGAAAAATCTGCCTTATTTTTAATTCTGATTTTTTTTTCTTAATTCCTAATATTTTGTTTTCATGTTTATTTTCATTTTGAACATTTTTTTTCTAATACTTGAAATTTAGTAACTATTTATCCTTCACTGGTCAGAAAATGGAACCAAATGAAAACAGCTGAAGTTGTCTTTTGACTCTGCCCTAAAAGTAAAACTGTTTCCTTTCATCTTCATATTCTATTATGTTTTAAGTTCTGGAGGATATAGCTTTAATCAGAAACACAATCTTTCAGATAGTTCAGTATCATTATTCTCATCAGATGATTTGAATTTACTTTTGAAATGATCAGTTATTTTGAGACATAAACTCAGTTGTTTATTTTGGCCAAAGCTAATCGATTTCAGTTAATTTAACTTCATGTATATAATTCTAATGCAATTGACAGTTTGTCATGATATAAATAATCTCTGACTGCTGCAGTTTGAACTGATCACTTTGATTTAAAGTTAGCTTTACTACTGTTTTGTTTAGTTCAATTGGTAATGGAGTAGATTCAGATTTCTAATGACCAAGAAAAAGATTAATAAAAATTGTAAAGCACCTGTGGTGTATCAGTGTTTATGTTCAACCTTTTATTTTTTTTTTTTAAATGACAGTTGAAATTCCCATTAAAACTTTGGTCAAGTCTTTCGACTACTTTTGTTCAATTCAGTTTGCAGTTAAAAATATTATAATGGAGAAGCCCTTCTCCATAATAAACAGTAGGAAATACATTTTGCAATGATTTACTTTGAAATAACATATCTCAATCTTGTATTTTTTTTTCTCTACATTTACAGTTGAATTAATGTCCTCATCTTTGATATATTTTGGCCATTATGCCCTCTGACCTTCTCCAGGTATCTGTTGATCCTGGTAACCATCTGAAAATTTTGAACACAATAAATTATTCGCACTCTGCTGTTTATGTCTTGAGATATCTTGATTATTTGTCCTTTTTAGTACTGTTCAGTTATTGCTTATCTTGCTTCTACTGAGTCAGAGTGTATCCATATTACCTGGCCCACAAATTAAACTCTAGGCCATTGAAAAAACAATAGCCTAGAGGATTAAAGCATTGTTTAGTGAATTTGGTGGCATAGCAATTGGGTGAGTTAGGAGTTATTTTGATAAATCTTTCTTGATCCTCTTTAAGTACACAATACATATTTCTTTTATCACTTGCCATATAATTTTGTTATTCAACACTGACCATTGTTCTCCAAGCCTCTTTCTTTTTTAAATTTAATTTCTGCTAGAAACTTGCTTGTCTGCAAACTTGTTAGGTATCTCTCCTGCTGATTAAATCTTAGAAAAGGAAGAGCAAGAAAATGTTGAATTTATATTGTTCGATCTCGGTCAAAAATATTTGAGTTTCCAATTATAAACTATTGAAGGCCTAAAGTTTTTTCTTTTATTTTTCCTTTTTCTTTTAGGGGTGGGGTTTTTATGATTCTCTTTTTCAATTAGGCAGAGTTATGAAAGCCTCCCTGTACTTTTTGGTTTTTCAGGGAAAAATCAAATACTAATGAATTTGACATTGTTCTATGTGTTCAGATCTAGATTCTTGATTTGTCAAAAAAAAAAAAAAATAGATTAAATAAAGTAATGTCATATTAATTATTTTTATGTATGTCCACAGCTGATGTTAAATTATTTCTTAAAAGTTATAATATCTGGCTATGGAGGATGCAAGATCTTTGTGCTTTTGTAGAACAAAAGCAACTGTTGAGAGGAATCTATTGCTGAAAAGTTTGAACTTTGTCCCTTTTCTATCCTCTTGGATTTACTTTCAGCTTAGTCACCATTCCAAGCAGTAAAGGCAGCAGTTGTCAGCTAATCCATTTACCTTGTGATTCCTGTTTCCTTTCATAATTCACGTTGGCATTGCTTATAAAGTAAAACACAAAAATCCCTAATATACCATTTTTATCCCATTGTATAGAAAACGGTTTTCAAACATTTGCTTTGCACTTTCCTTGTCCTTCTAGGGTTTTTCTCTTTTTCTCTGTAGACATTTAAATTGGAATTTATTTGTCAGTATAGAGCTTGAAGAGTATGAAAATCATTTCATTAATTTTGCAAAGTGCAGGAAATAAGGTTTCTCTTTTTTTTCTTTTACTGTAAAAATGACACAATCTTCACATTTTTACAAACCAAATCAGTGAATTAGTTATGAAATTTTTTATTAGCTGACCCGAATAAGATTAATAATTGAAGAGATTTTTCTTAAATTTAATTTGAATGTAAATTTGATGTTAGCTTCACTTGAATATTTTAGAGTTAATTGCATTAAAAATAAATTATTCTACAATTATAATTTTTTTACTTTTTATTTATTTATTTTATTTTTTTTTAAAGAAATTATTTTAATTGTTATTTCTTGTATCTACAAATGAACCATGTCTCTTGAATATAATTCAAGAAAATCTCTAAATACATAAAACCAGTGTTTCTCAACCAATGTGACCAGATGCACTAATGCACCCTGAAAGATAGCAAAGTACATCACAAGTTAACAGAAGAGTAATTTATTAGTTATTTTTATATCTTTTTAAAAAAAAAAAAGTTTTTATTTTTAAAACACTTGAGACATCAAGCACATGGCTTCTAAGTCAAGTCTTTGTCATTTGATATTTTAAACTGGATGCTAAATTCCTTAATCTTTAAGGAAGGGATAGCCTTTTGCCTTCCTCAAGGGATTTAGATCAGTCATTATCAGTCTCTCTAGAAAGAAAAATAGCAGATTCTTTATAAATCCATTTAAATGAATACTCTCCAGCTTAAATATACAATATAAATGTCTTAAAAATAAATGCTTATTTCAGGAGAAATATTATTTTCAAATTTCATGACTGCTACTTTTAGAACACTTCCCAGATGTTTAAATTTCTGTGTTATGCTTAGTCCTTTCTTTTTGCTCTCTTTCACTACCTTCTGTTGGGAGATTTTGTAGTTTCCTTTCTGTGTCTGTTATCAGCGCTATGTCATCTGCATATCTTATGCTGTTAAGATTGTGGCCACCAATGATGAATCCTGGTTGGATTTCCAGTTTGCTCAGAATTGCCTTGCTGTATAGGTTGAATAAGTCTGGTGAGAATCCTTGCCTTACACCTCTTTTTATTTTTGTATATCTGCTGAACTCATTTTTTATCTGTATGCAAGTGGCTTGTTGCCAGTAGAGATTTTTGATTATTCTAATGTTTTTCTCAAATATGTCAAGGTTGCTGATCAACTCTAACAGATCTTTATGGTGTACTTTGTTGAATGCCTTTGCATAGTCTATAAAAGATAGGTGCACATTCTCCTGCCTTTATTTTGCTCTTTCTGAGAACATTCTGAGCAGAAATATTGCGTTCCTTGTTCTGGTGTCTTTAATGAACCCGCACTGTTTTTGTCCTATCTCTGACCTGATACTGTTGTGTGCTCTATTCATCAGAATATGGATGATGAGTTTTGTTATGTGACTCATTAGGCTGATTGTTCAGTGGAGTTCACATTCATTTGCACCTGGTTTCCTAGGCAGTGCTATGAAAATAGATCTGCTTAGATCTGATATATCCCTACTGTTTTAGATTTCATTTATTATTTCTGTAATCTTGCCTATGCTGAAATCATCTAAGGCTGCCAGAATCTTTATTACAAGTCTGTCTGGCTCTGCCACTTTGTTTCTGTTCATTTTGGTCAGTGCAGCTTCTACTTCAGTTTTTAGTATTTCTGGCCCATCAGTATTTCTGTGTATTGCTGTGTAAGAGATCTCCAATATATTTGTTCCAGTGCTGAAGAATTTTTTTCTTTCTTTAATATGAGTATTCCGTCCTTTGATTTTATGCAGCCTGTTGATGTGCATGTCTTGTTAGTGCCCTTATTTTTTTATGTATATCTTCTTTATTTGTGATACTTATTCTCTATTTCTGCACATTTTTCATTGAGCCATTCTTCTTTAGTCTGTCTGCATTTGTTCCTTATTTCATTATGTAGTTTTCTATATTCAGTTCCATGTCTTGGTATTGCTTTCTGTCTCCTTTGCATCATGTCAAGAATTTAATCTGTGATCCATTCATTCTTTTCTTCTTCGTCCATTCTCCTTTGGGATGATGTCATTTGCTGATGTCACTAAAGTCTCAGTGTGTCCCATTTTGAGTTTCCATTTTGTTCCTTGTATCTTCTTTTCACACTGTCTATATATTTTTCCTTCAGGTTTGGATCATTCAGGAGTCTTGTATTGCAATTTGGGTGTTGCGCTAGGCTTCTTCAGTTTTTGTAGTTTCACTCTTAGTTTTACATATAACAGGGAGATGGTCACTCCTGCAGTCTGCACTTGGATAGGTTTTTTCAATAAACAACTGCATTCCTGAATCTTTTGTTGATAGTCTATATTTCTCCTACACTTTTTCATGTCCATAATTGTCTTGGATGTTCTTGGAACTAGGTGTTGGCTATTACCTGGTCATTGGCTGTGCACCATTGGACCCATTTTTCTCTGCATTCATTGTGGGTTCCTAGTCTGAATTTGCCAGCTATCTTCCCTGCTTTTCTCTCCTTGCTTACTTTAGCATTCAGGTTTCCCATGATAATTATAACTTATGATTTGCAATGAGCCTTGACATTGTTTAGCATGGAGTAGAAAGATTTGATTTCTTTTTCCGTACTTTGTGCTGTTGGTGCATCCACCATTATAATAGACATGTTGAAAGGCTTTCCTTTCAGTTTAACTACAGGAATTCTTTCAGATAATTGACAGTATCCCAAAACTCACTTCTTGATGTCTTGATCTTGTATCAATCCAACTCCTTTTTAATTTTTCTCTCTGCCTGCATATATAATCCTATGGTTGTCACTGACAAAATCTCCATTGTTTGGCCACCTTTATTTTTCCTTATTAAAAATTAAAATGCGCCTCAGTTTTAGTTATTCTAGAAGTGTGCCCTGAAGTAAAAATGGTTGAGAAACACTGCATTAAACTGAAAGAAGTGTTTGAGTAACATAATTAACTGAATTAATCATTGACCAAACATTTTCTAGTTGAAGACCCCGAAGGAAGATCCATGGATACAATGCCCAAAATATAAAAACAACCAAGATGAGGAAATAAGTCTGAAAGAAACATTTCTAAAGTTTGAACTGAAACTGTTTTCTCATTCTTGCTTCCTCTTTGTTGTAACATATTTTAAAGACTTGAACAGATTAAAATAAATGAAGGCTATGGGATAAATTATTACATCCTAACTCTTTTATTCTCAATTTATGAACTTGTGACTTTTCATTTTTCTCTTAGTGTTTTTTCCTCATAGACAGGTTAAAAGAATAACCACTTATAATAAGATAATCATTGTTATTATTATTTATTGTTGTTATTAGTCAGCATATGCACCATAATAATTGCTTTACTAGACCAAGCTCATGTTCCCCCTCCACCTCACCCCATAACACTAAATTTCTAGTGAGTCACCCTCAGCAACCTATCATCATCTCTTAGTTTGTGGCTGCTGCTGCTTTTCTTAATGAAAAGTGGTGGTAGCTTTCCATCCTATACACAATTCCAATCTTTGTGCAATCTTTGCCAATGTTTCATTCAAACAGTATTTTGTGCTTTCTTACACAAGGTGATTATTGTAGAAATTCAGATATTATCCTATTATTGTGATAAAGCTGTCATTGAAAAATGTTTTTTTTTTTTTTGTTTCATCTCAAGATATGTTTTGATTCATATATAAGCCATCCTCAGGTGACATGGCATTCAGTTTGGCTAATTGATAAGCAGCAACAAGTGCAAAATGATATAGCTATAAGTATAATTGTAAAAAAGTGGATAAAGAATAAATGAAAGATGATGGCAACAACAAAGTTTGCAAATTCTCTAGCATTCTTATATTTCTTTCACTCACTTGACATGATATGACCTGAACTTTATGAAGTACTTTATGAATATCTTGTTAATTATATGCAGTGTTCTGACTTATCTATAGCTTAAGAAAAGGCATTCTTTTACTTAATAAATTAAGTACCTTCTAAAGCAAGTGTACCAATTTTTGCCTAGAATAGTTAATCCATGTAACAGGCTGAAAACATTCTGGAATTGAGTTATGTTTGAAGTTTTTATTCCTAAATAGAAGATTGGCCCACTGAAGAGAATATTAAAAAAAGAATTGTGAGAGGGTTTTTTTTCCTCTTTTCTCCCCCATTCTCTGCATAACCTATAACCTGGCCAAACAGTTGATAACAGGACAGGAGTTTTTTTATTACACTACAATGATTGTATTTCCAAATCTATATCCTCTTGGTGTTGCTTTAAATTTTTTCTCTCTTTTTTATCTTCTCCATATATCTAAACGATGTTTCACTGATAATTGTTGGAAAATATTCAAGTCTTCATCTGGAATAAAAAATAAAATAAACATTAAGCAACATGGTCACAATATATGTTTAAAAATGGATCATCAGTATAAACTGATGTCAGGAGGATATAGTTTAATTTACCTACTTTCAATTTCGTTCTCATGATTGTTAAGCAACCTTATAAAATAGTCATATATCTTAGTACAGGATAATTTTCTCTGGTAACTTTAAAAAGGGATATTGGTAAATTAGACTAGAAAAATTCTAAGAAACAAATTCTAGTTTTTTATAATAAAACAGACATATTGAATTTTGCTTAAGAATCTCTTTTTCTGTCAATGAGCTGCTGATTATACCAATCAACAATCAAGGCAGCTGATGTGATATGTAGTTTTTAACTGTTGCTTAAAACTTTACTATAGTTAATATTTTAAGGAATAATTTTATGTATGTTTAACCTTAAATAAATATCTTGTATTGCACAATATTTTCTAACCGGTATATTCTCTAAATAAATTAATAGCTACCTGGTTTTAAATTCTTCACTTTGTTTTTGTTATAACTTCAAATACTGTTTTCATTTTCACTTTGGGCTTAAATTTGAAACCATTTTAAAATGCTTGTAATTGAACAAATAGGATTACTGCAAAAGAAATCAATGAATGCAATTTAAGCAACTCTTTGGTCTTTGTGTAATGTGTGTGGTAACATTGTTTTACATTGCCTTGAAGACAAATGTTTGCTGAGGGATATTGGGGAAAAAGGCAATACTGAAAAATCTCTCAAAGTAGAACTGGGGGGAAAAAGCTGATTGTTCTGTTTGTAAACATCTTTACTATGCTGTGTCATCAAGCAACCATCTCTTTTCTTTTTTTTTTTTTATCCATGGAATTATGCATATTTGATTGTAATTATTTTATGTAATCATTATATAATTAAAACACCTTGTTTATATTATGTGTAATAAAAGGCTACATTATTGAATACTTATAGATAAAACTCTTTTGTTGCAAACTGAGAAATTTAAAGTATCTGCACTCAAAACAGTATTTTTTTATGTATTTGTGTTGAAACGTGATTTTCAGTAATTATCTTGTAAGTATTTCTGCAATTTCTTCAGTCAAATTTTTATTTTTCATTCCACTCTTCCTATTTTAAGGAAACTTAAATTCTATATCTAAATTAAATTTATTTTGACTGAAGATATTTTATTTTTAACATATTCAGAGCATATATAAAATATGCAGTAAGTAATGAATGGTTTTAGAGTCTGAGGGTTTTGAGTTCAACTATTGTCTTACTTGAACTCAAAACCTTCAGACTAGATTTCAGGTAAATGAATCTGAATCTGTTATAAATCTTGAAATTTCTTATCTAAAACAATTCATTACTTACTAATATAACACAGGCTTATGGCCATATAGCATTGAAACCCTGATTCCCATATGATCACTGAAGTTAAGCAACATTGAGCCTGGTCAGTACCTAGATGGGTGACCACTTGGGAATACCAGGTGCTGTAAGCTTTGATGTGCAGGTAGTGTAATGGATAATAGCTTGGAATTCTTAATTGGAGAGTTGATTTCCAATTTCAGTTTGGTTCATTATATTAGCTTACAAGCATATACACTTAGGGAGGGTATGAATCCACCTCTTCTCCTCCCAGCTATGGGTTAGTTAGTAAGACTTTTATCACTAAATCAGTATCTCAAAAAAAAAAAATCCTTATAGGTTAAAAATATTTTCTGGCTTTAAATACCCTGCAAGTGTTGAAAACTAGTTAATCAGTAATGTAATGCAGCTTTTGTTTTTTGATCTATGATGGGAAATATTTTATGAAAAAAATATTGAGTATTTTGATATTTCCAATAGAAAACATGATAGAAAAGAATCCTGAGGAGTAATGAAGTAAGGTTTTGATTTTTGTTTATTTTTATAACCTTTCCACTCCTAATTATCTCTGATGTATAAATATCAACATTCATGTACAGGTAAGAAATAGTTTAAATATTTAAAAAAAAAAAAAGCCAAAACATTTGAAATCTTGACAAATACAGCTTCATTTTGATCTACTATTAGTAATTCTCTTGAGAACTCTCTACTCAGCTCACCTGACAAAATTGACCACTAGTGTCCTGAGATTTTTCTTTCCTTCCCTCTTCCAAATGTTTCATTGAGTGCAGATATTGCAATCCTGTTGAAAGCCATCATGTCAATTTTGGTTGATTCCATTTTTATTTCAATATTTTAATTATTTTTATTTATATGCATTGTTACCTAAATAAATAATCTTGAGTTTTTGATAGAACATATAACAGGGGTGGCCAAACTTGATTAAGAGCCACATGTGATAAAGTTTAAATGTTTGAGAGCCACAAGACATGAACAAATTTTACACATGTGACACATGGCAGATAAGGCACAAAGGTTTACCTCCTTTAACAGTAAATGCAAAATCTTCCTCCCACTCTGGCTTAAAATTTCTGTTTCTATCTTCATATTTTTGTTTCTTACAATTTGAGGAAGCCATCTTCCTTCACAAAATTTTCAGACATGTTTAAACAAAACTTGTATCCAAAATGTATCAACTAGGTCTGCACAATTCAATGTCTTGTGTTACACTGCATTAATGTACATAAGTGCAATCCCCTTAATCCCGACTTCAGTCTTCTGACATTCCTTTGTAACCCTTGCTGACCAGAAATTTCTTTAATCCCTCTGCTTCCCACCATTCATTCATTAAAGAGCAATGCCTCATTCAGTTCTAGCATTAAAATTAGGATTTAAATTCTTAAATATTTTTACTAACCATGAACATTAAACATAGGTTTTAATCCAATGGGGTCTTAATTCATACCCAATAAATAATTATAAAGCTTAAAATTTTTCATATTTACCTTATTATATTAACTGTGATTGGGGGTGGGGAAGAGCTCAGTCAACATATTTCCACAAGCTGCATATTAAAGGTTAAAGAACCGCATGTGGTTAGTTTGGCCACCCCCTGACATATAACCATCTAATAAAGTAAGAATTCATTTTCTTTGGAAGAAAATACAGAATGTGCGTCTTTGCTTGTAGGACTTAACACTCGTAGCATAGTTGATGTAATAATTTTGCTGAAGATGTTCGTTGGAATTAATAAGTTACTGTAAGATTTTCTTTTTGGGGAGAAAACTTGAAATCTGTAGCTGGATAGATTTTTACAACTTTTTTTTTATTTTTTATTTTTTTTTAAACTAGATGTCTTTGTATTAGCAATATATATAAAAGTTTTGTAAAATCAAGAGATCATCATACCTTTCTTTTTACTTTGGCCATTTTTTGGTGAAACCAGGTTGCAAATGGCTATTTTCAATGTATCTAATCAATTGAAGTGGAGGTGGCTATTATGTCAGGTGATATCTTCACTGCACAATTGATCTAATGCTTGTCAAACGAGCAAAGTGACTTGACAGTCACTAGTTTGTATTTTATTACATTTTTTTTTTTTTTTTTTTTTTTTGTTCATTCTATTCATGTTATACATCAAAGAGAATTTATTTTAAAATTCTGTTTGCACATTAAATTATCTTGCCATTCTCTTGATTTTCAGGTTCAGATTAAAAATATTTTTCATTGGAAATTTTATAGGATGGAAGAGATTGCATAAAAAAAAAAAATTTCTATTGAAATACATATCACACTAAACTATGTTGTTGGATGTTTACTTTTGACTACAGCTGATTTGTAAGAAGCTGACATCATCGATTTTAATAGGTGCCAACCATGCAAGTTAAAAACCTTACCTCTTTCACAATGAAACCTTACAACCTTTTGCAGAATAGATATAAATAGTAATTGTGAGATTAGCTGTTTCCAGACAGGAAACATTTGGCATTCATTGACCAAACAGTTAACATTATTGTCAGTTGAAATTTATAAAATCTGTTTTTCAGGAAAATAGGTTTTTCAAGTCCACTGTTATTTCTCTTTTTTTTTTTTTTTTTTTTTTTTTTTTTTTTTTAAAGGTAGTGCGGCAAGTCAACATCTTCATTGTTGTTATTATCCATTTTAGTTGCTGCTTCTTTTGGAAGCCTTCATTGTTTAAAGGTTGGCAAATACTGTTTGTGAATTAGTGATCTTTAACAAATAGGCAGAATATTTTTATGCAAAAGTAATCATGATTCTGATAGTTGCTATTTGTCATTAAAAGTAGTAACTTTGTCTTCAAAGATATTTTATATCCCAGAATTTGGCACTCTTTTGTGGAATTTTAGTAATTCTTACAGCTCTGGCTTTTTGTCTTTTTAAACTTATTTGATATAAACAGTCACTCACATACATGTATAATCAAATATGTGAGTTTATAAGCACACACACACACACATCAATATTATCTTATTTTTCATAAATTTGTTTATTAGGATTAGGATTTCTAATGTTTGGCAAGTTTATATTATTGTTTAAAATCTTGTGTATGCAAACTTTTTGACTGTGCTACTCTCGTTTCTTTCCTTCTTTTTTTATATGAATTGGGATGCAATAAATGAAACTTGTTTTTAGCTTGAGCATTTTTATAACCGGATTCTTTTTGAGTTATTGTAAATAAAATCATGTTTGCCTTTGAAGATCAGCTATTTCAAGCTTGACAAGATGGCTGTTAGTACACAAGGCATTTTTGAATGAGTTAAGGAACTATGGCATTCCTTGGTTATTATTTTGTGGTGTTGGGGGTATATGTTATCTTTCCAATTGCAAAAAGAAATAAACTCTTTTTGTTAAATCTGCAGCATTCAGGTAAGAAAGAAACTTAGTTAGGAAACAACAACATAGTTAAACTTATTGGCTTGTATTCTAAAAATTTAGCACTTGAGAAAAATCAGGAAAACATCTGATCAATTATTGATTAAATATCGATCAGTTTGTTTTCAGTTTGCTTGTGTGGTGCTGTCAGTTATTGATATTTTATATTGGTGAAACATTATGCTTTGTACTACTTAATTCTGCACTACTTTGACCAGCCAATGAAGAATGGCTCCTGTAATAGCCACAAAATCAATATGCCAGTGCATTTCAATTATGCAATGAAAATTTATTTGAATTTAGTTAAAGGAAGAAAGGTAAAAAGTTATCTTGTAGATTTCAGTTTGCAGGAAATCAGAATGTATAATGTAAGATATACATTTTGGAATAGATATTTTAAATGTATTTAAACTGAGAATATATTTTAGGAGGCAATGATTCTTGTAAATATTCTAGATTGACCTGTGGTAAGTATTGTAATCAGTACAAGCAAATTTCAAGTAATAATTTTAATTGCTTACAAAATGGACAGACACATTGTTTTGTTAAGCATAAAAGTTGAAATAGAATGAAACTGAAAAACATGATAATATCACTCCAAAGTATGAGATTTGTCATAGTGGTTCTTTGTTTTATTTCCTTTTGCTACCTTTTGGAACTTTTTTTTTTATTACGATCTTAAATCTCCTTCTTGGGTTCTCATCAGTGAAGGATGAGGAAGGCTTAATGAGAGTAACTAAATATTTTCCTACTTTCAATAATGAATAGTCCTATTTCTCTGATTTATAAGACTTTGTTTGTTGCAAGAAATACTTTTAACTGATAACCTATTGTCTAACAGCTTTTTAATTATCCAAACCTGCTGTTTTCTATCCCATTTGTAGCATGCTGTACAAATACCATTAATTGACATTTTTGTAATTTACTGTTTTTTTTTGGTACAGCTTAATTAACACAACAAAAATTTGATGGTTTCTTAAATGGGATGCTTGAAAAAAAGAAATCACAAATGGAAACAAGCATTCATTGTATTTGAAGACCAGACTTTTCATTGCTTTGTTGGATAAGCTGACATTGAAAAAAAATTTTTTTTTTTTTTTTTTGCCTTGATTCATTAACTTCACATTTGAAAGACCACTCCTAATTAGGACTTTTTCCCCCTGCTTAATTATTGATAACAAGAGATAGAGACCTGCATCCCTCACCTTCATGAAACATTTAAGTGTTGAATTTTAAATCTATATTGTTTATAGACATAAGATTTACATTGGTATGGTAAGTTCTTCTCACTACAAGATGTTTATTTGGCTACAAGAATATTGCCCATAATATAAAGTTGTTTTAATTTTGGGAATATATTATAGCCATTGTGGTTAATATCAGATTTTGACATTTTTGGTCATCCATACTTCAGCTGAGACATTCATAAACTTAAGCAAGCTTTTATCACATATGAGTAAAGAAAGCTAAAAATGGTGTGGGATTTTTACATTACAACACAAATGGCTATTTTGGTATATTTTTATAAGGAAAATAAATGTCTGTTGCTAAAGGAAGAGCTTTTTTATATTTTGAAAGTCTTCTCAGTCATGAAACTTTAGACAATCATTTTATGTTCTAACAACTGATTTTTGTAACCAGTTTCTTTTGGGATGCTTGAAATTAGTTTGAATTATTTTTATTAAAAAAAAAAAAAAAAATGATGAGTTTGAGTTTACATTTCATGAGCCGGAATAATACTATCAACAAGGCTGTCAAAATAAATTTATCAAACATTAATATCAGTCTATCGGATAAATCTTTCATAAATTCATTAATTATGATTAGTTAGTATACTGCTTTTATTGAAAACTTAATATGAGAAAGCAAGCAAAAATATCTTTTTAATTAAAACTTTTCCACTTGTATTTCTTTCATATATCATTTCTTTCATCTTACAGATGGGTCTTGTGATCAATCCATTTGTTATAGGAGATTAACAAGAAATCAGTAGCAAAGTACAAACTAAACAACAATTTGCCAAAAGATGTAAAACCTACTAAATCTTTTAGGTATAATTCAAAATGTACCAAAGTTGTTATGAATATTGGGTGTAAAATAAGTGGAGTTTAGCCAGATTTCAATTTAAATATGTGGATATAAACTGAATGTTTTTAGTTTAAATTTTAATTCAAAATTATTTTTTGTTTGATTATTTATTTTTAATTACCTTTTGAATCGTTTGGAAGATGTCTTATATTTACTATTTTTTTTTTTTTTTTTTTTTTTTAACAAACTCTAACTATATTTGTATTTACTAAGCTTGGCTTAGTAAGATACAAGTCAGTGTACATCATCTTATTGCATTATGTCTACTAAATTTCTATGAAATACTTTTGCAGTATCATAAATTATTTAAGATTAGTTGTTTTTGAAGTCATTTGTTGGCTACATTTCTATATCCACAAATCCATCCTTCTATAGACTCTACCTTTCTCAGAAGTATTTGTGCATAAGTGAATCTAACACTTCATTGGAATTTGAATTTGGCTTTCCTAATTCTCATTCCAAGACACTGTTCATTACACCATCCACATATTCACAAATATTATATTAATATTTGTAAGATATTAATTCTTTTCAAACAGATCAGGCATATCTGGCCAACTAAACACATTTGCTTACAAGTGAAATAAATAACATTAATTGGTCATAGAGGGGTTTATGCTATTGAATCAGCTTAAGCAAAATAGTGGCTTCTATAGTGGTAGGAAGCTTCAAAATTAGTGGCTTATTTTGTGTGTGTGTGTGTGTTTTTTTTTTTTTTTTTTTTTTTTTGATAGATGATTGAATTTAGATACCATAACAACCAGGCATATTTATAAATGTCCAGTACTTGCAGACCATTCTTGATTCTGATTGAAGGGTGTGGTGGTGGATGTGTTTTCATGATTACATAGCCTTTGATAACATTGGCAGTAGGCCAAGTGTATGCATATATTACATATAATTTGTATTTTTTTTTTTTTTTTTTTTTTTTCAGTAATTGCATTAATTTTCCATGGAAATGATTAAAAACAGATATTCATCAGTAAAAATGCCTCTACTATATAGCCTAAATATAATCCTATTAGAATATGATACAGAGAGATTAATTTGTGTAAAGAACTCACAAATTGAATTTAAACTGGGAATATTTAGAAATAAATTAAATCTAGAAAGCATTAACATGAATGAATTATTATCAGAAATATTTTGTGGATGTGCTTATTGCATCCTTATTAATCACATGAATACGACATGATGTAATGTCAGTTAGAACTATATTAATAACAAAATGGTAATAACTTAAATGAGAAGGATTTAACCTTGATTATGATATATCAAGTACAGTCCAAGATTTCAGGTTTAGCATTGTTAACAAATATTTTTCAATTAATTTTAAACTAAAAGGCAATATTTCATATTTTAGTTTAGTTGATTTAAAAAAAAAATCGTTTGACTTCTGAAAAGATTGATGTATTTTACAAGCTAACATCTTTTTAACATTTATTTTCTTTCCCTTTTTGTATACCCTCCTACTTCTCATTATATACTTCTAGTTATTGCAGCATCATATTCTAAAACTCTCAAAGAAATGTAGAAATGTTAAGGTTCTAAGGAGAAGAATTTCCTTGTTTCGTTCATGATGAAAATCAAGGTCATAGAAACTTTTTTTTTTTTTTTTATTTCTTTATATGAAGGTTTTGTGTTTAACACTAACAAATAGTTGTTGTCCAAAACTTCCAACTTTATCCTAGGTGTGGCTCAAAAAGAAAACAATGGCTCACTTGTTTAATCTTTTCTTTTTAATGTAAAAACCACCATTGGCAGAAGAAAATGTTTGTTTACTCTACAGATAGCGGATTTAGCATTTATTGAAGCTTTTATATTTTAATTTTTAATTTTCTAATAAGAGTGTACATAAATGTTTGCCTGGTATTTGTGGAGAACAAAGGGAAATTTAAAATGTAAAATTTGGAGTATAAAAATTTTGATAATGATTATTGCCATTTTGATTCCGATCAAAATTGATTGTTATCTAAAAAAAATGCTAACTCCTGTAAAGAAAATATTTTATTACTTCAATTTTACATACAAATCAACTATCAATTGGTAGATTCTTAGTATATATATATATATATATATATACACACACACACACATGGGGGAAATTGTATAACAAAGTGTAAAAAGCTTACTTGTGACATGTTTTGTTCTTTAGGACTTTCATTGGACTAAATTTGTTAACAAATTTAGTCTGAACACAAGTAAACTTTTTACACTTTGTCATAATTTCCCAAATATTTTTCTTGATTTTATAAAAATATATATCGTTATGTATATATTTAAAAAAAAAAAAAAACACTTTTGACAAATATTTCTCAAGAAACGGTTAAATTAAAAAAAAAAAACACTATTATTTCAATATATGAAAATGTGGAACAATTTAAGATATAAATATATACACACACATGCACACAGTTGCAAAATTGCTATTTCTTTTCTTTATAGGTGAGGTGACACATTGCTAATAACTATCATCATAATATATACTTAGGGCGTCTGGCTATAGGCAGTCCCACCAATGTTGCTTTCATTTAATCTTTCATAGGCAGATACATGTGTTACTTTTTTTTTTTTTTTTTTTTTTTTTTTTTTTTTGTTCAATCTCTTAAATTGTGTGGGTGTCCAGACCATATGTCCAGCAAAACTACTGTTTAGATTGTTCTGTAATTTCATATAAATGCTTTTTGATCTAAGGAATGCAATATTATTAGTGAAAGAAAAACATACTATTTCAATTTGAACTTTACAGATAAATGCTTATTACTTCATCAATTTATATTATTTTCTTTGTTTTTACTCCCTATGATCAAAGTTCATGTTGCGTTTTTTTTTTTTTTTTTAATATTTTTTTAATCACAGTTGCCTGGACAGTTAGAAGTTACAGAAATTGTATCTCCATTGATACAGGTTTATTGTAAATATAATAAAACTTTATCCTACATATATTATCTAAAATATATAATGTCATCCACAGACAGACTATTTCGCTGTATCACAGCTCATCAGTGTGGCTAGACGTCCAGTTGCCTCTAGCTAGGATCAAAACCTGACCATTGGTGCACGACAGGAATGAAGGTGAATTTAAGCATATTTATTTTTAGATAAACTCATGGTGACTGAGAGAACTTGATTCGATTTACCGAAGAGTCTCGCATTATTAGCTGTTATAGTTACTGTTTACAAACCCACACTTCCTCCCCAGAGACCTCAACCAAAATAAATATAGTGTGTATATATATATATATATATATATATATAAAATTCTGTGACTTTCATTAGCCCATCCATCACATCCTCTAAAATAGCTATACATTGACTGATCAAAATCAAAGTTTTGGAAGTAGTGCAAACAGTTAAAGGAGTACAAGATGCAGTTGATTTTACTAGGTTGTGTAGCTTAATACAATAAACTTTCATTAATTTTTTTTTTTTTTTTTTTTTTTTAAAGTTTTATTATTTAGCATACAAAATACTCCCACTACTTTAAAAAAATTTAATGATTAAAATAAATACTTTTTTAATAAAAATGCACTATTGTTTTTGTGCATATCTTTGTTTTGATATTTCATTCATTGGTTTGCTAAATTGAATGAAACACAGTTTGTAAATTTTGACAAAAAATGTTAGCGATAATTTCAACTATACTAAATCCTGTGAGGATTTCAACATGTGCCAACGTGTTGCAATAAAATTCTAGTTTAAATAAAATACAAATAAGCTAATTTTTAATTTGGTGTTTTTCAAAATGAAGACCCCTTACCCAACATGATCTTCTAGTTGGAGTTAAATGCTTTCATTTTACAACGCAGTTGAGTTTTTTCATATATTGATTGTATTGTTGTCCATAAAAATGATTGAATTTAATGACATTATTTATTATTATTAATATTTACAGAAGTATTTTTAAGCATCCTCAATTTGCATATATTTTTGTGCTAACCCCATGTAAGTGGAAATTGAGTGAATAGCTATTAAAAATATACTAGCTTTGTGTAAAATATAAAATCCTCTTTTGCTTCTTATAAATGAATTAACATAATTTTACAAGTCTGTAAAAGCAAAGACTATATCTAATATTCTAAAATTTTAGTTCAAGTATGTATTTTCCATT
Source organism: Acanthosepion pharaonis (assembly GCA_903632075.3). Lineage (NCBI taxonomy): Eukaryota > Metazoa > Mollusca > Cephalopoda > Sepiida > Sepiidae > Acanthosepion > Acanthosepion pharaonis. The sequence continues at coordinate 43,735 of CAHIKZ030003957.1, forward strand.
TAAGAATTTTTTTAATGTGAGGGTTCTTTCTATAAGTTGACTATAAAGGATTTCTGTACAGCTTATGCTAAGTGGCTAACATGATTTGAAATGAGGGTTAATAATAATTAGTTTATAAAATTACTCTTGCATATGAATGTAAAGAGAGAACAAATTATATAAGATTAATTTATTCAGCATAGAATAGTAAGGACAGCTGAAAAACAGCTGCTGCATACAAAAATAAATTTTTCACTATAAGTAAAAATTATGAACTTTACTAGTAATGATACCTGACATTGCATGGGCTAACTCCCTTTATGCAGCCTTTTTTTATTTTATTTTATTTTACTTTTTTTTTTTTCGAGAGAGAGAAAGATACTTGCATATTCCATAACTTAGTGAAATTATTGTAACTAAAGTGGTTCAATGGGGTTAAACATTTTGGTGGTTATTTGTTTCATATATAGCATATAATTTTAAATTTTTCTGTTAAAAAAAATAACATTTCTTACATCCTTTTATTCCCAAGCTGGTAGTATCTTTTTCTATGATCCCAAAATTACTCTCTCGCTCTTTTAATTTTTTTTTTTTTTTTTTTTTATATATATATAAACCTTTATCATGCTAATTTCTTTCTAGTAAAAGAATTAATGATTAATATTTTGATGTAATGCATTGCATTTTGCATGCATGTTTTGATATTGAAAACAAAAAAAAAAATTGAAATGCAAAATAAAAAAAAAAATACATAAACAATTCAACATACTTTAGCTCTTATTACTCCTTGTGGAGTTCTGGGGCTACAATAAGAAGCAAAATCACTAAGAAGGCTTTCATTTTGTCAAAAAAAGTGACTTTGTGTTTACATATGAGAAGACACCAGCATTTGTTTGCTCTTTCTTTCATCTGAATATCATGTTTATTTGTCTCGTTGACAAATAAAGTTATTTCATCATTTATAAATAGACAAAATTCACCTTCAGAAAGGCTATCAGATATATTGATGATTGCCAGTAACTTCCATAAAAATAGTTAGGCATGGATGATAGTAGCTGTTAGTAGTTTATCCTCACTTTCCTCCATGTCACTAGCATAGTTATCATCTTTGACCACTTCAACGTCAATATCCACTTGATTAAAGCCTTCAGAATCATCATTGTAGTCCTAATTGAAGAAAAACTGAATTAAGGCTTTGTTGGATGTTGATGCAAAAAAATTAATGTGGGTTTGATCGATGTTGCACCTTGTGTAGAGTCCAGAAGAATTAAAAGTGGTGTTAGTAAATGGAAGTTTAGCCTCATTCCAAAGCAGTAGTATGCGATTTCCAGCTTAAAATGCTGGAAATAACAGTTGATAAGTGCGTATTTACAGCAACCGTCTTAAGGCGACAGAATGCGTCTACAGCTGCAAAGGGAGAGAATTCTATAGCGACAGTTTTCGCTTCCAGTGTGGTAAGTTTAATCACTGATAACAAGAAAAAGTTTGCTTTGAATGAAGCAACATTTTAAATTATGATTTGAAGATTTGAATTGTTTCAAGAAGTATTCCATCCTGGTTCAATATAGTTTGGTATCATTCTAGTCTTGTGAAAGGCTTTTGCATTTCATGGGACTCAGCTTCAATTTAAAGCGTGCTTGCACAATTGGTTATCTGATCTATCATTCGCTGCAGTGTTGAAGTATCTTTCGCAAGAAGGGCAATGTCATCTTTTGTTTTTCCATTCAGTTTCTCCAGTGATGTTTTAAAAACAAGATGTTTATCCTACCATTTGGCAAGATGGAGATATCACTTTTGATTTTCTGATATATTGTAAATGTTTGTGAAAGCAGGTTATTCACTTATATTCACATCTTATATCCTAGAAGGCTTGCAGGATCCTGATGTGCTTAGGAAATCTCTGTCACAGGACAAGTATGTGCCCGGTCCTCAACTCCTTCAAAATTGAAGAATGCCAATGCAGTTAGTTTTCTGAACTCTTATCACTTTTTCAAGATCTGATGAGATGTAAAGATCATTCTTACAATGACCTGGTCTAAAACAGTTTGGTTTTCTATGTTTTTTCACATACTGCTTTAATATATTTCATGATGACTGTAGTCATGATCTTGGTACCTGATCCAATGTCAAGTGTCACAGTTGTTATATTTTCCTTTTCTGTAGACAGGCAATGAAGATGTCAAGATTATTCTTCTGTTTAATCTTGGCCCCTCCTGATACCAAATAGCACTTATCAGGTTGAGCAAGTGCTAGATGAGGGTTTCCATATATAATTCAAGAGTAATTTCATCTTCTTTAGCAACTTATCTTTACAAAGTACTTAATGCTTGGTGAATTTCTGTGGTTCTTTGTGGTTTTTATCAGATATGAATCACTTCATAGGAGGAACTTGTATGGTGGATGCATCATGCTGAAATTTCTGTTCAAAATGATCAAAATTACTTGTCTATTTAACTTCAGTAGCCATCTTGCTTAGTCTATTCCATTTGCCAGCAGCATTTTTTTTTTTACTTTCTGAGCAGTCTACTGTAACCCCCAGCTGCCATTGCTCTCATAGTCTTTAGTTTTCTACCACGTTTCTATTTCATATTAAATTTTGTAATGGATGTAACAGCATAATTCTGCTTTTTATCAGCTCTTTTTGTGGTGGGGATTCTACTCATCTTCTCAATGTCCTATTTATCAGGTGCTGTTCCTTGTTTCTGAAGGTTGTTTAAAATTAATAAATTTTTATTGGTTAACAATGACACATCTTTTGCCATCATCACTACTGCAACCACCAGAAGTAAAAGCTCCATACAGAAATTTCTCTTGCATTCTCACATTGTTAATTTGAGTATTAAAGTCACTAGTTACAGAAATTATATCATTGATTGGTACATTTAAGATGGCTGACTCCAGTTCAGAATAGAATCTGATCTTGTTGCTAACTAGATCATATCAGCAGGAGAGCGCACAGGTACAATAGAAAAATTCATTCTTGTATGAATTCTATATCTTCTGCATACCCTTGATACACAATTGTCTTCTTGGCTAGTCTGATGGTACAAAGCCTTCTGCTGCTGGACTTAAATTCAGGAAATGCTGATTCTATTGCCAGGTCATGAACACCACCAAATCCTGCCTGTCCTTGATTGTCTACAGATTCTATAGTTTGGCTATTCCTTCTAGCAGAAGTTCTCACTGTAAATGATACTACTTTGGCCATGAGCAGTTTGAATCCAATCTGTGTGACTGCAATTAGATCTTTGAGCCTAATTTCTGATAGGACATAAAATAATGTTATGTTGCAACAACAACTGTGCCAGGCTTACTTTCTTGTTCTCATGTAGTATAGTTTAAATGTTTAGAGCTCTAAGATGGAACAATTTGCTAACTCTGAGAATAAGTTTGGTACTTGGGCTTAGTAGTCTACTTATCAAACAGTTTCTGTTCAGAAAACTAATGCAAATCATCTCCTTAGTATACAGTAGCATGTGTATTATTCATATGAACATCTGTCAGTTGGATAAAGCTCATAATATCCAGGTGCCAAAGCAACTGTTATCAATATTGTTGACTTCAATCTTACTAGGAATGACTGCAAAAACTTCCCCACTTACCTTTTATAGGCAGAAGTCTACAAATGCATGCTGGGATATTTTTCTTAGTCAATAAAATAGGTTGGTTTACAATTTGTCTTGATTCAGTCCAGTTCTGCCTTGTAAGACAGACCACTGCCTTTTGCTTGTCTGACCTTGCTTTTGTGTGTAGACACCAATTTGTAGTTTGTAAACTTTATATTTTCTTACCTATAAATTTGCTTTGCATATATTGTTTGCTTAATACTATTTCATTTTTGCCCTTTTTTTCTTTTTATTACAAACTTTAATTCTGTTTGCTGGACAGTTCTGTTATTTCTTTTTCATTTGACCATAGCTCATCAAATATTAGCCAAAGTAGTGCTGATTCCAGGGGAGGCATTTCTCTTTGGAGTTACCACTTAGCCCATTTAACTGTGATAGCACAACTATCAATTTTTGCTGAAATTGGCAATTGTAGATCTCTCCTCTCCTCTCTCCAATTTTATAGTGAAACAGTTTTGGGTGACACACAGACTGCACATATTACATCCTAAGATGTGTAGACCAATGTCAATAGGTAGGCTGTATCTTACACTTCATTGTGTATGTGATACTACCATTACAAAATGTTCAATGTACTCTGTAGAGTCCCAGACTGCCATATTGTATATAAGTTTTATCATCATAAGGATATACAAAGTAAAATATAAAATCATTTACAAACCTATAAAATTAATCTTAAATATAAAGTACAGTGTATGTGTGTTTGTGTGTGCATCTAAGCAACTCCTCTGCTCCCACTGGTCAGATTTCAATGATTCATAGCTCATTCAAAAAGCCCTAGAAAGTTAGGCACAGATTCAAGGTTGCCAGATTATGCGAGGTTAAAATATATGTTAATATATTATACTAGCCGTTATCATTGCTTTCACGGTTCAAGGGGAGTTTCTTTCCTTTTGTATCCAAAATTCCAGCTTAAATTTTGCCCAATAGGGTGGCTTTTAATTTGGCTTAAAATGTAAATAGTGTAAATAGTTACAGTACCTCATCTTAGATTTATAGACAGATGATAATTGATTATATAGTTGCTTTACTTCATATTATAAGATTTTGATTAATATTTTGTGTTAGTTTGTATTATTACAAATCTGCTTAAATTTTGAAAAGTTTAAGATTTCTGTCAGATATTTGCACATTGAGTAGATTCTAAGTAAAATATACAGGGGAATAATCTGCTGTTATTAATGCTGCTTTTTAAGTTTGGTATTTCAAATTCTCAGTAATTGGTACATATTTTCTAGAGATGCAATCCAATTTCGAGGAACATAAATATTCACTCATTTTCTATTCAGTTGAATGTTGAATTATTTGGTTGCATTCTAAAATAATCAATGAAATTCATACTGTAATTTCTTAACAACAACAATGTCAGATCATTATAAATTCACTTCACCAGGATGGTAACTTGAAAGTTGTTTGTAGATTTTTAATGAGAATTTGGTATTGATTATGAAAAAGAAATAATTTTGATGTAGTTAAACGCCACCCAACTTGCTAAAAAGTACAGGTGTTGTCTTCTAAAAGTCTTTGTCTGAATTTTTGAAAGGGGAAGCTATCATTAGTTACATTCAGACTCGTATCTTAATCTTTGTTCTTATAACATTTTGGCTGTTGTGACCTCTGGCCTTTTTCAAGTGTCTGTTGATCCAGGTAAACTTCAGGGAATTTCAAACAAAACCCTTATTTTAATCTATAGCAGTAGATTCTTATTCCACTGTCCATGTCTACACATATCTCATCTTGTGCTTTTTAGTATTGCTCAATTATTGCCTACCCAGTTTCTACTGAGTCTATACTACCCAGTCCAGTAATTGAACTTAGACTCTGTGTAAACTGGACAGTACTATAAAGAACAAAATGAAATATCCCTAAATTCTATAAACAACAAACAAAAATATAAATAAAATCTTTGTTATATAAAGGGTTGTGAACAGGGCTTTGATAATTTATTGGATGGAAATGTTCATTTTATCTGAATGAATGTATACACTCTGTTGTTGTTGGTTAGGAGTGGAGGATAGTGTATTGAGGATGTGTCATTTGGTTATTGTAGAAGGGTTGGGTGTCTTTTTTTTTCTTTTCTTTTTTTTTCTTTTTCCTATTTTGTAAAATCTTTTTAAAATATATTCATTCTAAATTATTATGATTGGTTGGAATATCTTATAACATTTTCCATTCACTTTCATTTTCCATCCATTGATACAATTGCTCGTATGTCCTGTCAGTTTCCAAGCTCTTTTCTCAAAAATTTTAACTGTCTTTAGGTGTTCTTTTGATTCTTATTTTCTTTAAAACTATCTTGTTGATCACATTTCATCCATAATAAGCTAAAAAAAATGTGTAAAACTGAAACCTAAATATAATTCTTAACTATGTCAAAATAAATTATGTCTCCTCATTTATCATATCAAATATTAGTTGCTTATTCAATTATTATTATTTTTTTTTTATTTTTATTTTTATTTTTTTTATTTATTGCTATATTCAGGTAACTTCGACACTGATATATTCTCAGCTGACAAGTGGAAAGATTATATTGAATCCATTGCTAGGTCTGCTAAGAAAGTTGATTCACTGTATTGTGCTAGACAATTTTTCCCTCCAGAATCTGTCTTATATATAAGTCTACCATTCATCCATGCCTTGAATATTGCTGCCACAAATGATGTGGTGTTCTTGCTGTATATCTAGAGATTCTTGACAAAATCTAAATAAGAATCAGCAGTATTATTAGTGCTGACCTGGCATCTTGGCTTCAGTTACTTTTCCACTGGTATAATGTACCTTCCCTGTGCCTTTTCTATAAATACTTTCATGGTAATTGTTCAAATGAACTCTTCACTATGATACCTAGACTTTATGAATTTAAGCACAGTACTAGATTAGCAGCAAGGTCTCACAGTTGGAGTGGGTGGATGTAACTATGTTTTATGCTAACGGTTATTTTTGCATTTCTTGTTTGTGGAACTCTCTTCCTGTTCTATGCTTTCCAGCCAAATTTAATTTTCAAAAATGTCAATTGTTATCTACTGTCCTCTTGATTACTCTTCTATTATTCTCACTCTTTAATAATGTTTCTCTTATTCTTTCTCAGTAACCCCTTGTGGCTTTACTGTCTTGCATAGGATGAACTGATTTGTAAAAATAAAAAAAAAAAAAAGCAAGCAGCATAGATTGTAAAATAAAGACTAACTTAACATTCTTTAGCCTTCAGATCTTGTCTGACTGGGACAGCACCTAACCACTGAGCCTACAAATACTAATTAGTAAATATCCTTCAAATTTAGTCACATAGCTACATTCTTCACTGTTTGATTCATACTCCGTGTTATATTGTTTGTTAACTCATACTAGTTATAAATTGTCTGATTTCTTAGCTTCTGTTGATGCTTTATCTTTTTCATTTTCAGAAGCTTAACTGTCATAGCTAAGAAATTACTTGAACATTGTGATAAAAAAGCAACAAAAATAAGATAAGTAAAAAAAAAAAAAACAATAAAAAAGTAACTGCTCTAAGAAATTTGAGAAACTACAATATCTTATGTGAATGACTTGTATAAGAAGATTAATGCTTGAATTTAATTCAACAAAACTGTTTAATAAACCTGATTGCATTTATTTATTTTTAGATTATTTTAATCTGACAGTATATTCTTTCCGGTTTTGTTGTTTTTCTTTAGTTTCTCATTTAACATAACTATCTGGCTAGATTTTTAAAAATATCAAAATTGATTTTTCTGTATTCATTATTTTATAAAAAAAGAAAAATATTTTATGGTTTTATTTATCTCTTCATTTACCTGTAATGACACTTAAAAATCCTTTTTATATGAATACGTGCATTTGAGTTCTCCTTTTATTTGAAATGATATCAAATTATATTGATAACTTTGATAAAACTTAATTTTACAGCCTTTGATGATTATCAAGTTTAATTCTTGTCCATATTATAAAACTAAAGTATTCTCACTTGTTTCAGAGCTGCTCAGAACAATGAAGTAATTAAAAAAAAAAAAAAAAAAAGTCTCTTCAAACAATTCTTGATTTCAAAGAATGATCTTTTATTCTTAACACCTGTAGCTTTTCTTTCCAATCTCTATATTACCTAAGATCTATTTATTTATTTTTCAATATCAATTTTAATTTGGTGCTATAAAACATGAATTCAGTGAACTTTTTAGTAAAGTAATGAAAAAGATGTTATTCCTATACAATTGAAAATCTTTGAGGGTAAAAAAAAAAAAACAAAAGATTGTGTCACAGCTCTTGTTTGCTGCTTATCTGTTTTGACAAGTCAAAACGCAATCACCTTTTTATCTATAAATAAGGTTTTACTTTTTTATTAACTTGACCTTGATGCCCCAAATTTAACAAACTGATATCAACCCTCACCATTTTAGAAATATCTATTTCAACAACATTGCTCATATATTTCTTGACTTACATAATTTTTTAATTTTTCTCTCTTGTTTTTATATACATGCACTTTGCATTTAGTGTTTGACATAAAAAAAAAAAAAGCACAATGGAGAAAAAATTTAAATTTGATTCCTCCCAATCCCACACACACTTTTCCTTAGATGCCGAATGACTGTAACTACAATCGATTCAATTTTAACAATACTATTTCTTGCCAATTACTTTAGATTGTGTGAGTTGATAAATCCTCCATTGTTGTCCAGCTTCTACTGCTTGGAAAACAGTTTTTTCACATTGTTTTATCTATTGCTATCACTAACTATATATCACAGAAGTAAATTGAACTGTATTAAAATAAGTTTCTTAATTTCTTTCAATCAAGATTAGTTATTCTCACTTGTCTTGTAGTGGACAAAGAAAATGTTTGAATTGTTAACTTCCTCAAGATATATTTCAGTTTGCTGATTTTTAAATTCTTTTGATATTTGTATACTGTTTGTATGCATTATTTATGCAAACATCAGGTTTTAGAAAATAGTTAAAATATTCTAATTGTCTTTTTAATCTTTTCAGCTTAGCTTTCAGTTTAATTTTAAACAATGATTGAAGTCTTCTGATTATAAGTTTTAGTCAGTATTTCTCTTCAACCAGGAAGAAAATGGTTTTGAAAAAGAATAAAAGATATTGCATATTATTAAAGTTTATCCAATGCGAAGCTCAAGAGCCACTCAAGGTATATGTCTACTGAATGAGCTGTGTGATATGAATGTAAAAGGAAGTAGTAGGAAGATTATATACCTAGAGGATAATGATTGACTTGAAGAGATTAAGATTATAGTGTTCAGAGAAGCATCCACTCCGTAAAGTAGCAGTTTGAGGGTGGGGGTAGCTGTCTGGAACTTTTTCCTTACAATTTGATTAGAGGAAATGTGGCTGATTGGATTGAGCAAGGTGTGCACTAGCTGTAAAGGTCTGAACTGGTGAAACAAAAAAAAAAAAATCATTTTCCATGGAAATGGTGATGGAACAGTGATAAGCCTGTGGTGTTTGTCTGTAGGAAGGTGTACATTGGGCACCTCAGCCCAAATATGGCAGCAAAACATTATTTTTAGTCTAATCTGACTCTTGTAATAAAAAAATCTTAAGTCTGGTACTTTCTGGAGAAATAGAATGATTTGACCATTTTTTTTCAGCATCTTTTTAGCAATGAACTGATATTCAACAAACCTTCAAAAATTGAGGCTTCATTAACAGTGCAACTGTTCATCATGATTCGAGGAAACTCTGTGTTTGCGGATGAACTGATGCTAGCCTGGTTTTTAAGGTATTGAAAGTTACAAGCCAGTTTTTTTTTCTTTTTCTCTATTCAGTTATTAGAGCTATGGCAGGAGAGAGATCAGCTGCTAGGCTCCTATCATCTTGATTTTTGGAAGTGCATCCATAAACATTGGTATCATTTGCATAAATGTTTGCTAATGACCTGAGAATGTTTGTAGGCTGATCAATAGTAAAAAAAACAAAAGAGCATAAAGGATAGGACTGAGAAGAGAGCTTTGAGGGATGCCTGCATTGATCTCATGTGCTTCAGATAACTTGCCATTCACAATGACCTTCATGAACCTATCAGAGAGAAAAGACTTGATAATTATGTAGACTCTTCCAGTAGCCATTGTAAAGTCAAGGTTTTTGAAACTCTGGAAACTTTTTCAGCTAAGATGGTGTGGTCACAAAGCTTGTGTTCTGTGACAGGAGGAAAATCGGGTAAAGGATGATCCTGATTGTCTTGTGTGGAGCTTGAGGCAAAGTTCACTGTAATGAGCTTGGCCTTGTCAAATGAAGTTGAAATAACCGTAGTGCCATGAATAATAGTAGGCATAGATGATTTGTCTCTATTAAGAATCTTGTTAGTGATTATCTGATAATGAAAGACTGTCTCTGAAGCTTTTTTATTTTTTTATTTTATTTTATTTTTTGCAATGGTTGTTGGCAGTTCTGAATGTGGCATAAATCTTGCTACATTGTTTACAGTGATAAAGATGGAAGTTAGGGTGAACTTTAGCTTTAGTATATTCAGGCTTGTACCAAGGCTGACTACTCAGCGTTCTTTGCTAATACATCTTGAAAAGAATAAAACTATCAACTGTTTAAATATAAAGGTCTACCACATGCCGACTTCATAAAATCTAATTTATTTGTTGTCAGGTACTAATATTTAAAGACTTTTTTTTTCTTTTTTTTTTTCTTTTTTTTTTTCTTTTTTTCTGGTTAAGTTTTTGGATGTTATCATTTGTAGATTTCAAAATAAAAAAAAAACTTCTTTTATATAGTATTATAATCTTAAATCTATTGGGAAGGGCTTCACAATAGCTGATAGCTTTGAATTAATCTATGCAATCGCTTTTATCTTTGGTTATTTGAGCCCTGTCTTGTTAATGTCTTTAATTTTATTAAGAAATATAGACACTCCAGGGTATAACATTCCCATTTTTCAATATGAGAATATTTATTGTAGTTGATTTGAATTTTTGTAAAATTTTATTTTCATTTAAGATTTTTGGAAAATAATAAATTTTCAATGAATTTAACTTACTAATATTGGTTTGACACAAGGCAATAAATATAAAGTTATAGGTATCACTTTGGTTTGATATATTTGTCCAAACTTTATTTCAAATGATGAGTTGCTAAGCTCTTTCTAGTTAACATACATGAAATAGACTTTTAAGTACTCTTCTTGGAGGTATTATCTGCCAAATCATAAATTATATACTTTTTGATTAGATTGTTTATTTCCAAAAACATGCAAACTTGCATGATTGTCACCACTTAACATCGTCTGCTGTATATAACAAAACGTTTAAAGTGGTGTAAGACAAAAATGTCTCTTCTCTTCAGGTTTATTCAACATCTACACTGAGGCTATCCTAAGGGAGCTGGAGACCTTGTCAGGATTTATTATTGTTGTTAACAGTATAAAATATGCAGATGACACTATGCTGATAGAAAGCAAAGGAAAGCAAGAAAAAAATGACTAACCATCAACTACAAGAAAACAATGTATGCTTAACAAATCAGTACAGAATTTTAAATATCTAGGAAGTGTTTAACAGAGGACATAAAATGCAATACTGAAATCCAAATGTGCATTAGATTAGTGAAAGATGCATAACAAAAGCTAAGCAAAGTACTAGGAAATGGAAAAAAATTGTTAGAAGCAAGGAAAAGAGTACTGAATTGGATATTAAGAATTTCATGGATGGAATAAGTAAGTGACAGTCTTAAAGAAAATGATATTGAAAAGAACACTTTTACTCAGTCAGAAAGATAAACTTTTGGATACATAATGAGGAAGGAGGGCTTGGAAAACTTAACCCTCACTGGGTATATTGAGGGATAGGGGAAGACATTGAGCCACCTACCTGACAAACTTGTATGAATTGGTGGTGGAACAGCAGTTGGGTGGGGTTGAAAAGGGAGAAACACTACTAAGGACCACAAAGGATAGGAAGTTTTGGAGAGCCATGATCACTCATGTCCTGAAGAGATGTGGCACATAGAATATTCTGATAGGATGCATTTGAATTACATATTCCAGATATGAATTTTTTTTTACATTTGAAATTAAACAATTTTAGGATTGATAGTATTAAACCTTTGGGTCTTTGCTTACTGCTTATTTTCTCCATCTTGGTTTTAATTACATATAATTGTATCATGTTGTGTGTATTGTGATTTATCTCCATGCTAAGGTTTATGGAGTAAGAATGTTTTATGAAGCATTCCTCCTTCAAAAGAAACAATCTGGTAACTACAATCTTCAAAAATTTAAATGCAATGTCAATCGCTATCTTCTTGGGCCTCATTCAGCTTTTATCCTTTCTTTGCATCCTCCCTCAATCCAGTCTTTTCTCTCACCTTCACTCTCTGTAACCTCCTGTGTACCAATGACATTCCTGCCTTGCTTGGGGTGAAATGATTAAAAAAAAAAAACATAAGTTACAAAACATTTAATACTTTCCTAATTGAAAATGTTAATTACCAAAACACTTATTTGCCAACTTTTACCACTACTTGCATCATCTCCAACTCAAAAGTAATACTGAATGTAACTTGTTATACATTTTCATAGTTTATTTTTCAATTTCTTTAAAGTAATTATTTAGGTCAAATGTAATGAATTATTTAACATTACTTTAATATGGTAATTTTGTTTTAAAAAATTTCTTCATACAGTCAAGTACATGATAAAAATTTTGTGTTTGTTTAAACAACTTTATTTTAAATGTTTAAGAATATAAATTAATATTTTGAGCAAATTCAAACTTGTTTAAAATATAAAATTTTCTCCCATTTGTTGAAAATGTAAAAAAACTGGAAACCCTGAAATATTAGTGGGAAGTTAGTATATTTGTCTAAAAGAAAATCATAAATGATCTTCCCTATTCTTTTGTCTATATTGATTGGATTTATCAAAAAGGTTTTGACTATTAGATATTTTTGGTGTTTCTTCTATCCTTTCCAATCATATTTACTTGTGTTTCTTGCATTTGAATGAAATTACTGCTGTTTTTTTCTTTTAATGTTTAATTTTATGTGTCTCATATGTTCACCTCTTTGTTTCAACTCCTTTATCAAAATTAATACAACTAATAGTATGACTAATAGTCTTGAGTGTACTGGCCTTGTTCAAATTGTTGATCATGCTAGATAACATGCTCTTTCCCAGAAATTGTAACTAAGGCCTGCTCAGCATAGTTGCAGTATAAACCACAGGTGGGCTTTGTGGGTGTTGAATAAACCCAAATGAGCCTGAGCAAGCGTCTGCAATAGGGATTTGGCTAGCCACCCTAGTAGATGGGTATCTTTGAATACGAGTGGTTAGCTATACATACATACATGAAACTAGTATCTATTTGGAAGGAGCCAAAGCTGAATAATCTGCTTCTTCTATTAAAACAAAATACAAAAGTATTTTAATTAGAAATTAATCACTATTTTAACAATGTTGCCAAATTAGTTTTCCTTTTAAGATTTATTAATTTTTCCATTGGTAAGTTCTCTAAAACAATTTTTTAAAATTTCTATCCATAAATGGAGCATTCATATTTGACAATAAAAATTTCAAATACATCTACTTTAGAGAGTTGGGCTCAAAGCCAGTTAAGTTTTATCTAGATGACTTTTGTAAACTAATATAAAGGCACAAATGTTTTCTAGTGATTATTTCCATTTTTATTGGTATTCTTCCTTCTTTTATGTACTATGACCCTTCAGGACATAGGCGATCATGCCCCCCCCCCCCACCACCACCACATCTTCCTGACCCTTGTGGCTCTTAATAAGTTTTGTCTCTTTGTTATTTCTCCCAAATCCTGTTCTGCTATTCATCAGCTCAAGCCTATCAAGTGTGTTTATACACTGATTTCTGCTGTCCCTCAGTCTGTCCTATAAATATCAGATTTTTCCAAGCCCTCTTTCCTCATTACATACCCCAGAAATTTCAACTGCCTCTTGCTAAGTATAAGTTTCTTTTTTGTTTCCATTCTCTCCAAAACATTGTTGTTGCTCACATGTTTGACCCTTGGTATCCTGAGCATCTTTCAGTAGAACCACATAAGTCTCTTATCTTTGTCCAGCATTTGCTGCCATACAGGAGGACAGATATCATGTAACAGTTCATTACTTTATTCTAACCATGGGAAAAAAAAAAAGAAAACCTGTACAAAGAATAATAGATTTCATAGAAAAAAGGTTTAACTGTAATTTTAGAATAATCAGAATTAGAATGCATTCCAGATGATTATCATTTTGGCCTTTTCTTTGATTAAAAGCAAACAATGGAAATTTTTTAAAAAAATCAAACAACTTTTCATTCATTCAATGTTAATGTATTTACAAGAAACTAGTACTTAATCATAGTTACTCAAACTTTAGAAAAAAAAAATGTTGAATCTTAATGTATGTATTGCAAATACTCCAAAATATCAATATCAACTGATATTTGTATGTACTTACTAAGGTAAACTGATGAGTAATATACTTGGCTCTAAATAGTGTGATAAAATTACCTCTGAGAGTTTTTTTTTTTTTTTTTTTTTTTCCTTATTGGTTGTTGTAAGCAGAACTGGCAAAATCTTTTGGGAAGTACTTCATCTCTCTTCCCCAGCCTGTCAGTGTTTGACTAGTTTCTAAATTTATGTTGGAAATTTTGAGATGACAAATTATTATTTGCATTTTCATTTAGACTAATATTCTGAGAGGGTAAAATGGCTGAAATGTTATTAGTGTAGCAGACAAGATGATTATACCCAACTGAATAGAAAAGCATATATAATAGTTGAGACTATGAATCTATTAAGTTCCAGCATAGCTAGAAAAATGAATGTACTGAATTAAAAAAAAAATACAACTTAGTCATTTTAATCTTATTTTATTTCGGTCTGTTCGAGTTTGCTCTATTTTTACTTGCACATTTTTTAGTTATTGCTGGTCAATTAGGATTGACATTTTGCTGTCAGCCGCAATTGTGATTCATCCTTATTCAAACAAGTTCTCAAAGCAATGTCTATTTTTCGCTTACAACATAGACATTGGAGACTTTCGCATTTTAGGAGGGAGTAAAAATAAAGAATGACTGTACATTATCAGTCTTGAAGATTGACAAAATATATGGAAGAAATGAAAACCCCCTAATTGCTTGACAAATTTGAATTTTTTGAGAAACAATATCTTTTAAACTGCAGAAGTTGATTTAAAAGATTAGGTTACAATATAAGAATGGCAGACATTTTAGAGGTAACAATGTCATGATTATCAATTTATTTGGATATCAGATACCAGTAGAGATAATATTGCTTAGTATCATTTACTCTGTGTTAGTACATTCTAATATTGATTTTCAGAAAGCAGTGCTTGCTTATTTGAAACTGAATTAAAATGGAAAATGAAGGAATGCAACTACTAGAATTATTTCCATTTTTTTTCTCCTGAATTGTGGCTTTGATATTTACTGTTTGGCCTTGATATTCTAACAGATTGTGATTAATTCTGATCTCCATTTTTAAATTGCATTATAAAAACACAAAAAAGTAAACTAAATTTTGTTGTGCAAAATATTTCAAAAGTAGCTCATCAAATTAGGCTTTTATCTTTTTTGATAAATTTTATTTTTAACTGTTGTATTTAAGAATATTTCAATTGCTTTCTTATATATTATGATACTTAAAAATCATATGAAAATGAGTATTTAAAACTAGGTACATCTTGGCTTTATGAGAGCTTTGTAACAATTATGTATTGTATAAAATTTCAGAAAGAACATATTCAAATGCTTTTGGAATTGGAAGAAAGTAATACTGGTTGATAAAAGTGTAAAACTATTCCGCAATTTTGATTTGTAGCATTTTTGGTTTTGTTTTCTTAAATATGCACTTTTATACATAATTTTAAGACTTGGATGTAGTAATTTAAAGCAATTTGTAAACTGTTTTAAGATTATCAAGTATGTTTCAGGCATTAGTTTTCAAGGATAATTTTGTCATTTATTGATGGAGCTGAAAGCTTAAGTCTCTTTGCATAAAAATGTTTACAATATAAATATGAATTATTGACTTTATCAAGAGAAAATTTATTAAAAATTATTGTTTAAAGGAAATTTATTTGCTTGATATATTTAATAAATATTTTTCTTTATTGTTTGATTATACATATAGATAGCAAGCTTAGTTTAGATTTGTACAAAAACCAAATGGCAGTAGAAAAATTGTTATATTAATCTTGATGAAGACCTATTTACTTGGCTTGAAAATTAGAATTCTGAATTATTTTTACTAGTGTTTGAGATGGTGGTGAAGGATTGATAGTTATATAACTAAAGTAAAGACTTGGTGTGCATATGAGTAATGATTTACTATTTATGTCTACCAGATGTTATCCTAAACTACAATCTTTTCTATGTTCTGGCTTTGAAACTAGATTTATTTTAATAAATCATGGATATCAATGTGATTTAAGCCTGTGCCTTTCAGTGCTTATTTTTAAATTTCATTCTACTATTTAGTATAAACTTTTTCCTTAGACTAACGTTTTAAACTTAATTATTAGAGCACACAAATGTAAGAAAAGATCATTTGTAATGTTAAAATTTCTATTAAGAATATTATGATTTTCAAATGTGTGATATTCTCCACCCATTAACTCTCCCTTGTATTTGAATGCCACTTGTTTTCTTGTTATTCCTTTGTCTGTTGACTTAACATTATTTTATTGGTTCTCTTAGTTTTATTAAGAGCTGAGGACTCAGATTTGATAAAGTTCAAATTTTCTAGCACAACAGATGTTGAGCAACAAATTGGTAAAAACAAGTTTTGTTGATTGAAAAGATGAAATTGTTTCCAATAGCGAGCTTTTGTTGAGCTTTATTGCACATGACAATAGATTTACATTAAAATATAGTCTGACTTTCTATTTTCTATTAACAATTTAAATGATTTGCATTTGTGACTTTGCATTGTGGAAAGGGAGTGTTTTCAGAGAAGCTAGCTATTTTTGGGAATGAAATGGGATGTAATGTGTTTAGGATGAAACCTTGATATAAGTGGCAAATTTGTGACTCTCCATAGTGGGCATTTACTTCGGTCTGGTGTAGATGCTATGGAGAAGAAACACACAAGGTACAAATGTTTGTATATAACTCTTTTCATCTATAGATTCAATATTGGATATGCACATATGCCTCATTATTTGACAAAAACAATTTTAAAGAAAAATGCATGCAATCTTGGATTTTGCTAATGTCAAAATCTTTTGGACATCAGTAAATGCAGCCATTTTTTATGTGAGTGGTAGTCATTGTCTTTTTCTTTTTTTTTTTTTTTTTTTTTTTAATAACTATACTGTTGCTATTGTCCAAAATTTAAAAACTCAATGCTTAAGAATTTTTTTACTGTTCAATTAATGTTTTTCTCTTATATTTGTTTCTTTTTTTTCAAGATGTATTATTACTTAATTCATTTAATTATCTTAAAATTAAGTTTATTTAACTAAGGAATAAATTGTTATATCCTTCATCAAGCAATTTGAGCTATTAGTTGATAATTTCTACCAAGAAATCATAATCATATAAACAACAATTGAAACAATTTAAAGTTGTTGATATTGCTTGCTTTGTCAGTTATTTGAGATGTAATAACTTGTGCCTCTGATATATATTTTTATGAGTCCAGTCAACCATTAGCATCGTAGGGGCATGACATATACTGCAGTTATAGCAGTAGTGGTGTGTTTGGGGCAAGATAGACTGATTGTCATCTCAAGGCAAGATAGTCTAGTCAGCTTTGCTATTTAACCTATAACTGAAGTAGATAGCTGTTCATGCACCATAATTTTTTGTTTCTTTTTAAGTAGACATTACCATCAATAACTGCAATATTTTAATCTCCTTTGTTTTTTTTTCTCTCCATATTTAGTGTCTTTAGTACATAACAGTATTTTGGTACTCTTTTTGTACTGATATATAGAATAATTTTCTGTATTCATTGTTTTTTAAATTATCCAGAAATTAGAATTTGTCAAACTTTACCTACATTTTATTATTCAATATACTAGTTGAATGCTCTTGACCTGACTATTACACTAAATTAAAACAAAAACACTATTTTTAATTTTTTTAAAATTACCCTCCTATTGCTATTAATACAACAAATGGATATTGTTTCCCAGTTATGTAAATGTTACCCTTTGCATAATGCTACTAATATAATGAAGAGCATATGTGAATGATTTGGCACTTTGATTGGGTGGCTGGGTAAAACTGCAGGAAACTGACCATTTAATCAGCACATTGTTTGTTCATCTTGTCAACCATATAGTTTCATCAAAAACACACTTGTTTTCTTTTTAAGCTAAGCTAATAGAATGTACATAGAAAATGTGAGATAATCTGTTATTGCTATCTGCTGCTCCTTTGATAGCATGCATTTCTTCCTTAGAAGAAACTTGTCATGAAGCCCAGTATCCAAATAAGTGTTCTCTTACCTATGTGACTGTCTTTTGTCACTGATACTTTCAAACACCTGGAGGTACAACATGGTATAGGTTCATTTGCCTGCTAGTTATCCTTTCCCATTTTGATGGTCAATTTAATGTGAGTATAAGATAGTTTGTTGGTATTTCATAAAATTGTTTGTAAGCAGGGGGGAAAGAAATGAAAAATCTGTTTCCTTTGTTCAATTTCTACTTGATTTTAGTACTAAAAAAAATGTATTAAAGTAGTGTGCCAGGTCTAATTGTCTATCTTAGTGTGAATGCAAATCCAACTTGTACAATAAGATATTACTGTTAAATGTTGCTTTGTAAATAATTGAAGAGTTAATTGCATGAAATGACATATTGATTTTAGAAAAGTAGACAGTAAAAAAAATGAAAAGATAAGTTAGAATAGAATTTAATCTCTGTATTAAATGACTTTTATCCACCACTTTTTTTAGTTTTATACAAGAAATAAGTCAAGAAAGCAATAAAATATGGTAGATATTCTAATAAGAATTAAATAAATTAGCATTAGCCAATTACAGAAATAAACTTGCCTGAATTATTTAGCTCTTAATTGAAAGGAATTTAGCTTCAATTTCTTTATCAAAAACTGATGCTGAAAAGCTCTCTCCTTCTCTCTCATTACTGGTATTCACAGTTGGCATAAATTGTAAAATGAGTAAATAGTCATTAAAAAAAAAAAAAAAAAAAAAAGAGAGAGAGAAAGACACTCTCTTGTTAAAGCCCAGTTGTAATATTTAAAAAAAAAATATCTTCATCTTTAGTTGCTTACAAATTCTGGAAATTGTTGACACTTGTCAAGCTTCCTCTGCCCTGTGTGTATGTATATATGTATAAAAGGAAAAGTAAGATGTTTAGTGTTAATGTTTCTTCATTTGCTAAGGAAGCTCTGCAAAATATTTTTTCTTGTCAACTTTAGATAATTGGATTTTTTTTTTTTTTTTTTTTTTTTACATACCATTCTACTTTTGGGGCTTTCTTTCCAAATTAAAAATTGTATTGGTTTCAGTCTGAATTTAACAATCTCCACTGATTTCTTACATGTTTGTTTCAATCTAAACTTTGATTTATATATAAAATCTAGTTGTTTTCTATTTTTCTTTTATATGGTTCTGTTGATTGTTAATCACCTATAGTGGAAAAGCACATTTGGTAGGTGAGGGTAGGGCAGATGAGTAAATTGCCATTTTGCAATTAATATAGACTTAGAGCTGTTCTCTATTTGTTATCTGTTCCTTTATAAGTGATTTTTTTTTTTATATCTCTATTTTCCTGTCATCACTAACATTCTCACCAAAAAGATGTTCTTTCATAATTTTTCCATGAAAGACTTAATTGTGTACACTTTCCTTTTTCTTTGTATATTTTCACTCTTATTTTCCTTTATATATATGTGTGTGTATATATATATATATATATATATATATATATATATATATATATATATATATATATATATATATATATACACACACACACAAAACAAATAATTTTGTTTTGCACTGATAGCACAACTGAGTTTCATGCACATTGCAGTTGTCAGAGGCTTGAAAAATTTAAATATTGGTATTTATATCATACTGTTATGATAGTGGAGTAGTTCATTTATTTATATGGTGGGGATCTGTATGCAGTTACATATATACAAATACAGGTTGCAATGGGTAAATTGTCGCCATTTTATATTTTTCATTTTGTGCATGCATGCATGTTTGTTTTTGATTCTGTTGACTGCACAGTATAGTAGGGACAGTTGGGCACCATCTGTGAGAAAAAGAGCACCATGGTGCAATTCAGTCCTCCAGAAATTTGGAAACAGCATGACTTACTGCTTTAGTATTCATGCCAGAAGCTCAGATACAAACATTTCAGAGTGTTTGGGTGGCAATCTGAGAACAGTGCAGAGGATTCAAATAGTTGGATGAGTCTAATGGTGATTATGAAAGTACGGCAACTCGGAAAACTCAGTCTGATTGTTCTGATAAGAAAAGAACTCCCAAATTTGTTGGTGAGGGCTTCAAAATCAACACAGAGACTTATGTCAACTGCCTTGAGGAGGTAGTCCTACCCTGGCTCAATTGGCTGCAACCCTATTAATTATGTGTGGGGTACAGTTGAGCGAGAGGGACCAACAAAACTCCTTGTAACACCTAAGATGAACTGAAGGCAAGGATTATTGCAGCAATCACCAACTTCAACAAGGAGACTGTCCAGAAGAGTTACAGTAGATTCTGGAATTGTCTGTAGCCCAATGGTGTTTCTTCTTTTTTTTTTTTTTTTTTTCTTTTTTTTTAAATAAATTTACTCTTTAGTAGTATTTCAGTATATATAAAGTAACTGAATTACCTGCACCTGTAAGATGATTGATTTTTATTATAAGTTTTGCAGAAAATCATACATTTCAATATTATTTGATGATCATGCTGATGTGACCTCCATCTTCTGGTTTCTTCCTTTTATGTTTTGGATAGGAGACATTACCTTGTTTAAATTTAATTTAAATCAAAGGTGAAAAATTTTCGGTGGAAGGTTTGTAGCCCCCTCTCCCGGCTCCCTTTGATCAAAATGAAATATACTTATCCAAGTATTCTGGAAGTCATTCTCTTGTTCAAATTTAAATTTAATTTATATCAAAGAGGGGAAAAAATTTCCAGTGGCTGTGGAGGTAGGGTACTCCCTTTGATCAAAATAAAATATACTTATCCAAGTACCCTGGGTAATAAATATAGTTTCAGAATATATATATGGTTATGGGGTCTATCTCCAAAGCCCTAGGAGGAGTTTGATAAACAGACAGAGGCTACACACAATATATATATATATATATATTAGATTAAATTTTTTTAAAAAGTCACTAACAGAGTAAAAAAAAAAATTATTTAAAAAACATTTTAACCCTTGAAAAGTGAGCATGAACCAAAAAACTATGTAGTTGGGAGATGAATAAAAATAATTAAAAAATGGGTATTTACTGTAAGTAAATTTTTTCAGTTTTAAAAAATTGTGTGTGCACGTGCGCATGTCTACCATTCGCTCATACTTAGAATATTGTTGTTACATATGGTCCAGTGCCCCTGCTATTTGCCTTGAGCTCCTTGATAAAAACCAAGGAAGAATCAGCAATATTCTTCAATCACTTTCTCATTGCCATAAGGTTGCCTCTGTCTTTTCTATAAATACTTTCAGATGAGCTCCTTGATATGGTACCTAAACTTTTAAATTTTAGTGCAGTGCCAGACTGACATCAAGATCCCTTCAATTTACAGTTGTGCTGACTAGATATATCCATAAATTCTATATTGACAGTTTTTTTTTTTTAAATTGCATTTCTCACTTGTGGAGCCCCCTTCTGCCTCAATGCTTTCCAGCCAACTTTAATTGGTAAAAATTTAAATGCAATATCAATCACTATCTCCTGTCCTCCTGATTACTCTTTTCTCTTCCCACTCATTAAATTAATGTTTCTGTACCTAATTCTTCCACACCCTGTAACCCCTTGTTTTAGTGGCTTTACTGTCTTACATGGAGTGGTACTGATTTAAAAAAAAATAAAAAAAATTATATGTGTGTGATTGATTTAATTATATTTAACTTGTTTGCAAAAATGTTTAAATTGAACCTTGATTTAAAGAAATATTCAAAATAGAATTTAAAGAATCTTCTTTTACTTGGCCTACATCTCAAGAAGCAATACATTCTAAATTAGCATGGCCTGATCATATTACTGACTATAATTTTTGTTTTTGAATTTATTCTTTCACTTGTATATTTGACAAATTTCTTAGTTGGTATATTTTTAATACTTTTCTAGTTTAAGCATACTTGCACTAATAGGCAATCTTTTATATGGGATTTTTTGTCCTCTCTTGTTATAAATTTTAAGTGTTCTGAGTACACTGCTACCTTTGTACTCACCAATTTTGACAAGTGGGTACTGTAGCTGAAATTGTTGTTCTGACTCTGGCATCCTTATCAGTACTTGTTTGAAGGTAGATTTCATTTAACAGCCTATAAGCACATATGTTTATAATTTCCATTTTCAAATAGATTGCACACTTTCTTGCTTGATTTCTTTTTATTACATGTACAATACAAATTGGAATGTTGTGCATGCATATGGTATGTGGAGTCAGACAAGTTATCAGCACTAAGAAATGTAATCTGTAACTTTTAACTGAGGCTAATTCTGTTCCCTTTTTTTCTTTTTTTTTCAATATCTTTGTAAAAGGCTTGAAACCATTTTTCCCTGTACAATTTTCCATCAACAGATAATTTGATAAAATGATTTGACAGTTGACACAGAAAAAAAGTAAACAACTGTCCTTCTGTAATTGTCTTACCATCTCGGGCAGTAGCTGAGATGGTAAGACAGTTCATTATCAACTTTCATAATGATCAATCATATATACATATGGTAATTGATAAAAGAAAAAAAACAAGGAATAAAAATTGTTAAGCAGTTAATTAAAATCTCTTGAAATAGCTGAATTGGTGTAAAGCATTGAAACCTCTTTTTAGAAGTTAAATGTTTTAATTGATGTAAAAATATATTTAATCACATTAAGATATTGACTTTGTAATATGCTGCATTCAGTTTCATATGTGAAGTTGTTTGACTAGCACTATTATTTTTTTTAATATAATCATCTCATTTCTACTTCTACCACGTATACTTTTCAAAAACTGTTACTTGTAATTAAAACAATAACATAAATGAGTCTCTGATTCAATAATTTTCTCTTTCTTCATTGTGTACATGTCATCTAATGATAAACTGGCTGTTGCTGAAGGTTAAATCAGCCTTTACTATTATGTGAGATTGGGATGGCAGTCATGTTATCCTTTATTGACTTTGTTTATTTATACATTCCTTGTTTTACTTAATTTTCTTTTCTATTTTTCAGGTGACATTACTCAGAAGGGATATGAAAAGAAAAAGAATCGTTTGTTGGAACCTTACAGAAAACAATCTGAATCAGGTATATTTTCTTCCCCACTTTTTTTTTTATTTTTATTTTTAACCTGTTTGATTAAAAAAAATGAATATGTTAAAACGAATTATGAATTATAAAAACTTTTCTCTTTTGTTGGTGGATACTTTGGTTATCTCATTTGTTTCAATTGTTATTAGGTATCACTACACAGGTAATGTTTGTCCAGTGTTCAAGTTCTATAGGAGAAAAAAAATCTCATCAGTGCAGTTATATAAATAAAAATGATCTCAAAATCATGTACAATATTCCTAGAGTGTCTTAACAATTAGCCTGTGTTTGATTTGCTTTACAAAAACTTAAACTGGCTACATACAGTTATCATAAAATATGATTTTTCTATAAGAATGATTGCAAGAATAAACAGTATAAAACTGGTTAAAAAAAATTATAATTCATTTGGTTTCAGTATTTATTATAAAGGGTGTAAATGCTTGTCTTATCTTTGCAGCTCTTCAAGTGACTCTTTTTTGTAGATTGTTTGCAAATTAAGTTTAATAAAATCATTATATCCTTTGGGTTCTTAATTTGTTTTGCTTATAACAGCTGTGAGAAATGAACTGAAAATTATGCATTTCAACATAATCTAATAGCAGTGAGGCTTTGTTAGATCTTTTAATCAGGTTAGAGCTGCCAGCAATAATTTCATTTCACTTAAATTTTTTTTCTAGTGTTATCATTAAGAAATCCTGGTTAAAAAGTGAGATTTTTTTTCTTGTATAAATTTTTACTGCATGTATTTGTGTACCATACAGCAAGTAGCCTGAGTTAACAACCAAAAACAGCTATTACTATTAGCAAGAGAAATTGTCTGGATGTAATTTTATTCCCCTCTCACACTTTTGATATTGCTTGATGTTGGTCCATCAGAGGCTCATTCTTTATCTTTGTCTAACAGATGAGTTGGTGTTTTTAGTCATTTATATAAAGCAATGTGGTAGCCATTAACTATTGAGATAGCAAAGATTTATTATACACTAAGAATAAAAATTGTTTTGGTTGTCTGATCAAGTATCATTATTATGGTTGACAAAACCTCTTCATGCTCATGAAATATTTATAAGCAAAATAAAGATTTGCTTTGAAAAAGTACTGTGTTCAGAATTCTTGACGAAATATTAACAAATAGAAAGTTGTCTCATAGTGGATGGAACTAGCAAGTGTTTCAGAGCAAATCATTCTATTGGCACTTGATTTAAATGCTTTCAATTCTCAAGATTGAACAAAATGTCTGCTATTGTCTCTTTGAGAGAGTGACCAACTTGCAATTAAACAAACACCATTTATTTATATCAGTTTTAAAAATAAATCCTAACATTCACCATGGATAATTTTACTATTCTATTTGTTATCTTGTAATGACCAATTACTCTTTTGGAAAGTGTTATTTAGCATAAAACAAGCTTTATTTAAGGTAGAAGCAAATATTTCACTTTTAACAATAATTTACAAAGTCCATCTTCTTTCATTTTTTTTTCCAAATCAGTTCACTACAAGCATGGCAATTGGGAGCGAAAGAGAATGAAAAGACTTTCCAAGGAATTGGAAACTAAATCTTAAACAGGGAACAAAGGATAAACCTCTACTCCTGTTCAAAAAACAAGAGAGGAGTGTGAGCTGGATGATAAGTGAACATCATGGTGGAAAAAGTGATTATATAGGATTAGGATTATATTGATTGTGAATCTTAGGTTTTTATTATTTTATTTCGTCATTGGTGATATTCATGTTGTTTAGCTTCTTTATTTATATCAATTTCTATTGTTTTTTTAACATATTGTGGCACTTTATTTAATACATGTACATATTGTCGACTCAATTTACTATATACTATTATTGATAGTGGTTTCATACTGTTTTGTATTGATAATTAAATTACAAAAATAGAAGCCTGTACAAAGAGATTCTCTGAGAAGAGAAGTATATTAATGTAGATAATTTTCTTGTAGTCATGTGAAAGGGTTTTTAATTTTCTTAATGGCTATTATCTGTCTTATCATCTGTCACCACTTTCAAATGTTTGAATGAAATATTAAACTGTTGATCACTCATTTCATAGCTGACCACATAAGGACAAGGATTTAGGGAGGAGTGTTTTGTATTTTGTGGGGATGAATAAACAAAATGAGACTTTTTTTTTGCTTCTTGGGGACTCTCTTCCGCCATTGCTTAGTGGGGCATGAAATTAATCAAGACCTTTCATCTGATGTGTACATTCCCTTTGTCATATACTGACTGTACATATGAACACTAATGGGTATGCCCCAATCCTCATAAATATGTTGGTCTCTATTGTAAGTGGTGGTAATATGCTGTCTAAGTAGTCCACCACTAGCAGTGGTTTACCTACTTCACACCACTGGTGGGTATTGTATTTGGTTGATGTTATAAAGATTACCATTTCATTTCCAACCTCTGTTTTAGTTATTCTTCATTCAGTAATCTTTTCTAGGTTACAACATCCTTTAACTTAAATGCCTCACACTCTTTGACCCACAAGTGGCACTTGTTTCTCTTAGAAAAATACAAAAATGATAGCAGCATTTTGATTGCACTAATATTACACCAGATGACTTTATTTGTGCATTAGATTGAAAGAAAAACTTTTGGAATCTTTGAAATTGAACACTGTAGGCAAAAATCGGGTAATATATCTGTAATTCACAAGTGAAAAACCTTAAAACTATTGATGAAGCTAAATTAAAGAGTCAAAATATATTTCATTTATTGATTAAAGCACAGAAAAATTATGTTTTATGTGTACTAAACATAAATTTAAACAGCTTGTTTGTGCAGAACATGAAAAATCTTGTGTAATGATTGGCTGGTGTTGAAAATAATTTCTCAAATCAGGTCAAGATTTTATCTACTGATAAAAATGTATATGTCATTGTTAAATAGTGACAATTGTAAATTGCATAGAAACATGAAGGAAGGAATTTATTGACTGTACAAAGAAAAGAGTGCAAATTAGGTTTTAAAACGAATAAAGTCACTGCCTATTTAATAATACTTTATACCTCACTTCATCAAACAAAAAATGATGTCTGTATGATTTTTTTTAGCTTAAACAGATTCAGATATACAGGGTTTCCCCTCAAAATTGACATCATTTAAAATGTGAATACCTGAGTAGCTACATGTCCCAGGAAACAAAATTAAATAGGCTTCATGTTGAACAATAAAAAATTTATCAAAATTCAAACATGATATTCAGAGGGATATAGATTTTATAACCAATTTCATAAATCTTCAATATGCGCACCACCTGTGACACCACACACATTAAGTTGGTAGTCCAGCTCCTGCCAAACATGCTGTAGTATGTCTTGCATAGCATTCTTCAGTACTTATCTCGATTAAAATCTACCAGAAAGATGGATCAGACATACCAGTGATAATGACAATGTACTGTTGATATAGCCACCACGTTCACCTGATAGATGACAACTTGTGATTTTTTTTTTTCTATAGAGCTATTAAAAGCACAGGTCTGTATCACCCCTCTTTCTACAAGTATAAGGGAAATTAAGCAGAGAATCACTGAGATGCTGGAGAATGTTATGCAAAACATGCTACAGCGAGTTTGACAGGAGCTAGACGACTGACTTGACATGTGTAGTATCACAGATGGTGCGCATATTGAACAATCGTGAAGCTTTGTGAAATCGGTTATAAAATCTACATCCCTTTGAATATCTTGTTTGAATTTTGATAAAGAAATCTTTCATTGTTCAACCTGAAGCCTATTTAATTTTGTTTGCCTGGAACATGTAGTTACTCAGTTATTCACATTTTAAATGATGCCAAGTTTTTTGGAGGGAGACACACTGTATATTACTTTGACAGAATGAGGCACCTATAGCCTCTAACAAGTTTGGTTTTCATGACCACTTGCAGCTCTGTAATAGTGTGTTAAATAGGAGTAAGTCTTCTATCCCTTCTCTCTTCACTCAAATTTAAGGTGTTATTATCTTCTGCTAATAAAGCAGAATGTTTAGCTCATAAATTCTCATCCAATTCTACTCTTGACACATCTTTGCCTGACTTTCCTCTTGGAACCGAGTCTCTATTGAGTGATATACCTATAACTTTCTCCATGGTTTCTGCTAACATCTCAACTAGATCTCCAAAAAATATATGGAGGTGATGGTACCTCTGCAATAGTTTTTAAGAAATGTGCTTCTGAACTGGCTTTTGTTCTCTCTAAACTATATAATAAATGCCTTGCTGCTTTCTTTCTTAATTGTTGAAAAATCCTCTTCTGTAATTTCAGTCCTTAAGAATGCAGGTGGACGGTCTGATCCTACTATTGGCCTATTAGCCTTCTACCACTTTTTGGCAAAGTACTAGAGACTCTAATCAACTGTGAATTGGTTAAGCATCTCACATAAGATCTTTCAGATAAGCAATGCAGCTTTCACTTTTCTAGGTTAATTGCTGATGTGTTAATGGTTAGTGCTGAAAGAAGTCTAACTTTAAATAAGAATTGTTAAACTTGAGCTGCTGTTTTGGACATCTGAAAGCTATTTGACAGGGTTTTGGCATACTGATCTTTCTCACAAGTTCAAAGGTTGTAGTATTTTTGGATGAATTTTTGATCTGATTCAATTTTTTTTATCAAATTGTGAAATGAAAGTGGTCTTGAATAGCCACTCTTCTAGATCTCTTTGCATTAATGCAGGTATCCTCAGGGCTCTATGCCTGGACCTATGTTTCTAATTTTCATCAATGGCCTTCTCCATGTCATCAGTTCTCAAATTGTTATCTATGCTGATGCCAAAAAATATTTACTCTAATCTTAATAGTAAGTCTGATTGATTCAGTAATGTCATATTAGCAGCTGATCTAAAAAAAAATGACCTACAATCTGTTAACTGGGGTAAGAAATTGCTTTTTAATTTTAATGTCACCAAAATAAAACTGCTCACTTTTAATTGTCTTAGAGAACATTTTTTGCTTTCCATCAGCATGGTCGATACTAACCTCCAGGAGTGTGATTCATAACACCTTCTTAAACTAAGTTTTCCACTGACATGAAATGGAAAGATTATATTGAATCAATCACTAGGAAAGGTCACTGCTGTGCTAGACACTTTTTTGCCAGAATCTATCTTACCCTTTTATAAGTCTACCAGTTATCCATATATTGTCAATTTCTGGTTTGGTACTTCTGTGTATTTAGAGATTCTTGATAAAATCTAAAGAATCTGCAATATTATCAGTTGTGACCTGGCATCTTGACATCAGTCAATTTTCTACTGCCTTAACCTAGTTTCTCTTTGTCTTTTCTATAAATATTTTCAGGGTAATTATTCTGATGAGCTTTCCTCTTTGGTAACTTGACTTTATGAATTTAAGCACAGTGTTAGATTGTGAGCTAGGTCTGATCATTTTACCATTGAAATGGTTAAATGTAACTGTAATTTCTATGCTAACAGTTTCTTCTCTCACATTTCTTGCTTGTAGAATTCTCTTCTGGCTCCTTGCTTTTCAGTCATCTTTGATCTTCAAAAATTTAAATGCAATGTCAATTGTTATCTTGTCTTCCTAATGCCTGTTATTTTGTTATTCTCTCTCCTTAAAAATGTTTTTTTTTTTCTCCTATTCTTTTACACTCAGTAATCCTTTGTGGCTTTATAGCTTTGCTTGGGGTGAAATGATTTAAAAGAAAAGAAAAAGTATTCTTGACCTGAATGCAGCAGTATTAAGCATACAAATTTGTCAAGAATTACTTTGAAGGGAATTTCACCATTGTATCACACATATTAATTTAAAATAGTTATTTTCTTCTGGGAAATACATGAAACATCTGCATTGACATGTTAAATTATTTGATAGATTTTGACTATTTAAAATAAACTTGGTTCATTTGAATACTATTATATGCAAACATTTTAAATTAGAGACTGCTTCTTTGATGTTGCATACTGAGTACAGTATACAACTTAGTTCAAGGATACATTGTCTATAACTTTAAGAACAGTTGCCTTCTTTGATGATAGATGCATCAGTTTATTTTCCAAAAGATCTGCATTTGAATTGTCTGGGTTGTAAAAGGAGTTTGCTATCTGCTCTTTTCAAGCACTTATGTTCTTTTTCTACAGACTTAATTTCACCTGAAAAAAGTGACAGCTGCTGCCACCACTGTTTCTTCTCAGTGGGTGGTAATTGGATGGAAAGAAATGCCATTTTTTTTTTTTTTTAATGAAGATATTCTTGTTGTTATCAGAATGTTAATACAAATGACTTTCCCTTAATTCATATATCTGTTTTTTTTTTTTAAGTTAAATACTAATTTCCTGTCGTTAAGGTTTCATATTTTGTAGTCTAGTGAACAATAATTTTTTTTTTTTTTACTAATGAAACTATATTGGTGAAAATGTCTATTTATTCTCAGAAAATAGCCTCATTTTGAGAATGTAGATACTGTTTTCATCTAAATAGTTGTCTATAATCTTAGACTGCTTTTTTACTCTGATTTAAATCCATTTGTCCATTAATATCCAAAATGACATTTTCACTATTTGGGACTTGTTCTTAATTTCAGTGTAAATGCAAGTGATGAAATAGTTCTTATTAAATCCTTCAACAATGCTTTATTAAGACTACTAATCATTTAGTCTTTTACTACTACTTCCTAACCAATACAGTGAAACAGTTACTAATGAATCCTCTTGTTTCTTTCTTAACCTCATGGCTTTACCAATTTGTTTTTTTAGGAAATTCTTTTTCTCTCAAGTGTAAGGATGCTTGCTTGGCCTCTTTTCTTCCATAATATAGACAAATTTTTTTTATTAATCTTTTTACGCTTGAAGGTTTTGTTGGGAAGAATATTTTGATATTTAATACCTGTTAAGATCTTTGACCCCAATCAAATTTAGGAATTTGGCCCTTATTGCTACCATTCTACTTTTCATTGTCTTTTCTGACCAATCCTGAAATTTTTCTTTTGCCAAATGTACATAGTCAATTTCCCACTAATGTATGTTTAAAGAAAGCAGCCATTTCCTTTGTTTTAGCCTCTATTTATTAAAAAGATAATGATTGATTCTTATCTGTCAGCATTTTCTTTCTCATATTAACAAATCTAAAAAACTATTGATGCCACGTGAAATCAAGAGGTACATTTATTAGCTTTCTCTTGATCTCTTCACACCCACAAAATATAAGGGATGTCTGTTTGGAAAATAGATGGTGTGTCTTGATCATCTTTGTTTTATTCATTTCATGTTGATTTAAATAAGCCTTCTATTAGAGACAGATGTCAACTTAACCAACAATAAGTAGCCAGATGGTCATGAAGTCAAGTGTTTTTGTTCATTTTATGAGAGCTCTTTTAGTAACTCAACCAGTGCATCCTGTAAGACATTGACTTTTTATCAAAATAAATGAAAATATTTTTCATTATTTAAAATTTTGATACTCTTCCATTAGAGTAAAAAAATCTATGTAATTATTCTTAAAATAAAAAACTTACAAGATTCTATATAAATAGAATGCTTTCTCAAATTTGTGTTATAGAAGTTAAAATATTTATCAAAAGAATAAGTTCTGCTTATATCATTGCTAATAATAGTTCAATTAACTGAATAGTTTGATAATAGGCTTGAGTCAAAAAAGATACTGCATGAAAAATTTGTTTTTGTAAATTGCATTGAAATATAAATTAAATAATAAATATACCAGAAAAAGTAATCATAAACTTATAATGATGCAGTTGTATTAAATATAATATAACCATTATATATGTGAAGTTTTTAATGTGGCCATGTGTAAACCTGGTTAGTACCTTCTTAGTGGCTGATGTATATGCAAATTTCTCACTAATGCCAGTAATTTATGTTAGTCAAAGTAAAAGCCATGATTTCAAAATAAGGTAGATGCTTTCCTTTTGGAAAGAAGTGCAATACAATTTTCTCACCCTTCATGATGTCCTATATCCAGAGTAAATGTATAATTTCTAAAATAAAACTATTGCTGACTAAGGTTTTGTTTTTTGTTTATCCAAAAAGTATTTATAGAAAAACACTATAGATTCACACTGGCCTTTGGGATATATTCTATTTTTAAAGTTCATATTTAATAAAATATCTCTTGATAATAAAAAAGAATGCCCTTTTACAGAAAGGTAGGAAGTGTGCACCTTATCCTGTTCTTGTTTTAATAGAAGTATTTATATCCACTAGAAATCTTGCACTGGTAAATTGTTTATACCAATTGAGTTTACATTCAACCCTTAATGAAAAGTTGTGCCAACAGACAGTAGCCACAAAGGCATTCAGTCACAGGATCAAATGCACAAACAAACCATTGACTGTTTGATAGCCACAAATACATTTGGTTTCTCTTCTAACAATGGTAGGTGGGAAAGAAGTGGAAAAGGAACTTGGTGTCATAACTGTTCAAGGCTTTGTGTATTGCCTATTGTTTTCACGCAAGAAAATGGTTTTATAAAAAAGGGGTTAGGGATATCAGGGGTGAGTCTGGTTGCTAGACTGTATGTTGTATGAACACACAGAAATTATCTACATATAGGATTTTCTATGCCTCCCCCACCATTTCTTGATTGTCCAAAATTGTGTAAGTTTCAACTGCTGTACCATTTGGTAGGTGATTGCATTTTTTGTTTCCCCGAGACATGTTGCCAAGTGCCTTCAAGCAAGCAACCTGGCTGGAGAGAAACCATTTTGGTTGTATGGCTTTCTCTTCATCCTCCCTGGTACAAATTAGAATGACTCATCTTGAATGATTGCATTGACATTATTGGGTCTATGCCAATAAATTGAGTGTATGTGTGTTTTCTTGTGATCTTTTTTGTGCCATTGCAGAGATTCCCTTTACTCTTACTAGTTATTCTTGATCAATTGTAAACATTCTGTGCCAGTTCATTTCTTTTGGCAGTCAATAGACAATGAAGCATTTAAATATCAATTTTGAAAGTCTAAGGGATGCTTTAACACCTTGAAGAAATAATGTTTAAAGATGCCAACTTTTTTTTTTTTTTTTTTTTTTGGTACTAAAAATTGTTGGATAAATCTTTAACTGGTTTCTATTTTTCAATTCATTAAATATGTTTGCTTTCATTGTTATAAAACTAGATCAGATTTGATCAGAGCAATAAATGTTTCAAAGAACCATACATTCTGGTGTAGTTTGTTTTATCTTTTCAGTATAAATAGGAAAGACCATGAGTTTTACTTGTCTGTTAAGTCAGTATAGGTCTGTATAAGTCCAAGTGATCCTGGTTTAAATTTCAAGGTAAAAATGTTCAAAGAGCTGACCATTTGTGACTTCCTCTATTTCTCACCCCACAATATCTGTTCGGCAAATATCCTGTTAGAAATATCATTACAATCAATTAAACAGCTATTAGGATTTTTAATGCATCTTAATTATATATTTTGTTTCATTGAAAATAAAACCTGATTTGATGAGATTATTCACTTAAATATCATCACCAATTGAGATAAAACTATAAAAGTAAATGATTTTTACTTACATAATCCACTTGATTATTTGTTGCTTTTTTTTTTTAATTTATTTATTTTTACTTTGTCATGACTCCTCATTGGGCATAACTGGTGTTAAAATTATATAATTGCAATTTAAGTTTTAGATTAAAATTGTTTTCTTTTTTTAATCTTATTTTCATTTTATACAAGGTGTGATGACAAAAGGAAGCTTTCTACCTTGTTGTCCAAGTTTACCTCTCAGCCTTTCCTCTGTCAACAATCACTTTCAAACATTTTGCAATTACCACTTTTATAAGCCATCTGTTTAATTGAAGCCACAGTCAATTGTTAAGGGTTGTAGAATCAGTTATGAAGTCTCAGGTGACAAATTGGAGTTCATCTGTTGAGCATTGAATGAGAAATCTTCTGTAAGCTATGAATGTTTAGTTACAAAGATTATAAAAACAGCACAACTGAATTATATGTTTAGTCATATACAGCTTTCTTTATGAATGCAGATAGTGCAGATGTATCACAAATTTTAGGGCAGGCATACAACAAATATATCATGTTTCACAAAGTGTCTCCTGACTATCTTCATTAAGAATTAAAGAAGTTAAACTGAAAATTCCTAAATTGCTTCATGCAGGAGCTGAAAAAATATTTCTGTGTTTATATTATCGAGATTAATTAAAATTTGAAAATGTACAAAGTATATTTAATATGGTTGGAAAGTCCTTTCTTTGTAAGTAATAAGATATTTAAGTTCTTTTAGCTTCCAACCAAATACTCTTTGATCCCTTTGATGCACTTTATCACTAAGCTCCACATACAAATATTTCAATTATTTTCATGAGTAAACAGTTTCAATAAAACCATACAAGATATAAAAGTTAGATCTTTAATTTTCTTCAGATATAATATCTCTGAGATTATAGCCTAACAGAACAATGAAGACAAAGGTTTTTCTTATTTAATAGCTGAAAAATATAGCATTTGAAAAATTAAAATTGCATGAAGGAAAAATGTTGATATTAATGAGAGTGAAAGGTATGGATGTTGTCAGATGCAGGATTTTTTTCAATGATTTCACAACAGGGTTTTATTTTGGAAAGAAATTATAATTTAAAAAAAAAAATGAGATGCCATTTGTAGTGACTCTACCATTAAAGGTGATATTTACAAAATAAATGTAAGTAAAAATTTTGGTTGACACATCTTTCAGTTGGCACCTTCTTAGACAAGCACTCCCCTGCAACCAAATAAGTTAAAATTATTAACTTTTACTGCTTTATATCAGCAATTTGATTGAGTAGCCATCCTTTCCAAAGTTATCAACTTTGTTCCTAATAGGCATTAGCCCTATAAAGTAATAATTTCTGAATTGTTCCTTTAACAAAAGGGGGATATTTTTCTTGTTGCTGTGATAGAAACCTTAAAATGTTGTATATATGTATAATGATAAAGTGAGCTTCCCCACTCACCATAAAGAGCAGGAAATCACCCCCTCCCCAGCACCACTACCGTAACCACAAAGTATTTCCAGCTTTAATAATAGGAATCTGGTTGTCATCCTCTTCATTAGCTCCTGTTAATACTCACTTATCTCATTTGAGAAAGTAGCTTTAATTAGTAAATAACTAACTACTGTTCAAAATTACAGTTTTAACTCCATGAATTACATTCTGTATAGAACTTTGTTACACTTTTATACTTGGCGGCCAAATACCTTCTGGGAATTTAACTGATTGAAAAGTAAGAATAAAAGTTATAAAACTAAATAGTATTCAATATTTTCAACAACTTTTAAATATAAGAAAACTTTTTCTTAGACATTACAATATAATTATTTGCTGCTATCATTAATTGGATATCTTGGTTTTAAATGTAAAAACAAAAAAATACATTTTAATTAGTAAATGTAAAAAAATAAAATCTGAAATTCTTCTTCCTGCGTCTTATTCATATTGGGAGTTTTTATAAGTGGTTGTCATTACATAAATTTGCAGACATTCCAAAGGATTGTGAATATACGGAAATATTTTCCTATGAATCAAAGAAGACTAAGCGCAAAGTACTTCACATCAATTCACTTGGCCAATGAAGCTAAAATGCTAAAATATATGATAGTTTTTTTTAATGCTTGTAACTTTTTTAATTTTTTTATATAGAATATATACATTTCTGTGTTTGCAAAAAAATTGCTTACATGATTACTTTTTGTCCTTTGTTATTCCAATGTATTTTTCTTTTTGGGCTTGGTATTTTATCAAGCTCCAAAATGAGTTTCAATGATGAATTCTTCATTTGTAAGTTATCTTGAATTGTATATGAAAGACATAGATCTTGATGCTAGTTCTTTTGCATATTCTTGAATTCCATCATTACTAGAAATCTGGAAAATTTTTTATTTCTGCACAAATCATTGTTGCATTATTTTGACTTTGAAATGTTATGAAAGCATTGTGAACTTATTCTATATATTTTAGGTTGTTGTTTTTTTTTTTTTTTTTTTTGCTTGTTTTTTTTTTTTTCCTACAGGATGTGACATAATTACCTCCCACATTGGTAAGACATTATTGACAATGATGTCTTCATGTAGCAAATGTCTTATGGGGGAGGTATTTCTGTGGCACCCTGTATAAAGTAAGTTTTATATAGGAAAATGAGCATTTTCTGGCATGAACAAAGGTATAATGTACTTTGGAACTAATTTGTTTTTGAAACTGAAGTGTTTGATGAAACTTCTGAATATCTTTCAATAAACATGACATGTAGAAATGTTAAAGAAGATAGCAATATGTAAAACACAGACATATCTAGATGTTTTTCCACTACTTCTTTTTTTTCTTGTATACAAGGAACCTGCTGAAAAACTTTTAGCTCAATTAACCTACCCCCACCCCCAATCTATTTGGTCATTAAGCTGGAAACTTAGTTGGGTTGAAGACTCAAAACATTTTCCAGATATTTAATTTTTTGTATTTGCAATTTATAGTTCATATCTTAGGCTGTTCCTCTTGATGACACCCATACATTTTATCTCCTTACAATTGATATTTGGTACTTTCTTCTGCAAGAGTTCCTGCAATTTCTTTTCTGTATCAGCTATAAATACTGTATCATCTACATATGTTGTTAAAATTGTCTGGTAGGATGTCTAGGTCTCTCTGGATCACTTTGCTGTAAAGGTTTCTAACATCCCTTTTTATTTGTGTATTTACTGACTTAATTTTTTGTCTGTATATAAGCAGTTTGTTTAAGTTTTGGATTATTTTAATACCTTTTCCTAATAAAAACTGTAAGTGCCATTTCTGCTGTGTTTGAAACTGTTAAACTTGCACAACTTTTCTTGACAATTTGTGCATCTTCATTTGCAATTGAAAGAATCTTAATTTTGGACAGAATTCAATCATTCTAATGATGCCCGATAAGAATGGTTTTATTTCCTGGCTTGAATTTTCATTAAGGAATAAATGTTTGTTGATTTTAGAATAAAAAAAAAAGTATTATATAACAAAATATTAGAAGAAGGCACTTAGAATTCATGCTTAAATGAAATAATTGTTTATTTCTCATGAAAATTTGTGCATTTTTACTTTTAATATATTAGTGCAGTGCCTGCTCTATTTAAATGCATTGTTGATTTTATTATAGAAAAGATTTTCATATGATTTTATGATAGAAATTTATTATTCTAATAATTCTAACAATACTAAATAATTATAGTTATTAGAGCTTGCCATATTTTGGTTTGTTAAATATTGGTTAATAAACTATAGGTCATATAAGATAGCTAACATATTCAAAATATTGAAATCTATCATTGAAAATCATTTGTCTTTTGTCTGTATAACACAGCAGGTTAAAAATGGCTTAGATAAATTGTCAAACTTCCAAACCCTTGGGTAGTCACTTTATTTTGAAAAAGATTTATAGATAAAAGGAATTAAACCTGTTAGTTTTTATACAGTGGACTGTTGTTGATGAATCTTAGTGTATTGTAGTTAGATTGTAATGAGATGTTTAAATTCTTCTATTTAATATTGTATCCTAAATTGTGTATATAGTAAAGTTTGGTAACACAATTGTCTTTAGTCTGAGTAATGTTAGTTGGGGAGAGATACCACACACAAACAGAAAATGTGTATGTTTGATTAAATGTAACTGGCCAATATATATATATATATATATATATATATATATATATATATATAAAATCTCCAAATATAGGATTGGTGTATTAATAATAAATTCCAATAACCAAAAATACTATTTTTAAAAGAGTGCTCAATACAGAGTAGAGCAAATATATATATATATATATATATATATATATTATTTGTTTTACTTTCTAGAAGCAAAACTTTATATTTCAATATCTAGAAATTGTCAGTATAAGATAGCACTTCCTGATTGTTGTCCAGCCATTTTCAGGATTAAAGTCCTGAGTAGCTTTTTGATACTGATGTAATAAATAATTTACAGCTTCAGATCCTTAAAATATTATTATTTGCTGAAATATTGTAAAACATTACTATTAATTTCCATAAGCATTTACTTTTATCTATTTTTCTTTAGTTACTTTTTACTGAAACTTTACTTAGGCCAACAATTTACAGCAGGACAGGATTGAAAATAACATGATTTTAATACTCTCAAAAACTTGTGCTAGTAAATGGATGTCAAAATTAATAATATTCAGCATAGCCTTGTTTATCTGTTATCTCTTCAAAAAGTTTGTATTTTTTACTGATAGGATTTTTAAAACAGTTCAGTCTACAAACTTCTATTCCTTGTAAATTTGACCAATAAACATTCAGTATAAGGATAAAAGGAAGAAAGATTTTTTTTTTTTTTAATGATGTGTCAGTTCACCACAGTCCTTTTTTTTTTCCTTTTTTTTTTCTTTTTTTTCTCAAGTACTTGGAAAGGAATGTCTGACTCTGTAATGGATAAAAAGTGTTATTTGTTGTTCCATCTTCCTAAATAAATTTAATCTAGTTAGCAAATGCCTATGATAAACTTGATTATGATAAAAATATATATTTAAGGTGTGCTATATTTATAGGTTAAAGTGCTCAATATCAGGTATAGAGCATAAGCAATTATAAAAGTGGACATTGAGGTCAACACCCAGCAGTGACCTCAGTGTTCACTTATATATTTAATTCATAAGTAAGTTTCTTGAAATCTTGTGTATATGTAACATGTGTGTATGTTACTCTGAAAATCAAACAAGATTTACTTTGTTTTTATGTGAAAATTCAGTTACAATAGTCAATAGTTTTTTTTTTTACATTCCAGTCTTATTTGCCTAAGTGTAGCTTAACCTGGCATAAGGCCACAATAAAGGGGCACCTACTTGGGATCAAGTTTATTACCAACAAGTAGTAAGCTTGTTAGCTCTCTCATTTGCTTCACCAGCTAGTACTGATAAGTTGGTAGTTTTTATTCCAGTATCCAAAACAACTTTATGAACAATAAAGACAGTCTCTCCGGCTCCAACCAAATCTTCTCCTTCGTTTGACTCATTTTAAATTTTGAGTAAACAGATTGTTACAACTGACACACACACACACACACACACACACACATCCTCAAATCATAGGGTTTCTTTATCACACTAATTTCACAAATGTAAGGTGATTAAAAAAATATATATAATTTCCAGGGAGCTAATACAATTTATTTATAATGCATTATTATTGCTTATTACTTTAAATGTTATATTTTTAGGGGATGCATGTATTTGAGTAGACATCCCTGTTTCTTTAAACAGTGTAAATTTATGTCTGTGAGTCCTTTAAATTAAGGAGTTTTAATAAAGAAACCCTATTTTCAGTAATAAGGCTCAAATGTACGGCCTGGTAGAAAGTAAATCTAGATTATTTAAAAACAAAATGGAAATCTACTCAAACACATGTATCCACTAAATATAATATTTAAAATGCACACACACATACACTGAAAATTTTTTAGCCCAGCTAAGAAGGGTTGAAAAAACATTCTCTGATATTTTGTCAGAATTTGGGGAGTGGGCTAGTCTGAGCACAAAACACAGTGTTCCCACAAATTATAATTTTTTTAACTTTGTCATCAGTTTGAATATTTATAAACATGCATTTAATTTCATTTAATATATAATTTAAACTATTAATCTTCAATAAACATAATATTTCTTAATTTTAACCATTAATCTTGTTTGCAAGTTGGTAAACACTGCATTTATTGTCATTTTTTAAGAGGAGTACATTTTAGGGATACTATATATATATATATATATATATATATATATATATATATATATGAGCCATCAAGGATATACATTGTCCTGTTTTAAGATTTAAAATTTGCTATAAATTTGTTTATATTGAATTTATCAATGTGTATAAAAAAAAAAAAAAGTTTCATAGTGCAAAGTTGATAGTTGAATGTGAGTTTTATGAAAAACTTTCTTTAGGTTTATGAAATGTTATTTTTTCCTCCTCTGGTTTACTTTTAACTATTTGGCTACTTTTTCATATCTGGTCAGTAACTGAGGTTAGGATACTGTAACACAAGCATCAATTAAATTATTTTAGTATCTTCTGAGCATTTTATATCTTGTA
The DNA here is from genome assembly GCA_903632075.3 of Acanthosepion pharaonis. Taxonomy (NCBI): domain Eukaryota; kingdom Metazoa; phylum Mollusca; class Cephalopoda; order Sepiida; family Sepiidae; genus Acanthosepion; species Acanthosepion pharaonis. The sequence goes on from CAHIKZ030003957.1 coordinate 82,866, forward strand.
TATGAGGAAGTAAATCTAAACTTAGCCATAATATGCTAGTTTCTTTTCATTAATTAGGCTTTTTCTATATCTAAGTTGAGACGTCCCCCCCATTCTTCATATTGTAATGAAAATGCTATGATAAGAAATTAATGGAAATGGCTCTTAATCGCGCATTTAATGCATGTGGCCATTTCACCTTGAAACAACTGTTCCCATATGATCACCATAGTTAGGTGACACTGAGCCTGGTCAGTACTTAGATGGATGATTGGTTGGAAATACAATGTGCAGTAGCTTAGATGTGTGGGTTGGGTAATGGGTAATGGATCTGGGTTCATTATATTCATTCTTGCACAAATACCCTTGGAAAAGGTATGAGTATACCTCTCCCTGCAGTTATGGGTTAATTAGTAAGGCTTGTATCAGTAAATTATTATCAAGAAAAAAGAAAAAAAAATCTTACAATCTAAAAATTTTGGGGGCTTTAAATAACCTGGTAATGGTTGATAAGTTGTTAAAAAAAATCAATGAATAAAAATCAAGCATTTAACAAAAGGTCTTTTCTGAATTGCAAATAAAAGAAAAATTACCCAGGTGTGTTTTGTGATTTTAAGATGAATCAATCAAATCATGACTTAATTTTTTTTTTTTTTTTATTCTCTCTCTCTCTCTCTCTCTCTCTCTCTCTCTCTCTCTCTCTCTCAAAAAAAAGGTTCAAATGAAGGGTGCCATGGTATTGATTAGTTCATTTCTCTCACCAGGCTTGTTATTACATCTACACATGGGCTTTCAAAATCACAACTTTTTGAGAAATGATCCAGGTATGAAAAAAGGATATTCTTGTTTGGTATTTATTATTAATCAACTGACATGTTTGGTTTCTTTACTCACATTTTGGATTCTTTAGAATTTCTTGTAATATTTGAAAGTTTATTAACATTGTTTAACATGTAGTTGTTTGTTGTCTTGATTATCTTTGCAAGATAGGTATATTAAAGTGCGTGGGTGTGTGTGTACGTGGGTGTGCATGCTTGTTCGTTTCGCATCTAACTTTATGCTTTAGTTTAGTACTTGAATTTTACTTGCTGCAATGATCTTCAAGCCTGACAACTCAAATAGTCACAGTCAGTATGTACTGATGGTCCCAGTTTGAAATATTCTGAACTGAAATCTTCAGGTTCACTTTAATAAGAATTCCAGTTATTCTGAGAGACATTTGCATATATACCTTTTAATCTCAAGTGAATATCAAATTTAATCTTATCATTTTTAATAAAAAATGATGTTTCATATTCTACCATCCTAACATAAATCTAAATGAAACCTGAAGTTTCTGTTAGAATAAGAGTTGCAATCTTTCTTAGAAACATTACCTATTTACATAAATCTTTCATTTTACACTATAAATAATTAAGCTTTTAATTATTTGAAATTCTTCCAACCTACATTAGTCTCTAACATGTATGGCTTGTTTTATTCTTTTTATATAAGTTTTTAGCTAATATTTACTACCTTTACAATTTAACATTTTATTCTTCCCCATTGGGAAAAAGACTTGGATGAATATCTCTCTTTTCTGTTTTTACCATGAAATGCATCTTTTTGACTTTTCTTTTGTTTGTACTATTTGGTTTCTGCTTGTGTTAACTGACCTATTTGAATATTTTGTGCATGGCTTGAAAAATAGATCAAAAAGATTAATTTCTGTGAATAAATATCAATTTAAATATTTATTTTTTGTTGTTTAAAATTGAAATGCTTATGAATATTTCTGTTCTGATTTTTTTAAGTTTTTACTTTTATTTTTTATTTGAATTAATATAAAAAAATTCCTTTTGTCTTTTTTTTTTTTTTTTTTTTTTTTGCTTTCTGTTTTTAGGGTTGTCTCTTGAAAAAATACTTAATTATTTTTATAGAATTTTTTATTTGAATGAAATTCTATTTCCACTTTGAATTTTGGATGAATTTTCAAACTTCATGAATTATATAAATGCCTGGATATAAATAAGCAAGTCTGCAAAATATTTTGCAAGCAAATTATTGTTTAGCTCTCTTGATTCTGTTTTTTTTATTAAGTATTTGTGACTCTTTCAAGGCACACAATTTATGCCCCTCCCATTATTTTCTCTTTCCAGTAATTTCTTTCATTTATTTATTTGTAGTCCCTATTCATTGTATAATGTGCCAGTCATAGAGATATTCAATCTGGTGATATTTTAAACATTGCTGGCCGAAGGCAATTCTAGATAAAGCTTACTTGAGGATTACCTGAGCTGTTTTCTCAACCACTATCTCATCTAAATTATTCAATGAATTTTACACGTAGAGCCGACTTTACTTCTGACCTACATAAAGAGCTTAATTTGAGTTCAACTTATCACACTTACTTCCCTTAAATACTGAAAAATGCATTTTCTCTTACATTTTAGAAATCTTTGGTTTTCTCTGCAGATATAATCTTTATTATTATCAAATATTGTATTATGTTGGCAGGGGGACAATAAATGTTATTTGTTTTGTTTTTTTTCTTCAAATTTTACTTTTTATTCTACAATCAAATAATCCATAAAAGATGCCCATCTGACTGGAAAAATAGCTGATTTTCATAAATCTAGAAATTCAATGTTGTTGGCTTACACTTTTTGATTCAATAAAAAAATGTAACATAAAGGAGTTATTTAAAACAATACAGTGTTAAAAAACACAGTTTCTTGGGTTATCTTATTTTTAACTTAAACCAGGAAACTTTTTTTTCTCTTAAATTATGTAGTTGCTTAGAAGCTTAAACTTACCATATAGCCTCTTCATTCAGATTATGTTATTTGTAACAGATTGTGTCATTTCACACAGGTTTCCAGAATTTTGTTTTTGATATTACCACAATATTTTCAGTATTCTTTTCATATATTAAAATGTATGTCCAATCAGGACTCTCTGTCAATTATGGCACATGAGGGCCTAACAATTAATTTCTTAGAACTGTACTTCCAGACTACCTACACATGTAGTAAAAGATTGTGTAGAACTATCCATATTCTTTGAAGAATCGATAACAAATGTTGAAAGAATTAAACTGTCATTTGTGTTTCAATGTTTTTTATTTTTTTTTAAAGAAAAGTTTAAATTTAATGCAACATTTAAAGTCAAAAGCTGTATTGCTGGTCTTCTTTAAATGAGAATGTATTCAGATATAGAGAAATCCACTGTCTACTATTTAGAGAATTGGCCACACAATTCAAGTGGCAGGTTCTTGAAGATTTAATGTGACAACAAGCCGACAGGAGAGATAGCTGAAAATTACTGTTCTGAAGCACTATTCTTATAAAATTTGTATACAAATTTTAAAAATTTGTTTCAAGAAATATTTTTAAGTATGCTGTGAATAAAGAAACTTCTGCTGTCCACAAAGAATGTAGCAGACCATATCAAATTTTGTCACTTTGTGGGCATTGATACTCATTAATTTGAGCATGTGTTCTGGAGTGATGAGTCATAACTTGGGCTGGCTACCAATGGTGCAGAATGTTGATTCTGCAGGTAAAGAGAAAGGTTGAACTCACAATGCTTGTCTACTACATTGAAACATAGAGGGAGGTAAAATTATGGCAGGGAGGGTATTTTCTGCATCTGGCATTGGCACACTGATACAATGTGAGAAATGTTCTAATGTAAAGGAGAGCTAAAATATATTACAAAAAGAAAAAGTTGATTCCAAGTTTGGATATGTTGTGTAGTGAAAATAAAAAGCAAGAAGCTATTTTCCAGCAAGCTAATGTTCCAGCATACATGGCAAAAAAGTAAAAAATAGTTTTGAACAGCAATCTTTGTAATATTTGGGCTTAGTGAGTTACCAAATTTTAATCCCTTTGAGAACATATGAGAAAATCAGACAATTTGGTTGAACATTTGGGAACACTGTCCACCTGTTAGAATTAAAGAGGAAGGGAGCAATATTGATGCAATACACTATAAGCAACTTTTGGGATGTTGTCATAGTGGGCCAGTTTTGTGAAGTAAAACAATCTCATACTAAGATATACTCTATGCACATATGTATAAATGCACACACACACACTGCTGTATAACATTACTGTGTATTTCACCTATATTTGTTAGAATAAGAGTATTTGGAAAAAATCTTGGGTTAAAAAAAATGCTGCTTTAGTTTTTCTTTGCCAAAGGGGTGTGTGTGTGTGTGTGTGTGTGTGTGTATATATATATATATATATATATATATATATATATATATATATATATAATTCTCACAATTAATCTGTAGAAAAAGACTATAAAGAAAAAAGACAATAGGAAAATTGTATGTAGTTTTAGCTGCCACATTTTGTCCACTGCAGATTAAAACAAAATTAATTTATTTGAACAAAGTATCTATGAAAAAAATGTTGTTAGTTATTAGAAGAATTTAGAAATGCTCATATATATTCATTGGGTCAACTGAAAAATTATGTCATTTACTTTTTATGTTTGAAGAGAATTTTTCATATGTAGATATATTGTTTGGATTGTTGTGATGACAGATTCAACCATTTTCTTTTGATTTCTTGTTATTTGTTATATATTGTGACTTGGGAGAGTAATGATTCTCTTAGGAGAGGTGAGATTGGGGGGGGGGAAAAACTGGATGTAGATTAATATTTGGATAATATTCAATGACGGCACTCTCAAGGATTTTCCTTTTGGGTGAATTATTTTCTTTTTTTAAGAGTGTATCATTTTTAAAATCAAAATTGTGGTTGAATTATTATTCATTTCATTTTTTGTCTTGAAAAAGTCTGCAGTGGACAAACACATCAGCTAAAACTACATACATTTTTCCTATTGTCTTTTTTTCTCTGGTCATCCTCAGGAAGATAATATAGTTGTTACTTGTTAGATGAACTCAAATATTTGTACTTAAAGCTAAAGAAATTAAAAAAAAAAAAAGATATTACACTAAACAGGGTTACATCCTATCATTTAACATTAAAAACTGCTGCTGGAGAACACTTTTATAATATTGACACATAACCTTTAGAAAAGGTGACAAAACTATATCCTATTAAACCTCAATGGTCACAAAAAAAAACAAATCTTTTTTACAGATTTTTTATTATTTTTAAATACTAGAAAAAAAAATCTGAAATTGTAACTGCTAATAGTTTAAATAGCAACTATGAAGTTGTTTTTTTTTTTTTTTTTAAATCACTGAAGACTCTTACCATGATGATATGGTAACATAATGACTTATAAACCTAGTAAGCAATGACAACGCATTATGTCCCACCCCAATATACCAATTATCCAAATTTTCAATAATATTATAATAGTAATTCAATTCACAAATTTCTCTAAATTTTACACTTTACCAACTCTAATAATACTATTTTAGCTTCAATTGATGTAGTAAACCTTTTTAGTAATAAATTACATAAGATTATAAACATTCTTCACTACCCAAAATTGAATCGTTTCCTTTAGTCTGTATTACACAAGTACCCTTTTATGCCCAGCTTGGTAAAATTTACACATAGTAACAGCATTGCAATGGGATCTCCTCTTGGACCAGTAGTGTCCAATTATTACATCTCTTAAATTTAGTTTTTAAAAATCTAGCCAAATCCACTTTATATCTGATCTAAAAAAATGTTTTGAAAATAATTCCATCCTCCATTTTACTTATGAATTTAAACAATAATCTTCTAAAATGTTATAAACAATTTGAATAATTAAACCGTCACTGCTTTCTCATTAAAAAAAAAAAAATGCTAAAAAAACTGCTAGCTCAAAATCTTGCCTCAATTTCAACAGTGAATATTCCCATGTGTACAAGATTGCTATAAAAAAATTATAAACAAAGCTTTACTAATATCATCTTGTCCATTATTTTTAAAAGTATTGCCATAGATCTCATAGTTATATTATCAACAAACAAATAAAAATTATTCTAAAATTAATCAGAATAATACTAGCACAACAGTTATAATAGTAGTAATGTAATAAACTTATTGTAACTTGATGCACCATAATTATAAACAGAACAAGATAACAATTAAGAATATGAAAACATATCATAGGAATATATCCCACCTGTCAACCCTAACAAAAACATGATTATCATAAAAAAATAAAAAATATTGAATTTCATTGTCACTAATAATAGCAGCCCTAAAAACATCCCACTTCATAAAACAAATGTAATATATGAATTCTTATGTCCAGCAGGAGTTTGTAATAGTAAACAAAATTCCACATCCATCTCAGATTACTTTATCACTTATCTAACTAAAGTGTAATACAATCACATCTTAATGTTTTTTACCAATATAAGTTCCATAATATTTGATAATGCATGAATTTTATACAATATTAGTGGCAATTAGAGACTCCAAATTCTTGAAGTTCTTGTAAATAAAATAAATAAAAAATTAAATTAAATAAAAAAAAAAAAAAATAAGATTTTTTAGCTTAGGAAATGGAGTTTTGAATATTATAAATAAATTTAATAATAATTCTAAAAAATTTGTTACAATAGCTTTCCTTATATTTTTTGACTCTGATCTCTTTGATAAAGTCCATAAATCACAATCTTCTAACAGAAATGCCAATAGAACATTTCCTGACAACACAGGTCTTGTTTCTAAAGATGACCAGAGAATGGCTAAAAATGCACTAGATCCAATGATAAAAACTATGGACAATCCCTGCTTAGTCTTGAACTGATTATTCATTCCCTTGAAACTACAAAAAAAATTTTGTCTGTCTCTAATAATACTTGCCTAAATGAAAATTGCTGCCCAAATATATAAAACTTAAATCTCGACTCATAATTTACAATACAAGTGAAATGTTTTGCTGTAATATAAATGTCTACAATTGAACTTCATCATTTATCCCTAAAAGCTCTTTTAAATGTTTATTTTGTATATTAAACTACTTTAATAATGTATTTCTAAAAACTGATAAGCTTGTCACTGTTGCTATTTAACTATTAGGAAAATACATAATGTAATAATGAAATAGTTGAAGCATGGAGCATGCTCACTTCAGTCTTATCTTTATATAAATACAATTAAAAAAAAAAAAAAAATGCATGTACCGTAGGTGGAATTTCTCCTTTCTTTCAAGTTACCATTAAATCTGTTACTGGCTCTGTAGAACCTTTTTATCATGTTTTTTTTATTTGTTCCTGCACTAACAAACCATAAGTCAAAATGGTTGCACTGATCTCATGAAACTGATAGCTTTCTTTCTGTTTTCATTGATACTCTTTTGTAAGAATTGAACTGACAAACCAAACCTGTGTTATTTGTTCTTTGTTTTTATCCACCACCATCTCTTGCTTGTTGTTGTTATGTTTGACCTTAAATGAACTTTTTTTTTAATGTAAATGTTCCTTGAACACGGCTTTGATTCTTTTACCCTTGGCCTTTGCTTTTTTTCATACAAAAAAAAAAAGAATTCAATGTTTTAGTTTCCTAGTTTTTTTTCTCATTTAATGTTTTTCTACTAAAATTTATGCAGTAACACATTTTCATGTAAATTGTTCCTTGCTTCCATTAAAAATTGTTTCGTTGTTTGCCTAATTATTTTTTTTTCTTTTCAACTTTGGCAGCTTTGAAATAAACATTAACTTAGCTAACATTTTTGTTAATAATAATAATGGGGGTCTTATAGACAGGCTCAAAATGAGTAACTTTAATATTTTTCTCTATTTCAGATGATAATCATAATAGGAAATTCACCATATGTAGAATATGTTATAGCTATTTAAGATGCATTCTACTTTAGCATTTAGCTCTTTAATAAAAGAAAAATAACATTCTATAACAGTCAAACATTGTCTCAGTTTCCTACACTTTAGGTATGTATCCTTCTCTTTTTTTTTTTTTTTTTTTTTTTTTTTTATAGAAGACATTTTCTTTTCTCTCTGCTAGTCTCCTGTCACATACAGGAGCCTTAAATGAGGCTATGGACTGTTACTACTGACCTTTTCATATTCTCTTATAAAATGAATTTGTTAGCCTTGTAAGGCGGGTGGAGGATAAGCTTGGCATTTTTGTCTGCAAAGTATAATGGTTACCATGCATACTCGTATATTGTATAAGATAGTCTCAAGCAAATGAAAGTATATTTCATTACCTTTCATTTTCAAAGGTAGATATATAGAGAAACGGGGTCTTACATGATTAAAACAGATGTATATATCTATACTGAGCACCACTTGTAAACATATTTTTGAAGATGTTTGTGCTATCAATACATTTGATATAAGTGTGCATATTTTAACCAAGAAATTGATGCACATCTGTGTACACTCAAATCCACTGTTTACTTTTGAATTGTAAACTTTCTGGAAAATCAGAAAGTTTGAGTTCTTGCTTCAAAGAAATTACTGTATGATTTGTGATTCTCTCTGTAGTTCTCATTGAAGTCAGCATATCAATCTCTTCATATGAAAAATAAAGTAGAGGAATAACGGATAAGACATTGTATTCAGAGCATGAACTTGGTGAATATCACCTCTGCCTATTCAAAGTGTTGATTTATTTGTCTAAGGATGCCAGATTGGGAAACCAGTAGCAAATTGGGGGATATTTGAAAGCTCAGCGGTAATAACTTTTGAATTGACTTATTATTAAACCTAGTTAGCTAAGCTTATTTTAAAAAGTAGCCAAAAACTGCAAGTAGTGAAATTCAAAGCTTACTATCACTGTGCTTTCAAATGTAACTCAATCTAGCAGCTTTGTTTACAAGTTTAAAGAATAACTAAAATGATGAATACATACAGAGAGCAATCAACCATATCCCTAGCATGCCTGTTATTCTGCTGTTATGGCAATTCCTGCATCAGGCTTGATTGCATAGTTATCATTTGTATAGATCTTTATTTTTTTTTTTCCTTTTTAAATAATTGTAAAATGTAAATTCTTGAATCCTGACTTTAAATTTTTTTTTTTTATTCAAGTTATTTAGAAAAGAAAGATTTCTTTTTATTGTGATTCTAATAAAAGCATGAGTTGTCAAGAAAGTGATTTTTTTTTTTTTTTTTTTTTCTTAAACATTTCTTTTTAAATACTGAAAATCTGAAGAAAGAAGGAACAGCCAACTTTTGTGGCTAAGATAGCTATTGGTCTCTGATAGACTTGATAGTCTGTCTTGGCATTAAACCCAAACTAAATCTATGTTCCCATGTTTGTGCATATGAAATCAATGGTTGGCCAATTGCAACCACCAAACAAACAAATTTCTTTCCACTGGGCTTGACTATTTTTGTTTGTTTTTATTCTCTTTTCCCACTCAGCATCATCAGCAGGCCCCAGCGCCCCAAGTCCTTCGACTGCCGCTCAGCGGAGAGCTCATCGAAGGCTCACCCGAGAGGACAACCGATATCATTCAGGTAGAGCAGCCTGGTCCACATCTAATACTATTACTTACCTACTTACTTACTACATGTCATGATCTCATGGTTGAGCTGTTGTGCTCGATATTGTTTGTGCTCTGTCTGTGTATACGTCTCTATTATTTATCACATTTTTTAGCATTTTCACATTATTAAAATTTTTTTTTTCCCTTTTGCTTAGCTCTGCCCTCTTTTTCTCTCTTCTCTTTCATTTTTCATTTCCCTCTCCCATCCTTCATTATTGGCATCAAATTCTGCTTGGGCTTTTCTTCATCTGCTACACCATCAAATTACTGGGGCAAAATGCTTCCTTTTTACTTATAATAAAATTCTCTATTTTAATGCTACAGTTTCACTGCATCCTTAATGTACTCTTAACTTCAGTTTCAGTGGCTGTCTTCAGCATTGTTATTGAGGTCCTGTAGATTAGAATACCTACATTTTTGTGCATTCTCTTTCACCATTTTATTTTTGTTTTCTATCTGCTTTAAGCTTTGCATCATTTTCTTGTCAACCACAGATAATTGTGCATGCTGCCTTGGTATTATCACACTCACCGTCTTCTATAAAATCTTCATATATTTTTTTTATGTGAAAAACAAAACTACATTTAAAAGTAATAAAAACAAAAAGAAAAACCATCTTGAGATGGTTCAGTTTTCAGCTCCTTTGAGTTTTAACTTAAACAATGTCATTTTATTTTAGTTCAAAAAATTTAATTTTACTTCTAAAATAATTTTTCTAATTATTTTCATCACTGTTCTCATTTTAAATTCTCCACATCATTTAAAACTCAAAGAATAAGATTTATTGGATACATCTAAAATTCTATAAATTGGCGCAATTTCAAACTTAGTAGTTTGGGATATAATTTATTAGTATTCTCCAAACAGAAAAACAATTGCATTAATAATATATGAAGAAACACTAACTTTTTTAATTCCATCTTTTAACTATTGAAAACTACTCATTGCTTGATAACATGGTCAGCTTTTCAGAAGATTTCAAGGTGAATTTATGAACTGTCACATATTTTGCTTCTCTTAAATTGTATGTACTGTTAGTAAGAGAAGTTTTAACTCTCTCATGTTTAACACTTTGTGCAATGATCTAATGTTCATGTTGTAATTCAATAGAAATGGGCTTTTCATCTGAAATGGCGGATTATAAATAAAAAGAAAAAATATATTTTTAAAGAAGTTATCTTGTTATTAAAATCTACTCCATTTGATTGGTGAAATATTTTCATTACAAATTTTTTCGGAAAAAAACCATTAAATTTTAATGAAAATATTCACCTTAATATAACTTCACCTTCAGATGATTGATTATAATCTTTGCAAACAATTTGCACTTTTTTTCTGTGATAAGTTTCAACAATCATAGGGCTATTATTTTGGCTCTTGAAAAATTTCTAGCCTCTAAAAGTAAGACTTCTGTTGAGGTGGAATATTTTTGTTACAAACCTGTTTATAAATTTATGGGTTCAAATGGAACATAGATTAAGAAGTATAACATATTTAGAAATGTATTATTTATTTTCATTATAAAAGGCCATTTCATATGAAATAGATTAATTTATATAAATATTGTGAATTCATTGTTGCATATCGTCTATTGAAAATAATGCCTTGTTTTCCTTATTGCCATGTAAACACAAACTCTACATTGTTTTCATGATGTTGAATGTTTTTTTCTTTCATTGAATGTCAATTTCAGCATTTTGCTTATAGAATCTTGGTTATTTTTCTTGTCTGAAAAAAAAATGAAATTAATTTTAGCTAGGAGCTAGTTTTAACATTTTTATATTATCTATCTTAAAGGGATCTTTCTGAACTCTAAAATTGACCTTGTGTCATGTACTTGAAACTTTTATGGCTGAAAGTGGGAGACTTTGTTTTTTATAATTAAATCTGATATTCCACTGTTTTTAATCTTTAAATTCTGGAGATCATTATACAGTTTTTTTTCTGAAGATACCAAAATCTTAATGTACTTGAAGCCAACCAAAATTAAAGATATAGTTTTTAATTCACTTTCCTTGAAAAAACAATTTAAAGACATATTCCAAGAATAGATAATTGGTATGGAAATCATAGATATGGCATTATTCTCTTTGAAAATAGTTCAAGAGTGCCATTTAATTGTAGAAATGGTTTGCATTTTGAAAAAAAAAAATTTTTTTAAAGTGAATGAAACTACTTCATGATGAATAAATATTTTTGTTCCAGATCATTCAAAGTATATGGGAATGTATAGTGGTTCTCAACTTCATCAAATTTTCAGTTAGTTTCTATAAGTAATGATAAAAATGTTTTTTCATGACTAGTCAGTTTTTGTAGGCACTTTTCTTTGAGGTTCCTTTAAGACAGAAATCCATTAATTTGTTTTAACTATAAAATCAGTGTATGGTTTGCATATTCCTAAATTAAAAAAAATCTTTGGCCATGTTAAATGATATTATCACCACAACTACTTTGAGTAATTTTTTTTTTTTTTTTTTTGTCAAAGTTACTCACCTTATTTCTGACTGGGTGCTCTAAAACTATAATGGCTTGATTTTATAATAGAAGCAACCAGCACTCAAGAACTAAAAGCTTACTTGGTCAAATTTTTTGACTTCAAACCAATTCATCAGTTATGTAGAAATAGTTGCTAGTTTCTTTTTTTTCTGCCAATCCAGTCATTTGATACATTTCTAATATTTATATAGGAAACATCCTCTATACTGAGATCTGTACAAGATTAGAAACTCTAAAATGTGAAGTGATTTTAGGTTGCTTGTCTTGGTTGGAAAAAGTTTATTAAATATAATATTTGTCTGTCACCAAATAACCATCAGAAGTGTACAGTCATTTAATTTGTTCTGGTTTAGTCCTTTAAGATAGATTTCAAAATAATACCAATTCTGATGTTTATGTGGATATCATTTCATGTTCTCAGTAAATTTGTTTCTCATTTCTTAGCTAAAAAGCATTGATTGAAATATAAATTTGTTTAAATAACCTCTTTAAAAGCTCATAATTAACAAAGATAAAGTTTTATATTAATATGCTTTGAATAATATAAAATTTTGGAATTTCTTTTTAACTGTATTCAGTATTAATGGACTCTCTCAGATTTATTCACTTTCTTAAGTGGTGTTGAACTGTTTTATACAGTTTCTCTTTAGTTACTGCCAGATGAACAGCACTTTGAAAAACTGGTTAGTTTACATAAAGAATGTTTAGATTACAACTTGGAAGCCCCCTTCCCCCTACTTCTGTTTCTCCTTTTTTTCTGTGTGTTATTAGTATTATTTAAGGTTGGTCAATTTGTAACTTACTTTCCTGCTAGAAGAGAGCAAAAAGTAAATTTTCAAATTCTAGCATAGTTTTCTGATTTTGTTAGGTTTCACATTTCTGACATTTTCCAAGTTTGATGTGCCTCATAAAATTGAAAGGAAATAATATATATATATACAATTCATGACCTTTCTCAGAATTTGTTCATATAGTAGTATAAATTGGATTGAAATGTTACATCTGTTTTGGAATTGGCAAAGTTATTGTCTTATCAACTGCTTCAATTTTGGCCATATGAACCACTTTGTCAGGCTGCTTTGGCAGTGGCTCAGCCAATCTGCTTGAGAACCTTTTGAAGGATAAAACATCCATAGATTGAGCTATTAAACTAAAGTACCAAAACTTAATTTTAATCTCAAATTTATTAAGAGGTCTTTTGAATTTATTAACCTGCAATTCTTTACAGATGGTTTTAATTCATCAAAGATGATTTTATTCATAACTTGTCTAATATTGCTTCTGTTCAGAAAAATTTTCACCTTCTTTTAACTTTTTATGCATTTTTTCGAAATTAAATCTTCATGAATGATGAGTTTTTTTTTTTTTTTTTTTTTGGGGTATATAATAAAATATTAAGATATATTCTTTCTTAATTTTTGCTTCATGTAAAAGGCTTCCATCTACAGTCAGCAAAATTAAATAGCTGAGGCTTGATGCTGGTATCACAATCTGATGATTGTTAATCCTGATCAAGCTGATTAGGTGCTTATCCAAAAGCGGTTGGTAATAAAATATGGAATTTTGCTATTATATTTCAGGGATATAGGCATACAAAAAAATTATTTCCTGAATCTCTTTTGACTGAAAATAAAATATTTTTTCTCTATTTCTCTTTTATAGAAAAGATAACTCCATTCAAATATTATCTGTTGAAAATAATTAGAGATGGCAAAATGTTCTTGTTAAATATAAACTTTTTCTTTGAGCTTATTGACTTGCATTAACAAGCAGTGCTTTAAGCTCTCACAAATTTTGAATGTTTTAACTTCACTTTGCATTCTATGCATTTTGGGTATGAAATTTCTTTCTGCTTAATTTCTAATTGGACTTTGATTTTGAAACTACACTTCTTTCTTTTTTCTGAATGAAATGATTAAGCAAACATTTGCCACCAAATTATGCAGTAAAATTTTTCTATTTTTTTATACCCTTTTCTATCCATTTATAATCAAATAATTATTGAATTAAATAAATCATTGTAGAAAGTTATTGTATCTGGTGTTCTCAGTTGACACTTTAATTTGTATTTTTTCTGATTACCTGAAATTGGAATTTTGCAAATAAAACATTGGAAATGCAAAGCAAGCAAAAACATGAATAGAAAAGTGTCTTCTCTTCAAATGATTAAATGGAATACAGAACATATAATTATGCAAAAGATTATTCTTATTAATCCAAAGCATTAAGAAGAAATACCTCATAAGGGTTGATATTGTATAAAATAGAAACAAACAAAAGCATTAATAAAAAAAATTGAAAGAAATGGTGGTCTGTCTAGGATAAGGTCTTTTTCTTTCTTTTTTTTTATTTTTATAGCTACCTCTTCAAAAGTTTTTTTTTTTTGTTGGTCACTTTGCATGACTTACCTATTTTTCTGTGGCCTTAATGATATGGTTAGTGTTTTACTGTTATTTGTATTTCCTTTCAGATACATATTTCTACTATAGCTTCTAGCTGGTTAATGATATGAGCAAGTTGAGGAATATTTAGGTTATGATGGATCAACTAGTGCTAACAAATATCATTGTTACTTTGTTATAATTCCCTTTACAGTGCTAATAATAATGGTGATAATAGTAGTAATAATAAAGATATAATCTGAGTAAATAATATGGAGTTGGGTAGACGGGATTGAGGTAAAATTATAACCTATGCTAGTTGGTCGTATTGGGGGGAAAATTAGCCTACAGGAGTCTTCTCAACATTGCATATAAGACAGTGATTATGTTCTCTGGCTTCAGTGCAGTTATAGATTATCAGTCACTTCATGAAGGCCCCATGGAAATCACCCAAAGTGAAGATGTTCAGAACCATCTTTTTAATGTTTTCAAAATGACTACCCCTGAGTTTCTCCTTCAGATTGAGGAACAACCAAAAGTTACAGGGAGCAAGGTCTGGATTGTAGGGAGGGACAGTTTTGATGCCCATCTCTGTCAACACAAAACTTTATTTTATAGCAAGCTTCCAAATTGTCCTCACATCCTGATTGCATTCTGCAAACTAGTCAGCTCTGACAAGTAGTGTTTAGTAGGGTATGTTCAAAGAGCTGTTACAGTTGTCACCTTCAACCTGGGATAACAAAAGTTGGCAGGTCAGCTTATTAGATGTATAGTAATGATATACTAAAATTACAATAATCTAGAACAGTTATAACTTCCTCTCCTAAAAAGTCTCAAAACTTCTGGAATGCACCTTGAATTTTTAAGTTTACTGCTCATGTCATTGTATTTCTAACAAAACTGTTGATAACCAATATTAATTTGCATCTGAAAAATACCAAATTTTCAAATTGGATAGACTAAGACTTTTTTTTATTAAATGAAATTTATACTAATTGTAAAATTAAATAGGAATCCTTAACTATTTTCTGAAGGTCCAAGTTGAAGATTTCAATATAGTCTATTTCTGCATTTCAAGTTTCTACATAATAAAAACTGATTTACTGCTTTTATATTGCAGATAATGTTTTTTTAATTAATTTTAAGCTTTCCTTTAGACATGAAAAAGTAATGCATTGAAAACAAAATAATATTCGAAATATGATTTATTTCAACTATTTTTTCCTTTAAGTAAAACCTGAAATTTAGTTCAACATTTTTGATAAGTTTCAGAATTGAAGGGAAAAATATAAAAGTAAAGGTCTGCATAATAAATAAAATGAAAATTACTGTCTGAAATGTAATAGAATTTATTTCAATTCCCAGCAGTGTAGTCCTTTATTCATTTCTTATTTGAGTAAATTTCTTGATCCACCAAAAATATTGGCATAGATATAAATTGGAAAATCAAATTGTAGTTTGATGTCACCATAAAATTTTGCAATAGACCAACTTATTTTTGTTTTTAAATTTCCATGATTTAATAGTCACAAATGAATTAAATTTCAACTTATGGAAACAATATTTTAAATTTTACATCATTTTGAATGTATTTTTTCCTCATTTCAAATGAATAGTTTTCCATATCCAATGGAAGGCTTATAATAGGAGTCCACTTTAAGAAATTTATACACAATATAAGATAGATCAGTGTTTGATATGCTAAAATGCATTAAATCTAAAGAAATCATTATTCCACAAATTTAAAAAAAAAAAAAAAGAGTATTTTCATTGTTTTTAATTAAACATTTTAGCCACTGTGTTCTTCAACTTTCCTCAGAAGTACAAAAGAAACACACATACAGACTTAAAGAAAACATTACCCAATATGTTAAAAACAATGATTAGAATAGTAGTCTGAAAATTGAGTTTGTGTTTTTTTCTGCTATGTCACAAAGTTCATGATTATTATTTTTTAACATGGAATAGATAAAAATTAAAAAGAAAAAAAAAGCTGTTAATTGAAATCTTCTAATAGCAAAAGTAGCCATGGAAATGTTACCAGTTCCTCAGTTCATGAGTTTTCTTTTCTCTGATTCATCTTCATAAAATCTTGGTGGCTCCAACAAAGATTAATAAACTTGATTTCTTTAGAAAATAAACAATTTGAAATAAATAGTAAAAAAAGTCAGTAATAATTTTAAATTTAAATGCATTTCTCCACTCTATACATGCAAAGGTTTATAGTAATTGTCACAAGTTGTTCAAATTGTTAAGCTGTTTTCATTTTGTCTTTTGGGATAACTAAAATTTAATCATTTATGTCAAATATAATTACAATTTATCTTTTTACATATAGGAAGCTTTAGGGAAATAAAAACAAAAATTACATATTTAGAATCAGAAAAAGTCCATTGAAATTTCTAGTGCACATAATGAGGAAAGAGGGCTTGGAGAATTTAACTTACATGACAGGAAAGCAGCAAATAACCTACATAACAAGCTTGCATAAATGGTTGGCAGAAAAGTGATAATGAGAGATAGTAAAAAGATAAACTTTACTAAGATCTACAAAGGATAGGAAATTGTGGAGAGCACTGATTGCCTACATTCTGAAAAGACACAGCACATATAAGTAGTATTGATGATATAGCTGTTTTTATGTGTAAAATTATGTTTATCTTTACAATTCCTTACCTGAATTATAAAAATGTTTGAGAATTGACAAAACAGGATAATTGACATGAATCCACTACAGGAATTTCCAACATTTTTCTTGCCAAAGAACTCTTTTAAACTTCTCTAAGAATCTCAGCAAAGATTGATTTTATTAACAAGATGGAAATTTCGCCTAGAGCAAAAAGAGTTTACTCTATTGTGAAAAAAAATGGACATATTAAAATAAACTATACTTGGTTAATTAAATAGAGGGTGATATTTTGTTGGAAACTAGGCAAATTCCCAGTACCTGGTTGTGGATCGGTTCAACATTTTAATCATGGAATTTAACCTTGTTCAGAGGATCTCCTGTAGGGAATTAAAGTTCTAACTTTATAATTCACTTAATCTCTTTTTCTACTTCATTATTATTTGCATAAATTTTAATTAACATTCTTCTCCTTGACATTTTTATTTGTTGATTAACTATTTCCTAGCACAATTTAAATTCTTTGTCCTTGCCTACGTCTTTCTATATTATGATGATGCTTAAAACAAGAGAATAATCAGTTGAAATCTTTTTCATGCAAGCAATGAGTCTCTCCTGCCCATGTAAGCACTTAATTCCTCATCCTGTAATTAGCATCTATTCATAATAACCTCCTCTACTGAAGCAATGAAATACTCGTTTATCAGTTGTGGTAGTTTGTTCCTTCTAAAACATATTTACAAAACACTTCACATCCATTCCCCCCTTTCCTAATTTTAGTAGGTTTCCATCTTTCCTAGTCAAGAAACCTCTTCATTAAACAGATAACCATGCTTCTTTTTTGGGATACTGGCTCATGGTTAATTTGGGAGTGTTCATTTGACCTTAGGCTAAGAGAGTTAAAGTCTTTGAGAATTAGCAATAGAACACTGAACCCTTTCATCAGGACTTATTTCCTTCTAAATTTCTTTTAGGAAATCATTTCTGTAATGTCAACAAAGACTTCACAACTAAATTTATTTTTTCTTCAAATAATCTGCTAGCCTGAATTTTATCAGTACTGAAGAATTTTTATAAACAACAAATGTATATTTTGGTTTAAACACATATATATTGTCATAATGAGTATTGCTAAGTTTGAGTTATCATTTGGTTATTGGTTCAAAACTTATTTGCTGATTTTTCAGTTAATGTGCATTGAGTAATTTAAGTAAGGCCCAAACTTTTATTTGTGCACATTGATTCATTAATACTTATCATTATTTATAACAAAATTGTTTAATACAACAAAAGATAAAACAAATGAAAAATGCATATCTAGTATACTCATATGACAAATACCTTCAATGTGCCATCTCCCTTCAAGTCATTGGCAGTCATGACTCTCCACAATTTCCTCTTCTTTGTAGCTCTTAATTTTTTTCTTTTTGTTATCTCTCCTAAACCTTGCACCACCATCCATTTACTAAATCTCACTAGGAAGGTTATGAATTTTCCCGTCCCTCTTGCCTTCAGTCTGTCCTGTGGATATAAAATTTTACAACCCTTCTTTCCTCATTACATGCCGTAAAAATTTCTACTATCTCTTCATAATGTTAAGTATAAGTGTCCTTTTTGTTTCCATTTTCTCTAAGACTTTCTTTCTCACTTGTTCAGTATATGGTATTCTTGGCATCCTTCTGTTGAACCACATTTCTATTGCTTCAAGTCTCTTCTCCATCTGTGAAGAGATTGTTCAGCATTCATTGTCATATAGGAGGGCTGATATTTTAAAATTACTGAATTGTATATAAAGTGTTTTAGAGGATTCATATACATAATATAAAGTATAATTTTCTTGAAATATTAACATTTTAATGTCAATTAAGAAATGAAGACTGTTATACATAAACTATAATGAATTACTTTTTTACAGTATGACTTCTTGATTAGAAGTAGATTGAAGATATTGTTCTTTTTTTTTGGTTAATTTAAAAAAAAACAAATTTCTAACTTACATCAAACATGGAAAGTATTTTATCAAATTAAATACTTTTCTTCTATCAGTTGAAGTAATTGCCACTTTTCTGATTGTCCCTTTCCTTAACACTTAATGGCACTTAATAATTAGAATATTGATTTTAAATCTGTCGTCTTCCATTTGAGATGAAAATATGATGCAATCCAGGAAACTCATGACCTTCTCCCCAGATTTTAATAAAATTGAATTCACATTTTCTTACCAAAGTATTTTTTTTATTTTTTTATTTTTTTTTTATTATTGGTCCTATAAGATTTAAATTGTTTCTTGTACTTCTTGACATGTTTATGTATAGTAAAAGATAAGGTTGTTTTTATGCATTGTTGTTTGGGACAAATAGAAAACTTTAATAGTATTTCTAAGAATAAATACTTTGAAAATGATTTTTAAGAGAAAGCATTCATAAGTTAGATATCCGTATTATTTTGAGCTGTAATTAATGAAATTGTAACTTTTAGCTTTTTTTTGTTTTTGTTTTTCTTATTAATATCACTATTGAGGAATTAGTGTAAGATTTGAAAATACATTGTTTTATTTAAATATTAAATATTTCATTTCAGGTGTTTAAATATTTTTTCCAGGAGTTTGTCTTTCTATAAAGATATATTCATGCATTAGGTTTTGCTTTTATTGTAATTTTTTCAGGTTTATTTTCATGTCAGAAAAATTGTCAGTTTCTTAATGTTTGCATGAAATATCAAGAATTTCTTAGAAAATAATAACCACATTTTCATGATTTTAAAATTTGTAATAGCTTTCATTGTTATAATTGTTTGTAGTCTGATATATGCAACACTTTATTAAGCAAGTCAATGTTTTCACAATAAAATTATTAACCAAGTCTTTTATTCATTGATTTTAACTTTTCTATTGTTTCAATTTTATATGCAGCAGTTTTTATTGCTTCCCAGATATCATGTTTGATTAAATATTATTTCTCATGTACATTTCTTTTAATGATAGTCAAGTTTTCTGTTGGATTAATATCTGAAGAGGTTAGGGGCAATTCCATTAAACTATTTTTGGCAATGTGGGCATTGTCAGTTTTGCAGAAAGTAAAGTAGCATTATCTTGCATGAAAGGACATTTTAGTTTAAAACTTAATTTATTATGTAAAAAGACTTATCCAAGAAGTTTAAATAGTTCACTCTATTTATCTTGATACTATCATCAACTTTGAAGAAGCTTATAATTTTACTGCTAATGTCTTAATCATATAAGTTGACTATTTCCACAACAGACTTAATCTCTAACTTAGCCATCAAGTCTGTCCAATGTAGCTCTACATTCATCACTAAAAATTACTGTTAAGTTTTCATGTACTTCTAACTTACACTTTTCTCTTTGTGCTATTTACTTAAAGGTGGTAGTCTAAGTGCTTTCATGTTTTTAACCAATGTTCTTAATATTCTGCTTCTTTTCTCTGTCTATATTTGCAATACCAGCTTCTTTAAATATTATCTTGCTGGTCAATTCTCCTTTCTTATTACCCTTTCAGTTTTTCTCAAATCTTTTTATGACATACTTAAAGCCACTATCAAATAAGGTATTATAAATATTCTTAATAAAAACATATGAATTGAAATTAACATGTATTTATCATATAAATAAACACTAAAAATTTTACCATTCTCATTTAATACCAATTTCATTATGAAAACCTTGACTTGCATAATAAAAATCTGAAATTGTATGAAAAATTATGAGTAAAAATTAGAACAATACAAAAGGTTACCAAAATATGAATTTTTTATTTTGTTTTGTTAACCTGAGAAGAAAGTTTCTTGTTAAATTTATTTTTATTTTTAAACTTTTTTTATAAAGTAAGAAAAATAGGATCAGATTACATGTTTTACCACTTAAAATGATTTTACATTTTTTAGTTTCAAACTCATTTTTGTTATTTTTGCTTTTAGAGTAATAGTTGTATTATGGTTCACATACAACAGTCACTAATGAGATATTAAACGTCTTTGGGCCTTTGCTCTCGGTAATTCTGTTGGGGTTTCCAGTTTGAAATACTTATTGTTAGTTCTTTTATAGATTTTAGAAACTGCTCCCTTTTCACAAAATTACAAAAATTACATTTAACTTTTGATGAATGTTAAATTTCATACAAATTCTTCTTACATCATTGATAAATGTAATGTTGGAATATAAAAATCTTTACAAAAGATCATTTACATACATGTGATAAGCAAGCATACTTCTAATTTTGGTCATAAAGTATTTATTTACCATATTTAACTTGTCACACACCCTGGGAACTCAAATGTTCTCTTATCAGGAAAAGATCAATTCATCTCTTTTAGAAAACTTCTCATGAATGACTGTGCAAATCCCAAGAGTTAGAGGGGGCCACTGAGTAAGAGGCACAGTTTGGAGATATGTGGGCAAAATAACGGTTAACCCAAGACTTGAACAGGTTATGATTGTAATGATCCTGGAAGCATCCTCTTGGGAGTCTGTCTCACAAAGCAGTGTTTCATGAGAAGCTACTGCTCAAGTGGAACTTACATCTCACCAATGGCATCTGAAGGGAATAAGGGAAAGCTCACTACAATGTATGTGTGGCATGGTGGTTCCTAGCCATGAAGATTAGAACTGGTAGAACTAAGGAATGTTGTTTGTCCATACACTTTCCATGGAAATAATAATGGAGCAGTGAGAAACCGACAACATTTTGCCTGTAAGAAAGGGGTAGTAGGGTGGGCTATTATTCATCACCCACAAGGATGCATGCACTTTTAAACTCTCACAAAACTGGAAAGGGAAGAGTGGACAGCTCCTGACCATAAATGGCAGGAGTACTCCACTTTCAGCCTGATCCAACTCTTGTAGAGGATAGCAGGAAGAGTCTGGTACTTGCTGGAGCATTACAGGAAACTGACCATGTTTCCAGCATCTTTAGTAATGGATTGTATATATGAGTTCCACTTGTGGTCTGGGTTGAGTTTGTCCTAATAGATGCTCCAGGCACAAGGGCTTCCTGAGAAAACACCTGTTCACCGCTATAGGTGAACATTCAGGGTCTGTTAACAACTACTTTCAGAGACCTACCCATTAGAAATGACTTGATAATTGAGAAGACTCTTCCAGTGCTTCCATAGTGAGAGAGCTTATGCAATAACCCTCTATGCCACACCTTGTCAAAGGCCTTTGAAATATCTAATAAGATTGTCATTGAGATGTATTTGTTGTCTAGTGCCTCACTGATTCTGTGAATAATGGTAGTTAGGATATCAGTAGTAGACTGAGGTGATCAAAATCCATTGCTCAAGAGGTTGTCCCTATTGAGGTTAATCGACAACTTTCTTGTTGATTATAGCTTCAAAAAGTTTGCTAATGACACTGACGAAACTGATGGGCCTATACTGAGATGGAATAGGTGCCCACCTGCATTCTTGAAAATGGGGTATACACTTGACACTTTCCACAGACTTGTTGAAGTATTTCCTCTTCAAGCAGCGGTTAAATAATTTTACTGAGATTGGGGATAACTGAGGGTTAATGTTCTTAAGGACAACCATTTGGATTTTATCTGGACTGGTAGCCTTCTTAGAATCAAGACTTTTGATAAGTCTGGACTTCCTGGGCTGTGATTTAAAAATAAAAAAAAAAGTCAGGAAGGGGATGGCCTTTGTCATCTAATGTTTAGTTAGAAGCAAAGATCATGGGGTAGAGCTTTGTCATATCTGACAAGGATGAGATGACCTCAGGGCCACTTATAATAGTAGGCACTAATGTTTTGCCTCTATTCAGAATTTGGTTGAAGATCTTCCAGAACTTCCGGGATCCAAGTTTTTGACACTTTAACTGTATAAACAAATAATCTTGGTGGTTAAAAAGAACTTGTTGGTTAAATTTAAACTTGAGATTCAAGATTGTTTAATCTCCATTGCTAAGTATGGTTTAATTTCAAAATGGCTCCAATACTTTTTTACTTTATGATACTTCCCATTTGTTAAAATACAATAAAAAAAACAATTGTATATTATCAAGAAGATATTTGAACAAATAGGAAGAAATATTTGAAAAACACATCATAATGAACAATAAAACTTATAAGTAGCAACAAATCTGATTATTAATATTCCAGCTGAACTTAAAAATCTGAATGCAACTGTTTGACCTAACAGTTTTTCTGTAGATGCCTGGGTATGAAACAATTGTTTCAGGCCACTGACTATTTGGCATCTAACTATAAGAGGCATTGGAGAATGTTTTGCTAACATAACATAATTCTTAACCGGCTGTAAAAAATGAATTTATTATTTCGAGACTGGTTTGTTAATTCAATTTATTTTTGTATCAAGGGAAATTGACATACAATAAAGTTTATTGAAGTTGCTGTCTTGACTATATGCACAAAAATATCAGTGATTGCTAATAAGTCAACATGGAAGGAATAGATTTTATTACACTTGCTGGTCTGTGTTTTCATTGGTTATTTTCTAACTTCTTTGGAAGAAACAAAATGAGTGCTATGAAACTTAATAGTGTGACTTATTTATAATGCTTATTTTCCATGTTGTAATCAAACACATTGCAAGAAGTCTTTTTTTTCTCCCTCCACCTCTTTCTCAAAAAAATTTGCAGCTGGTTTAATCATTACACTCGAAATTAATAATTTTTTATGCTTTTATTATGCATTAGTTGCTACATGCTTTGACATCTGAACGTTTTTTTTTTTTGTTTTACAAGTATAGAATTGTTGCTAAAAAGCAATGTTTACATATATTTTAAATTTGTTTCCCCTTTTAGGTAAATGTTAATATCTATGATTGAATCAAAAATTTCTTATTAAATGAGTTAATATCTATTATCTAACTTGAATTAGGCAAAAATGTTTTTAATTGTAATCTATATATGCTTTGCTTTTATTGGAAAAGTGTTCATAGTTGGTTCATCTTTCAGACTTTGTTTATTACCAATAGTACTTCCAGTTACAGATATAATTACAAGAGGATGCTAAAAAGTTCCTGGCTTGACCCACTTCCTAAAATCTAACCAAATGACCAAACAGAATATTTTTAAATCTCTTCTTGGTTGGGCTAAGAAATTTTCAGCACATCCTCATATTTATAGTAGCTTAAAAGGAATTTTTATTTTCAGGATTGGGTTTTTTGAAGTTAATTACTTAATTAGAAAGCAGATGAATTTGTCCTCTCATTTTAATTGGCATAAATGTGACCCATTGGGTAGTGGGTCTTTCAAACATTTCTCAATTCTCAGCAAAACTGTTGATTTCTAGATTAATATTCTCTTTTGGACTCTCCCACTTTAATTAACAAGGCAATTAGCACAACATCCTTTGCTAAAGACACATAAATGCATTATCCTGGTTTCCTTTTAATTTTATTGATGTTAAGCTAACAATAATTAAAATAAAAATATAAAACCTAATTCCTAGATAATTTCCCAGATTGGCTTTGTCTTGTAATAGAAACAAAGAAATTATGTTTTCATTTGTTAACATTTTTCTCATTTACAAGGAATTAGCTTAAAATCCTCTTTATATTGATAACCTTAGTTTTAAATTTTGGTCAGCATGTCAGGTTTTGAAGCACTTTTATGGTTTAATACCATTTTATTTGCCCTTTTATCTATCAATACTGAAATAAAATTGTATTTCTTATCTGGGAAGCTTGTTAGTGGCTGAGAATCTTGAGAAAAGAAAATATAGTGGGTTGCTCAAATTGCTGAATAAGCAATATTCATTCTATCTTGAATTCCCAAAATGGAATCTATTCAATTTCTTTTCTTTCAAGACCACTGCATTTTGAATAGATGCAAGTTATTTCTTAATGAAAACGATTCTGAAGTTAATCTTTAGTTTAAACATTTGGAATTTTCTTCCATTACAAATTGCATAAATGATATATTTTAAATTATTCCATATAATTTATGAAACTGTTATGTAAAACTTTTCAGAGTAGAATATTTTATTCCGATCTTAGTTTCAAGTGTATGCAATTCTATTAGAATCTAATTACAAAGGTTTTTAATTCTGCATAATATTTATGCACTATTAAATAATACAATTTCCTTGTGTAAATCTGATAGTAAAATTGATGCTGTTCCCAAATTTATAAGATGGATGGGAAAAACAAAAAGAAACTTTGCCAAAGAAGTTGAAAAATTCTTTGACTTCAAAAATTTGTATACATTTGTTTTTTGGCTATAAGCTTAAAAAAGAAAAATACTTGTCAAGTAATATGATTTGATGAAACCTGAGACTTAAATCTCTTGAATGAAATATTATCCTCTTAAATTTTCTGTGCTGCTACTACAATTATTATTTTTGTTCAAAAGCAACCAGTTGTTGACTTTCATTATTGATATTTACTTTTCATGATAAAAACAAAGAAATATATAAACTCTTGGTTGACATTGCTTACCAAATGATAACATTGTTGTTTACAAGTAAAATTTCATATAATCCCATTCAGTTATATGAACAATTTAAGAAGTCTTCACAAAATATGATCTATATTCAATAACCTATTACTTTCTATTGGCAATTATAGAGTATTTGGAAAAATTAATAATAGAAGAGTGAATTGTTTTGCTGTTTTATAATGATTGACTCATGCTTATGTGTAAACTCATAAAACTTGACTGCAATGTGAACAGTTGGTTCATTATTTTCAGTTGCTCCATGTTGCTAAATCTTTGTTACACGTCATTATGCTCTTGTATAGTTTCAAGTCACAGCAGTTTCATGAGAACATTGGAATTGTTACTGTAGGTAGAATTAACCAATTAGCAAGGTGATCATTAGCTTTTAAGGACAACATTTAAATGGAAAGCAAAAATAATTTAAGTTAGTTTCTTCTAGTATATTGGAAAAGTGGATAACTAAGTGAGGTGTATGAGATTTGACTACTTTTTAGTGAAGGAAAAAAAAAAAAAAAAAAAAGTAGTTGAAATTCCTTAACTTGGTTGGTAGCACAACACTCGAATTATAAATTGGAGATACCAAAATCAAATAAGTACAAAAATTTAAATATCTGGGAAGTGTTTTAACAGAGAACAGAAACTGGCCCTGAAATTTGAACATACATTGGAATAATGAAAGATGCTAAGCAAAGTATTAAGAAACAAAACTTTTGGTAGAAACAAAGAGACTGAACTGTTATATAATATCAGTCCTCTGAATGCTGGACAATCTTTTCAGATGAAGAGACCTGATACAACATAAATGTGGTTCTACAGAAGGATACTGAGAATATCATGAACTGAACATGTGAACGATGATAAAGTTTTAGAGAAAAT
The DNA here is from genome assembly GCA_903632075.3 of Acanthosepion pharaonis. Taxonomy (NCBI): domain Eukaryota; kingdom Metazoa; phylum Mollusca; class Cephalopoda; order Sepiida; family Sepiidae; genus Acanthosepion; species Acanthosepion pharaonis. Next base: position 109,072 of record CAHIKZ030003957.1, read on the forward strand.
GAAAACAAAAAGGACCTTTTTTTTATGCTTAACATCAGGAAGAGGAAATGAGGAAAGATGGTTTGGAAAATTTGATATTCACAGTATGTTGAAGGCAAGAGGGACAGAGAGAAATAGTGTATAACCTACCTAATGAGATTGAGTAAATGGATGGTGGAACAAAGTTTAGGAGAGATAATAAAAAAGACAAAACTTATTAAGAGCAACATAGAACAGAAAATTGTGAAGGCTTATGATCATCAACCTTCTGAAGGGACATGGCACATAAAAAGAAAGCACTTACTAAACTGAAAATAATGGTAAACTAGTAATAAACTAAAAAAAAAAAATAATTTCATGATTGTCAAGGATACCATTTTAAAAATATTTAAAGTTTTTGTATCTTTTATCAAGAGATAGAAACTGTTTAGCTTACAACTAATCTAAGATTGTGTGTGTGAGAGAGATGGAGATACTATCAAGTGTTAATGAGGTTCCTTGTAGGAATCTATAGTAACAGTTTTGATATTGTTCTGTAAATAATCTAGTTCCAAAAGGTCTTACTCAATCTTCATTATTACAATTTCATATAATGATTAAGGAGTTTGAGCTTTTTCACTTTCTCTATATTAAGTAAACATTTGTAGGATTTCTAGAAAGATTAACATGTGAGTTAATGGACTCTCTGCTCTTGTGACTACAGCTTCAGCATTTCCTCAGCTTAATAAGAATCAGGATTTAGCTAACAATAACTGAAAGTATATATGAAGAGTTTTGTTTTTTACTGTAGGATTTTTAACTATCCTAAACTGTAGTAAAAGAAAGTGAGAAGAAAGGACTAAACATCAATCGCAGGAAGACTGGATGCATGGTTATTAGCAAAAGAAACAGCCCAACATGCAAATTATAAATTGGAGATAAAAATTTAAATATCTGGGAAGTGTTTTAACAGAGGACAAAAACTGTGGCACTAAAATCCAAAGGTGCATTGGGATAACGAAAGATCCCTTCCAAAAGTTAAGCAAAGTATTGAGAAAAAGAAAAATTTTGTTAGGAACAGAGAAAGGAGTACAGAACTGTTATGTAATATCTGTCCTCCTATATGACAATGAATGATGGTCAGCCTCCTCAAAGATGAAGAGACTTGAAGCAACAGAAATGTGGTTCTACAGTAGGATACTGAGAATACTATAGACTGAAATGTGTGAGCAACAATGAAGGTTTAGGGAAAATGGAAACAAAATGACACTTATACTTAACATCAGGAAAAAGCAGTTGAAATTTTTAGGGCACATAATGAGGAAAGAAGGCTTGGTAAACTTGATACTCATAGGAGAGATTGAAGGCAAGGCGGTCAGAGGAAAACAACACATAACCTACTTTGCAAACTTGAGTAAATGGATGGAGGAGAGATAACAAAAAGGAGAGATAAAAAGACAATTTATTAATAGCTACAAAGGACAGGAAATTGTGGATAGCTATGATCATCAACATTTTGAAGGGACACACCACATTGAAGAAAAATAAACTAAATTCTGTTTTTTATAGTCATATTCCTTCTCTAACCTGAAAATAAGTGTTTTTAATAAGTTGCTTTGTTTAATAGTTACTTTTAGATGTTTTGCCAATAAAACTTTTCAAAATTTATAGCTAGATCTGAATGTCAAATGTGTTTATAGCAAAAAAAGTACAAAGTAATAAGCAAATCTAGATTCCTGTCTTATTAGTAAAGAAAAGGAAAAACTTAAGTTTACAGCTTCTTAACTTAATATATAAGATGTTGTTGAAAAGTTCTTTGCCTAACCAAGAAAGGGTAAAAAAAAAAATACTTCCAATGTTTGGTCATATTTTAGGAAGTGGCTCAGGTCAAAGAGTTTTTATTACTGTCAATATTTAAAATATTTTGTCTATACAGTAGATAAAATACATTTTCTTTATTTGTTGCTTCCATTAAAAAAAAAAATAATAATCTAACTAGATGTTGCCTTGAGGACATCCTGGAATGACAGTTTTACTTAAAATGTTTGTTTGTCTTGATGATAGGTAAAGGGATGGTCAATGTTACTAACCTTCTGAGTTGTAAAGGAAGAGGAATGAGTTGGTAGTTGGTCACTTAGCCTCTTTAAACCATCATTGAGTTTAACTCTGCAGAGTTTAAATACTCTTTAGTGATAAAGAAAAGCCTGTTTTTGCCAAGAATTGGATCATTATTGCTGTTTATTATTCACTTTATTGCATCTTCCTTGTCTTATATTTATTGTAAGTCATTGACAACAACATTCACTTTGTCTCCATTATTTACTCTACATATTTGCCTTTAAATTTTTCTACTTTTTCAAGGATAAACTAAAAGAAATAATTTTATTACATGTACTGTGTTAAATTGAAATTCTGTGTTAATACTAAATTCTGATTTTTTTTTTTTTTTTTTTTTTATCTTCACCGGCTTTTTTTTATCTTCACCGGCTTAGTTTATAAAAATAATTTAAAAGTTTGAAAAAACTAATGTCTCTTAAAACTTTAAAATGGAAGTTTTTCTTTGTTTTAAATTTCATTTTCTATCATGCTACTTTTAGAACAAGTCTTACCTGTTATTTTTCACCTGACTCTTTCTTAGATTGATGAATTTGTTTTATTTGTGTATTTCTGTCATTCTTTGTAAAAAAATTCTGGTTCAATTTATCATCTGTCACAATTATTTATGCATAGGAAATTTACATTTGTGCTTAATTTGTCTTGGAAACCATATTAACCTTTCTTTTTATTATTAGATGACCAGTGTTTGCCAATCTCTATTTAAGAATATAACATCTTTTTAAGATTTTTTACTTCTAATAAATTATCTTTTTTAATAAATATATTTATTTCTTCCCTAATGAAGACAGTTTGGGAAAAAGAATTTTAAAAAATTTAGTCATATTTGAAAGATTTTTATTCAACAAAAATTCAGTCTGATACCTTTTAAAAATTAGTACATATTGTTCTAAATACAAAAAATCAAAGCATAAAAATAAGAAAATACTGTTTTTTTTTTTTGTTTTTTTTTAAAAAAAAAAAAAAAATGGTTTACTCTTAGTTTAGTTCCAAACTTCAAAAACCATCATTGCTTTTACTATCACTTGGAAAGGAATCATTAAACATTTCATTATTTGATCCAATATTATGATCATACAGAATATCATCCTTGGTGTCATCCATCTGTTATTATTACCACATTTCTTAAATGACTTAATCCATATATCACTTATTTTTCATCCCAAATTCTTTCCCATATGCAAACTTCAGCAAGTATTGATTTTTATATCTTTGCTGTATCAGATGCAAGCAGATTTTGGAGTAAAAAAATGCATCTTATACACCAAAAAATATGGTATATCAACATTTTTTTTTTGTTTGTTTATAAAGGTAGAATATTAATTTATATTGGTTAGATTAGTTGTTTGCTGAATAATTTTTCTTCTCAGGTTCAAAATAGTACTTTTAGTAAAAATTTTGATTAACATGGACATTAATAAACTTACTTTTATTGCATTTTTTTAAAAAATTTTCTCTCTCTCTCTCCCCCCATACTTTATTTTATATATATATAAAAAAAGTATTTCTTTCTCTTACATGACTATTTTTATTGAAATTTTTGTATTAACAACTTGATGCTCCAACTGTCTCAAAAAATCACTCTTAAAGATTATTAACATAATAAATATAAGTTGCATTATCATAATTTATTTAATGAATACATGTACTTTAAAATATTTATACAATATTTTAAATATGAAAATTTCAATAAGATAAACATTTATTGGTCATATTTTTGCTTGGAAATAAGTTTTTATCCAGGGTGAATGATAGCTTGAATTATGATATGAAATATATTTGCTAACAATTACTAAAGGCCTACAATTAATTCTTTTTTTTTTTCTTTTTTTTCCCCCTTTTTTTCTCTCTCTCTCTCATTTAGAAATCCGTACGGAGGCTGTGATGCAAGCTTTAGCTATGCAAAATAAGAAAGTGCCTGTGATGCCCCTTCCATCCAAGCGCACATCTGTCAACTACCATGGCCAGCAACAACAACAACAACGCAGAGAGATGCATGGTACTTACTACTCCAGTCAGTAACTAACCTTCTAATCAGTCTTTCTACTGCCAATTTATACTAACCCTGCCAACAAATATAAGAAAAAAAAAGAAAAAAAAAAGAAAACAAAAAACTCTTTCTGCTGTTATCTAGTCACTTCTTTATTTGCTATTTTCATTTCAATTAACCAAACAAGTTTTTCTTTTGATAGTATTTTTATGCTTTTGCTATAGTTTGCTATTTTTTAAGATTATTATTCATTTATTTTTATATTTTTGCTTGCAGTTGCTTTTGTTTTTGTATGCTTTATTTATTCATTTTGACTGCATCACCCCTTACGTTTTTTTTTATTTTTTTTTATTTTTTTTACTCTCTTTTCTCTTGGTAGAACTTTCTCTTTTGACATTGGCTGTAATGCTTATCAATTTCAACTTCTGATTTTTCAGGCTTAATAAAAATGCTTCTCTCCTAGAAAGAAATGGTTTATAGACTTCCTCAACAGTTTTTGTAAGGGAGATGCTGTTGTTGCTGTTTAGGGGAAGTATGCTGTGATTTTATTTACTAAATAATTCACAAGCATAAATAACAAATGTTATTAAATAATTACAATGTAAAACTATAATTTACTGAGTTTACCTGTTGCATAATTTCCATAACATTTTATCAAGAACCATTTTAGTAAGTAAGTGTACCAGTCATCTACTTATTAGCTTTCTCTAGGCCATAACGTTCATGATGTAATGAAGAGGATGATATATTTTATTTAATTTTAAACAAAATTAACAGATTATGCATTATATAGAATTTTTTAATATACCATATTTGCTAGCCTGTAAGGTTATTTGGGGGACTTTTGCTTATTGCAGTTCATCCAAGCTTTTTTAAATGGACTCTTGTTCATACATAATACCAACTCCTGGGACTATATTTGTCAATGACAAATACAATTATATATATAAAATGTATACAAATATAGAATATATGTTACGTTCTATATATTGCATATGATATGTTTTATTAAGGAGTCAGCTAGAATTCATTTTGTCATTTGTCTGTGAGTATGTCATCTTAACACTTAAGTCTATCCCCAAACTTACTGCCATAATACAGGATTTTTCTTTTTTTTTTTTTTTCTTTTTTTTTTTAAACAAAATTATTATGGGGAAAATTGTACATATATAAAAGGAGATATAGTTTTTGTTGAATAAACAATAAGTATTGTTGTATCAGAAATATTAAAGTTCACAATATTTATTAAAGATTGACTCTGAATTTTGTAATGTTTGTTCTTCACAACTCAGAATAAAAATAAAAAAAAGTTTTAATTACCAAATGAAACACTTGGAGCTAATGTGCTATAATTTATTAAAGCTATGAGCAATTGCAATGAAACCAAGTTTTTGTACAATTTTTGCAATAATTATATGTTGTGTAAGAGGAGTTCTTTTTGAAAATGGCAAATATTAGTGGAAATTTAAAAAAGCAAAAAAAAAATAAAATAAAGAAAAAGATTTTACAAACTGAAAATAGATAATATTTTGCATTGATAACAAGACAATGTATTCATTAATATTCAGTTTTGTAACTTGATTAGGATTGTAACATATTTTTATCATATTTTAAATTACTTTATGATACCTCAACTGACCAAAAGTAAATTCTGCAAAATAATGTGTTTGGTAAACAGAATTAATTAAATCTGGATATTTTTTCTATATTCTAAGATTACCAAAGATGACACTATTCCATTTATACAAAAAATATTTAGATTAGTGTTGCTTCTGATAAATTATGATTTACATTGCTATATAGTAGCTTTGTTGATTTGAAATTTAAAACAGAGATACTTGGATATGAGTTATATTAGATACTAGGATATGAGTTATCACCTTGATAATTTTGTCAGTAGGAAACTAATGATGCTAATTTTATAAGGCATTTAATTTGTATGCTGGAGTAACTAGTTAGCATTTTAGGCAATATACTATTGATACACACACACACACACACACACACACACACACACACTAGTGTTTCCCCAATACAAGGCCAAATAGCCACTCAAGGTATAGGATTACAATGTGGAGTTGTATTAGCATAAGAAAGAACAAGTGTTAGGAACATAGAGCTGAAGTAGACTTTAGAAGGGACCGGAAATCCAATCCTGAAGAGGAAACAAAGGATAAATCATGAACCGAACGATAGGTGAACCTATCTAATTCTAATATATAGGTGCTAGATTTAATTTCACAATACTGTGAGTCTATACAGAGCGTGTATTTTCTATACAATAATAATATTTATTATTTATACTATTTACATTCAGAGTATTGTCCTCATCTTTGTTGGCTTATAGCCATATCAGATTGAAACACCGATTCTCATCCAATCACTGAACTTAAGCAATGTGGAACCTGATCATTACTTAGATGGGTAACTGCTCGGGAATACCAGGTACTATAAGCTTGGATGTGCAGGTGGTGTAATGGATTATGGTACAGAATGAGAAATCAGTGAGTCAAGTTTGAATTCCAGTCAGGTTCATTATATTCACATGTGCAAATACCCTTGGAAAAGATATGAATCCACTTCTTCTCTTCTCAGTTATGGGTTAAATAGTAAGACTTATGTTAGAAAATTCTTACAATCTATAATTATGTTTCAGCTTTAAATAGCCTTAAAAAGGTTAAGCTGTCAAAAACAAATCGATTAAAACCTCATCTTGTTGTTATCACAGCATTTAAGCTGTTGTGCCCTCCAGGTTTCATCAGGTACATATCGATCCAGGTAATGTACAGGGAATTCTAAACTGAACCCTTTATTAATCTATGAGGGTAGACTGTTCTTGTTCCACTGCCCATGTCTAGGGATATCTTATCTAGTTCCTAATCGGTTATTACTTACCTTGTTTCCACTGTCCACGTACACACTGCCCATCCCAGGGGTTTAACTCACAATTACTGTGTCACCAAATTCACCCACTAGGCTATTGTTACCAAATTTCATCCACTAGGCTATTGTTACAAAACTCCTCATCCCAGAAATTCAGACAAATAATATTCATCATTTTTCATATCTATTTAGTAATGCTATTTTTATTAGCAGTGAAATCTATGAATGATATGAACATCAATTTTTATTTGAAAATAATAAAAAGACATTTATTCAGAAAGTAATTTTGACAATTTTTTCTGTTCAAATAATTATCAACACAAACTTCTGTGTTCTGCTAATTTTCCAATTCATAAAATACTGTTAAGAAATAGTTTTACAATACTCATGACTGTTGATAAAAACCCATGAAATAATTTGCAACATTCCTTGGTATATTATCCTTTTTAGCTACTAAAACAGCCTTGTTTACATTGAAATTATATTTGCTACAGTACTAAGCACAACCCAAGTGCTTTTAAGATTCATTTAGAAAAATAATCCAAGTAAGGGTTATTCTTGGGCACATTTTCAGTGATAAATATTATTTCAGTTTATGAAAACTGATCATTTCACTCTTAACTATTGCTTTTATTTAATGTGAAGCATAAATCTAATCCTAACATCAATGGTTATCAAAATGATAATCACTGAAGAGGAGACTTCAAACGAGAAATGTAATTTTACAGAAGGATACTGAGAATATCCTGGATGGAACATGTGAGCAACAAGGAAGTCTTAAGGAAAAGAGACCTTCAAAATTTATGGGGTACATAATAAGGAAAGAGAGCTTGGAGAATTTGACACCTACAGAACTTGTTGAAGGCAAGAGTGGAACAAGAACTAACCTACATAACAAGCTTGTGTAAATGTATTATAAACACAGACTGGGAGGGATATACACCTTGCTAAGAGCTACAAAGGATAGAAAGTTGTGGAGAGCCATGATTGCCCATGTCTTGAAGGGACATAGTACATAAGATTATTCTACAAAAGTGAATTAGGCTTTTCTTACCTGTTTTTCTCTGTAAATATAAGTGGACAAATAATAGCTCAAAAGTTATTTTAAGATATTTTATAAGGTATAGATTTTGTTTGTTATTCCATTATTAATATTAAACTATAAAATATACTGTTTATTGTGTATTATAAGTAACTTACCTGTACACCTGCATTATACACAAGTCAGAAGTGATTAAGTCAAGCTGCCATTTTACTTTTTTAATGAAGTTATACATTTTTGTGTATGCATAAAACCCAGCCAATTCCAGTCTGAACTAATCAAGCAAATTGAACATTCCACTCCTCAATTTTTTTATTTTTTTTTATCTATTTACAATAAATGTAACAGAATGTTTCCACTGTACCTTGAGTCAAAACTAACTTGCTATGCTTAGTTATCCTTGTATCTACTTCCTTTAGATTTACTGGTTGGCTTAGTTATATTGCCTTCTACTAATATTGTACAAATGCAGCTTTCTGTCAAAGCTAAAAGTAATTGGGGCAGAATGTTTTGGGCCTATGACCTATTTTCCTAAGATTTGACTAAGGCCCAGCTTTTTATCTGCAGCTGATTATCTAACAAAGGAAGAATTGTCTTGCTTGTACAACAAGGATTACTAAGTCAAATCTGAATTTTGATTTGCAATATTTTCTGTGTTGTTGAATTCAAATCTCGGTGTTTACTCTAATTTCTAGCAAATGGGATACTAGCTTAAATTAAATGTTAATAAGAGTGTTTTATTATAGCAAAGTTCTGTGCATATTTGTTGCCAACAGATTGTCTTGCTGCCAAAAAGGCTACTGTCTAGAGCCTGACAATTATTTTCTTTTTCTCCTTCAGCAAGATCATTTTAGCCCATGAGATTTAACTCTGGAAAGGTTGTTTTATTAGTTTTTAAGGATCACTTTTCCAAAGGTCTCTTACTATTTTATGTTACTGTCAAGTTTAGAAACTGCCTGATATAAGCCCCTTTCACTATTTCTAAGAAATATTCTCCCACTTAACATGTGTATATATATATATATATATATATATATATATATATATATATATATATATATATATATATACACACACACACACACACACACACACACAAATATAAAAGTAGACACTGAAGTCAGCACTCAGCGACCACAGTCTGTTTCATGCTTAGACGCAATGGTCATGGCCTTTCTAGCATGTTAGAAATTTTTGTTTAAATTCTTGTTTTTTTATATATATATATATATATTTATTTTTTTTTTTACATCAGCAAGATTAGTATAGGAAGTCTTAGTGTCTTTTTTTATGATAAAAAAAACACATTGATTTGGAAATTCTTGCAAAAATCAAATAATTGTCAGATTTTAATGAAACTTTCAGGCCGTATTCACAAATGAATTAAATTGTTTTAGAATTTTTTTTTTAAGAAAATCATGATAAAAAATTCAATAAAACTTTAGATTACAGAGAATATCTTAAGTAATTAAATTTACTGAGTACTTTGCACACAAACACACACATATATATATATATATATACACACACATACACAATTTTTTTTGTTAAAGCACCCATAGAACAACATTAGATGAACATCAAGCTGTCAAACATGTCAATAGCTTAAATAACTACTGCTGTATTAAAAAAATGCATTCCTGCACTATTTTAAACTTAAAGCAAATAATGTTTCAAATCAGATTAATTATACTTTAAATCAGCTAATATTCCTCAAATAAAGTTTCAGAAAAGTATATTTTTGGAAGTTTTTTAATAAAGAGAATTACATTGCAATGAAAGATGGCTCAAAATGGTGCTAATCAGCTATTTTAGCAAAAAAAAAAAAAAAAACAAAAAAAAACTTCTAGTCAATTTAAACTAGTTTTAAAATAGAGCAATGTTTTTTGCTTATTGAAAATATTAAATTTAATTTACTAGCTTGAAATTAAAACTAAAATATAAGCTTCAAGAAAGAGTTTTCATTTTTAAAAATTCATTTCAAACCTTAGTTATCATGTTTTATGTGAAGATATATACAAGTCAAGTGTTCTGACCAAGAGGCATAGATTTGAATCCTACCAGGGTTGATTTGTCAGGGTAGTAATGACACCAGCCTGGGAATATGAACTCAGCATAGGGAAGTGCTTGAAAACTATATCACCAATTGTGAGTGAAATTTGTTGGAAACCAGCACAAAGTTACAAGTTATTGTGACTGAAGGTTTGACCATACTGGTCTTGTTCAAGCATTGATCAAACCAGATTGTGTGCTCTCCCCTGAAAACTACAACTAAGATTTGCTCAGCATAGTTGCAGTATAAATCACAGATTGGTTCTGTGGATGTTGAAGAAGCTAAAATATTTCTGAGCAGGTTTTTGTAACAGGGATTAGCTAACTACTTTGATAGACTGCCATATATAATATATATACACACACACACACACGAAAACCACTTACTTCCAGAAAGGCTGAGGGCAATTCATTTTCATTTGTCAATGCCATTGAGACTTTGATACAAAAAATCTGAAGCAGGTTCATTCTGTCATTTATAACAGAAACAGAAAATGGGTGATAGAATAGCCTGGATGTGCCTAGAGGGTTGATGGAATAACCCAGATTTGCTGTCTATGGATTAGCATACCTCCCTTCAAATGCATATAAAGTCAGTGGCAGTGAACAAGAAGGCAGCAAGGAAACTGACTGCTGGGAAAGTGGATTTGTGACTATTTGGATGTCTGACTCTGAATTCGTGACATTTTGCGTTAGTTTTATATATATATATATATATATATATATATAATCTCCACACACTCACTCTCAAATTTTTGAAAGGACCAGAATATGGAATTTTATTCAGACTATAGATGTTATAGTGTTATAGAAGACTGTTGACTTTATAGTTTTATAGAACAAAAATACTAAAATTTTTGTTGAAACCAGTTTTAAAGTCTTTGTATTATAAAAAAAAAAGACACTCAGCAATGTGATATCTCAAATTTATGAAATCTTAGTTTCCTGCATAGAGGTTTTTAAAGGTTGTAAACATTCAGATTATTTTCATTTAATATTAACATGTTAATTCACTGATCAATTTTAGGTCATGTGATGTTGGTCATTAATCCAACACTGGAACTCATTTCTTAAATTTAGCATAATCTAGTACAAATCCCAGTAATGAGCTTAAATTAAAAATAAGAAAATTATTGTGCTAGTCTTCCATGTAGAGACAGCTGCCTTGAAAATCAACATTCAGCATCATGACTTTTTACTCAGGCTTGAACACTAACCATGGGCTCTGGTAGAAAATATGCAACTTTCTCATTCTGTTTATATAATAACCTAAGCCTTGTAAGAAATGAGTTTGCAATGGATTTAAAAATAATTGGATAATCAGTATAGTGACTGTGTTCTTGTCAAAATAGAAGATGACTGACACATCTCTTTACTACTATTTCTGTCTGTATATTAAGTTAGTTATGGGAGAGTGGTTTGTTCAAATGCTTTCTAATTCACTCATTTCTTTGTCATCCATAATAGTTGACCATAACAAGAGATTTTGTCAATATATCTATCAGTGGGGCAGAGTGCAGTGAGAATGGGACTCATGGCTATTCTAAGGGCATAATTAATGTAGCCTTATAAACCCCCAACCAGCAAGAAAAAAAAAATCTATTTCCTTAAATAGAATAAATGAAAAAGTAAAAGCATCCTCTTGGCAGAAACGAGAAGAAAGTCAATTACATAAGCATCAATCTGTTGAATTTCTGTTCAACTGAAAATTTGTTTTGAAAAATGTGAGCAATGCAGCCAAGGTCTGTTAACTGAGTGTGTAATCAAATGTTTTAGTAGTATTGTTGCTGCTTGTGTTTCTACTTTAATATTTGCACTTTTGTTTTCTCTATCTCTCATTTCCTGCTGCATGCTTAGCCTAGTAAAGTGAGAAATTTGGATGGGAACAATTCTGTGTGTTATATATATATATATATATATATATATATATATATATATATATATATATATATATATAAAATAATTACATTGTGCTTTTTATTATTTAACAGCTGATCTCTCACTTGTTGAAAAGTTGTCAATGAAAAGGAATTGAAGCCAAGTGTAGTAGGATTCAACTATTAAAAGACTGGTGACATTTGTGTGTTCAAATATTTTAGTCATCTTTCTGTTTTATTGTTTAAGTCTGTTTTCTCTGTCTAGGAAGTGTTTTCATAATTAACTTTGCTAATTTTAGCAGAGTTTACAGTGTTCACATTTTTTAACCCTCTGATCACTGATATTTTTTGCCTGTAGTCTGAAGATGGAAATAATTATAGGAAGTTCTCTATAAAAACCTACATTATAAATTGAATAGGTTTGATGAAAAGATGAACATCACCTACCAAGTTGTATATACAAGATTCTTATAGTTATTTGCAAGGATACAGACTTATTTTCCAGGTTTACCCATCAAAACTGGTATTACAGCATCTGAATTTCTTGGCATCATTGAAGGCTCTTGATATTCCAGAAGTTGATGGTTTAACTTGCCTATTTAAGCATTTACACTGCATTGCTTAAATTAAAAAAAATAGCAAACAGTCCTGGCTCAGGATTTAGAGGGTTAAAAAACAAAAGAAAAAGACAACTGAATACTAAAAAGAATAATGTGAATTTTAGTCTTAGAGGATTGTGGTCCAAGCAATTCTTTGTATGCTGTGCTCAATCTTTGTCTTCTGCTTTAATTGTGCTCTGCTTTGTGTTGTCTGTAATCATCAACTTCCATCATGGCCTTTTGCCAACATCATGCATGTCTCTTTGTCTAATTCATGTGATCTGCTTGTTGTTCTTTCTCCTCTTTGTCCTTCTCTATGAACAGGATGAGTGTTCTCATGACTTTCTGGTTTCCTCCTCCTCTTTTTCTCATGGCAGAGTTGGATATGAAAGGCTGGATAGATTGATTGGTCAGGTACAATCCCAACTTTTTATTGTTATCACCCAATTGATTATGGTCTATGTTGGTTGTTGTGTATGTTTCTATTATTTTCTTTTGTTCTTCTCTTCTGACTTCTTATTCTCAATTATAGTTGATCTTTTTTTTTTTTTTTTTTCCTTCTATTTATACACTTGTGACATTGTCATCTTAATGCTGCAACTTCTCTCTCTTCATACATTTTATTTTAATATAAAACCAGATGACTTGTTTGTTAATGTTCATGCACACACACACTATTTGGATATGTAACATACCATGTTGTGTCATAAAAGGACATAGCAACTGAAATAATGAAGACTATGATAACATGGATAAATTTTTTAATGTTTATCTTGTTCCATTTAGAAACCAAATTTCATATTCTGAAACTTAACAGGAACAATATTGTTAGGTTAAGTAAATCTTGTTTGTAGACAGCAGGCAGTGTGCAAAGTTAGAATTATAAATGTGTAAAACTGTGCTTTCCTTTGGTCTGGAAGATCTTTTCAGTTGCATGGCACTTGTAAAGTTTTCCAAATTTAGATGCTGTATAGTGATAAAGGAATCCTTGACAATACTGAATCTCATTTTAAGATGTTTTCCTTTTACTTTTTATTTATTTTCAAGATGCTATCACTCTGCTAGTGTTTTAGAAAACCATTTTTTAATTTCCTATTTAATCCACTGAGCAAAAAAAAACAAGTCTAGTGCCTGATTATCTGAATTAAATAAATTCCCTAATATTGTGATGTACTGTTCATTAAATACATGCTGAAACATGTACTCAAATTCTCAAATAATAACTCTCTTTAGTTCATGATAGACTATTCTTAATCTTATATTTAATTGTATTATTAGAAACATAAATATCAAATTGAGTTAAATGTTTTTTTGGGGTTTTTTTTAATGTAAATAATTCTAAATAACAGCATCTATTATATATTAATAACTTGCCAAATGAAAATGCTGTGTATAAGATATATACAGGGTCCATCAAGTAATGAAAAGATATAAATAAAAACTGATTTTCAATAGAAAGGGAAAAAAACATTTTTTTTAAATTGTATACATGTTCAACTTAAAAAATATTGGTTAATCAATAAATTTACCTTTAGCCTCAAAGATAGGCTCAGTGACCTTGGAAGTTGTTGTATCCTTGGAATAGCTGGTTCTTGTTCACCATCATGAACACAATGGTGATCTTCAGTAAAGTCTTTGGTATTGTGTATTGCTCTCTCTCTCTCTCTCTCTCTACAACATCCCAGATAGAGTAACCTGGAAGAATCAAATATAGAGAGCTAGGAAACTACATTTTGGGTGTGGCATTATTATGAAAATTCTCAGCCAAAAGTGAGCAGTCTTGTTGGAACACAAACATCTAAGGTTTGGCCACTGTCATCTCAATGTAGGCTGTGACATTGATGTTCAGACCCTTTAAGAAGTAAAAGTATAAGACATGATCTTCATTGCTTATAACCTCTGAGACCCTCATATTTGATGTGAACTTTTTACTCATCACTATGGATACCTCTATGGAATATGCACAAAGTCAGCCATTATTTTTCCTGCCCATTGCTCTGAGTTGCAGTGGTTGTCCACTTGGAAGCTGCCATTTTAATGCTTTTGATATGCGAAAGATTAATGAAAGAGAAATGACAATGTTTAAATTTGGCACATACTGCATATTATGTTAGGTCATCATCTATTTATGACCTACTAAACATGTCTCCCCAAATACCTGCTGCACCTTGAGTGTTTGTGTATGTATGTATGTACACTCGCACATACATGAATACAAAAAGATTAAGCTTGCTTCATAAGTAATTCTAAATTGAAAATTTTGGTTTATATTTAAATAGATTTTATTTTAATAAAATGGCACTAATGTGTGTGTATATATATATATATATATATATATATATATATATATATATATATATATATATTATTAGAATAAACACTGAAAACAAATATTTCACTTATAAGTTAATACTTGCTCATTTCAAGATCCCATCTTTGTTCATTTTTGTTTTGTGTGGTATATTATTATACATAAATGTTCAGAAATGATTCTCTCAATGTACATTTTATGGGATTATTTTTTTTTCATTTTTCTATTAATACAACTCTCTCTCACACACACTCACACACAATGTTGAAAATCTGAAATAAGGATGAAATTTTGCTTATAACTTTTAGACTTGATGCTGGATTATCAACAGAATTAGTTGTATTTACAAACATAAAATAAAACCTTCTCTCTCATTGCTCTCATACTGTATGTCCAATTAAATTATGCCCAGTGGTGACATCCTACCAGTTTGCACCGGTTTGATTCTTAAAATTATAAAAGCTTAATGAACCAGTTTGTTGGATTATCTTGTATATTAATAGCTGATATATAGCTAAAAATATAATTAATACTATTGCTATAAGTTCTGAAGAGGCTGAAAAAGTTTTCTGTGATGAACATGATTTATTCTGACAAAAGAAATCATCTTGAAATTAAAAATGTGGCAAATCTTCTAGTCATAAATTTGATAGGTCTTCCATTGGATCTTTGAGACTGCAGTGATTCAATTCAAATGTGGCTAAGAAACCATAACACAGCTGATGACACTAGAATCAAAAAGCATCATCCTTTTGAATAGAAATATGATAAGAACAGAATTTCAATCTGGAAATATCTTAAACAAATGTTTTCCATTAAATTATTGGAATGGTTTAATTCTTTTTGATACTATAAAGTGATTTGTTTCCATTCGCAGATATAAAACAAAATAAGCAGAAAAGATTCCTAAAGATTACCTGTCTTTATAGAAATGATTCATGGAAATTTGGGATGCCATTATTGGTTATGCCTATATCAGGTGCATTGATGAACATACACATATGTTTATTTAATATAAGAATTGAATACAAAAAAAAAAAAACTATGATTAACAATTTGACTGTTTTCTTCTCATGGACAAAATATATTTCCCTACTTAATTTTCCATTGTTGACTAACATTTTGAGCCAATAGATCATATGTTCATTATTCTATGCATTATGCAGACATATCATTTTTGAAAACAGCATTTTTCTAGTCCATTCTTTAGTCTTCCTTGGGTTTATGTAGAAAGCTCTAAAGGATTTTAAATTGTCTTTTAGTGTTTTTAACAATACAAATATTTTAGTGTTTACTCTCTTTGTGTCTCTCGTTTTTGTAAATATCAATAGTGTTAAAGCCATTAAAAGACATTCAAAAATTTCTCTCCAGATGCTGCAATGACACAAATAGTTGAGGAAAATATTGGCTCAAATTTTTTTCTTTCTTTCCAAATTACATTGTTTATCTGCATAAGTAATGGTATAATGGAAATTCTTCATCTTCAAACTTTAGGCAACCCATTCATTAAACGTACATAATTTATGTTTGGTTGCTTTTTTTTTTTTTTCTCTTCATTTGTTGAAAATGCCATTCACTAAATTGATTTATCCCTTTTCTGCCTGGCCAAAGAAAAAAAATATTACAATTAACCAAAGTTTATTTTAAGTTTAGATTTGGCATTATTTGAATAACAAATGTTAATGGTTTTATTTAGATGACATGAAGAAACAAAAAATGTGCCCAAAAATTTTGTTTGTTAGCTGACCATGGATTATATTGGGTTGGCCAGAAAGTTTGTCTTGTTTTTGTTGATTTTCAATTGTATGAGAAACATTTAGTTTTAAATAAGTTCATTCAAAAAATTTTTGTTGTATTGTGACAACTGGTATCACTTGAATTTCTGAAAGTTTTCCCAAAATTGGCATAGTAATTTTAAAGATGAAAGAATAAACTTTTTAGAATTTTTTTTATATATATATATATATATATATATATATATATATATATAAATGCAATTCAAATGTAAAGAGACTTGTACAGTTTATGGAGAACATACTGTCAAAAGTGGTTTGCAAAGTTTTGTGCTGGAGATTTGTTGTAGAACTGGTATACCATTTGAGGTTGATAGACATTGTGAGAATAATATTGTTGGGGATAACCAACATAGACAAAATAAGCAAATCATCTATTGACATTTCTGCTGACCAGCTTGGTTTCATTAGTTGCTTTGATGTTTAGCTTCTATATAAATCAAATCAAAAATCCTATTGAACCATATTTCCATGCATGATTGGCCATTCAAATTTGATGAAAATGTTTGTAAAATAAATTGTGATATGCAATGGAAAATGTACATTTTGCAACAGTGGGTAACACAAGTGATGCTGTGCATATTGTGGGATTAGAAAAGTGTCTTTTATGAACTCTAGGAAAAGCAAATGATTGTTTCAAACTAATATTGTGCCCAGTGAGACCAAATAAAAGCAGCAATTGATGAAGTTTCTGGAATTAGTCAAAAGAAATGGCATAATATTCTAAGATAATGCAAGACTGCATGTTTCTTTGGTGACCAAGCAAAAAAAAAGTTAAATCTTGGTTGAAAAGTTTTGACTCCTCTGCTGTATTCAATAGACATTGTACTATCAAATTACCATTCATTTTGGTCATTAATGAATTCTTTTAGTCAAAAATACTGCAGTTCTTAGGAAGACTGCACAAACTGTGTATAAAAAGTTCTAGGAAAATAGAATTATGAAATTATCTGAAAGATGGTGGAAGCTATTGGAACTAAATGTTCAATAAGGTTAATGTCAAAAATGAAAGATTTGTTTTTTATTTAATTCTGTTAATAAACCAAACTTTTTGGCCAACTGTAAGTTATGTTGAGTTAAAAATTATGTTCCTTCAAATTTTAGAATTATCTGAGGGCTAGATATTTGAATCTCATAAAAATGTTTAATTTGCACAGATTATTTGTTAATTTCCTTTAATAACCAATATTTCATAACATCACATCACATTAAAGATGCTTATAGAAAACTTTAAATGGAAAAACAATAAATTTTCATTTTTTTCCCTTTCATATTTGTTTTGTAAACCTTTTCACTCTTCTTAAATGCTTGAAGCAATTTGGGTTGTCTTATTTTTGTTTTGTACTTTCATTTATATGAAAAACTCCATTTTTTTTTTTTTTTTTTTTTTAAGTGTATGAATAGAAAATATAAAAATGAGCAAATCTGAAGGTTTATTTTATTTTTTAAGGTTTTGTTGAATATTAGGGTCCTTATATCACTGCTTCCCAAACCTTTTTGTCATTTTCATTCATAGTTTAATTGAATTAAAACATTTGGAAGGTGAACAAAATACTGAATCAGTTAATCAAAAAAGATTAACTTTTTTATTATCATATAGATTAGTTTTTTATATTTACATAAATTATCTTTTTATAAAGGGTATGTCAAAAATACCTTATACAAATACCTCCCAGATAAGGGTAAGACATTAGTGGCAATAGTGTCTTCATCTAACTGATGACTTACCATTCTGTAGGAGGTATTTCTGCCACACCCTGTACAATATTCACCTGATTCCAAAATATTTATTGCTTAAATATTTTTTTTTTTATAAAAACAAAATTGTATATTTCATGACCTTCTTTGAATTTAATACTTTAAATGAGAAGCTCACATTTGTAGGAGTTTCTCCTATTGAGACAATAGTTCTCTTATTGTTTCCTCTATTATCTTATTGCATTGAATTCTTATATATAATGTAGGAAATTGGAACAGTGTAGCTAATAACTAGTGATGATGATGATGATCAATTTGAAAGACATTGAGGATCTAACTGCCAGCATTCAAGAAATTCTCATGTTCACCATTCACATGATTTAAAAAAAAATATAATTTAAAAAAATAATTCCAAATATTTAATTCCTTAAAAAAATATTACTAGGCTCCAAACTGATCTTATGAATTGGCTTGAGCATTAAAAATTCTAAACTTTATTCTGCATGAGATCTTTCATGTTACAGTCTGTCAGCACGATTCTTTTCTTTACAATCATAACCAATTATTTGGAGCAGAAGGAAATTAGTTCAATTAAAAAACAAAAGACAAAACTCTCATCTCACCCAGTTATGATAAATTTTCTAACTGTAATTTGTATTTTGCCTTTCAGTGGCTTGGTAACCAATTTTGGAGGATAAAAAACACTATGCTACTTACAAAGAAAAATGTTTCTATATTTTTTTATTTAAAATATTGTAAAAGTTCATACAAAATGATTTCAATGAAAATAAAATATCAAGCTAAATAAGCTTAGCAAGAGAAATGACAAATTTTTTTTTTTTTTTTTTAACAAAGTAAACATAAAAACCAATACTTTTGTTGTTATATCTACTTAAGAATGTTTTCTCTTTATCATGAGTGAAATTCACAAACTTTTTAGAGCAGAAATGTTACACTTGGATAATCTTTCCAATCCTGTTCCTATTTTTGTGTATTTTAATACAGATCCTAAAAAGATAAGTTTACTAATGTGTCTGTTAGAAATTATAAAATACTGGGGAACTTATAAAACAATGTGAACATATTTATCTTTGGGACCTATTCACTTGTGTTGAAACTTTTTGATCCTCACTTGTAGCACTACTGTGGTGGCTTGCTTCATAAATAAGCATATTAACCTTTAAGAATAACAAATTAGTAATGGGGATTTAATTTAGTTTAAATACAAGGCAATAATCAGTGGATCTATGACTCTTCAAATTTAAAACTCCAATGTTAAAAAAAAATGTTGATGCTATATAGACTTCTCTAAAACTCAAACCTCTTTTCTTTTATCACTATAGACATGTGATATACACTATATACTTGTAGCACAATTAGATATTTTAACCATTTGAAAAAAAAGGCAACTTATCAACAAATTATACTATTTTAGTTTCAGAGACCTTAATAATAGGGATAGTCAAACCTACTTGATTTTATAATGACTTATAATTTTCAATGAAAATCTTCAGCTTGACTTTGATTGATACTGTCTTATATTTCTCATAATATCTAACATATTTTTCAAGACAAAACAGCTGATTTGTTAATTTTTATTTATATTTTGCTCATTGCAGAATTTTCTGCAACTTTCTCAGGCAAAGCAAAGTTTTTGCCTTCTCCCACCATCTTCATTTTATAATTTTCCCACACTGGTTTCCTATGGACTTCATCAGTGTTGGAACCTTGTCTTTTTTTAATACTCTGCCTATGAGCTCTGTTCACATTTTAGGGGTTAGCTTATTAATTTGAAATGCTTTGCTCCTGCCAGAGTGAAACACTTCTGTCTTATGTTGACATTAGATGCTTAAATACAGGAAGCTTCTCAGCTGAAATTTTTTTTTTGTGTCTTGGCTTCAAGTAAAGTAATTACATGAAGTAAGGATTTAAGATTTTTAATTTTTCAGATTAAAGTTTTAATAAGATTTTTTTCTTATTATAACACTTTCTTTTTTTTTTATAAAGTAGTTTTTCTAATTATTCTGTAAGATTACTGCAGAATCCATATTTCAATGTTTAAAATCTGTCATCTCAATTTTCTTTCTTCTCTCTTTCTCTTTAAATTATTGCATTGTAGATTTTAGTTGCATGAGTTTTCAAAGGAGAAATGCTTGTAATGTTTAACACTATTTTGATATAAGAAACAGTTTTTGAGTGCATTTCATATTTTTAAAATGCTTTCCTAGTTTTTCTTAAGTTATTTGATAATTTTTTTTTAGTTTGAATTATAATTTTTAAACATTGTACAAAATGTTAATACAGGATGTATCTATTTTAGTTTTATTTCTTGAAATTTTTTTTTTAATTTGAACATCTTTATTTTTTTAAAAGAGTAGCTGAAACTGGTTTTCATTATTACAAAACAAGGATCTTCCCTATAAAATTTTACAAAAAAAAAAATCCATACTACTGATTTTCTACCATTTACTGAAAATTAGTTATTCCAGTTTTTGATTTTTATTAAACTTGTTTTTTATCATTCAAGTTGGAGTTTTGTTTTTAATATTAGTGGTTTACTTAAAACATAATAAATATTATATACATACACATATATATATATATATATATAAAATATTAGTGGTTAATACACACACACACACGTGTGTGTGTGTATATATATATATATATATACAAATTTACAAGAGGATAGAATCCAGGTAGAACTCATTGTTAGGACAGAGTAAGAATATAATAAAAAGACTTAAACACTAATATTCCATGGTTATAATTTATTACATTGGAATCGTAATTACGATCCAATTCAAAAAGCTTTTTGAATTTGTAGGCCTTTGTAATAAATTATAACCATGTAATACTAGTGTTTAAGTCTTTTTATTATATATTGAAGCAATAAAACCCATCAGATAAAAAATAAATTGCTTAATTCTTTAGCAATATATAAGGTTTCAATTTAAATGCTGGATCTGCATTTAAAAACAATAGTTGCTTTTTTATCTTCAAGATTCCTAATCTCCCTGAAGTTAGTAATTTAGAAATACTATATTACTTATTTAAAGATATGTTTGGTGGTACAAAATTTTATCACTGCCATGAAAAGACAAAAATTAGTTTTATTATTACCACTCATGATAATAAAAAGTAAAAATGAAAAATGGGCTAGCTAACTGGTTTCGTACCTTGCTCAACAGAGCTAAATCGAGGTAAATAGAGTAAATTATATAATAAGAAAAAAGAACAATGGACAAAGTTTATTGATTGGGGGTGGGACTTTATATTACTTATATATGTGTTTTGGCATACATACAAATGTGAGCACACACACACACGTGTGTGTATATATATATATATATATATATATATATATATATATATATATATATATATGGCATGTGTCAAATTCCCTATTACAAGTAATTTATTAGACTTTCAAATTCAGAAAAATTCTCAAAGAATGTTAGAACAATTAACATCAAATATAATTTATATCTTTTTTTTTCTTTTTGACTGTTGGATTGTTTCACCTATCTTGACAGCTTGTTTTAATTTTTTTTCTTGCCTTCAGGATGAACCTCAAGTTTTATTAGTTGAATCAACCATTCCTCACTGGCTGGACATGAAGCATTAGTTGCTTGTTCCTAAATTTACTTTCCTATTAGTTAATGTTTTGACTAAATATATCTTTTCTGCATCTTGGTTGACTTTTTTCTGGTCAGTAGAATTAATAAGAGTTTATTTCTGTTCTCTCTCAAAATGGAGTTTTTTCTTTTACAAACATTTAATAAATCCCCTTTTACTGAGAAACAAAAATAATGTTATCATTTATGTTAAATACTTCTCAAACAAATGCAAATAATAGTCTTTGTTGCTTAAATTCCTAAAATCCTATCTTGAATTTTGTTTCTTATTGGTTAAACAGTTCTTAAAAAATGAATTTTGAATATTTATAATACACCTTTTAAATTTTGTAAACTATGACTCCTTTTATAAAGGAGTGAGTATTTGTGCTTGATACCATGTTATTTGGTTCATTTATATGTAAAATTGGAAAGTTATTTTATTTTTTATTAAATATGAGCCATTGAGTCTCTCTCTTTTTTTTTTTTTTTTTTTTTATTAATGAATAGAAATATTAAAATTGTACAGATGTAATTTAAATCATTAGCTTTATGTATTAAATAAATTTCAGTCTTACAAAGAGTATTTGTAATGCCTATTTTCAACAATTTGCTTATCAAATATTTACCTTATTTGAAATCAGTAATTTGCTGGCTGTGAAATAATTCTACAGAATGAAAATTTACTGATAAAACATCCTAACATGTTCTAATTGTTTTTATTCAGCTTATTTAGCAAAAATAACTTGAAAATGCCCTGAATTGAAATTAGGCACTCAAGTGTATATAAAGCAAATTATTTTAAAATTTCAATTTTTTTTTTTTTAAAGCTGTTTTTAATGAATTTTTTTTTTTTTTAAAAAAGCTATTTTTAATGAAAGTGGAGTGTAAAAGCACAAAATATATATATATATATAATATATATATATATATATATATATATATATATCATGGCTTTCTCTCTTATCAATTGAATAGTCTGGAATTTTCAAAAGTCATTTTACATTTCAAGTACAAAACTGATGTTTATTTGGTTGGGTTAGGGGGTAATTTCTGTATATCACTCAGATATTCATTGGGAGTTCAAGTAGAAAATATTGTTTCCTCACCCCACTTCTATGTCAACTCAGATAAGCGACAAGGGTCCTTTATTCACGTGCACACACACACACACACACTTATTTGAATTTTTTTTTCTTAGAACGTAGCACCCAACACCCAAAAACCCACATTTCCTTATCAGCTGCAATTTTTTGACATTTTTTTTTGTAGTTGATTCATCTTCTGATGATGATGACAGTGTGTTTGATGAAGAGAATTCCCGTAATGAATTTGGTCGCAGTGGCCGAGGACGAGAGAGTGAAACCAGTTCTTCTTCACACACTGATGCTGGGGCCTCCCCTATCAACAAGGCAACTGATCGACCCTACAGTGTTGCATATGCTAACATCAGCATTCCTGGCAATACAGCTCGACATGCTCTCGCTGATGTTA